>WOXC01002504.1:0-207949 GCA_011680675.1 Gymnobelideus leadbeateri | reverse complement strand
AATCAGTCTGGGGGTTAATGGCTCTTGCTTTAACCTGCTTGGATCTGGATTGTGGTCTGGGGGGGAGGTTTGGGGTGGGCATCCAACTTGCCAGAGCGGGTGGAGGCTTTACAGAGGCCACCCAACCTCCAGAAGTTGTGAAGACCCCAACGTTTGGGACGGAAGCTCTCCTGTCTGGTGGCAGAGTCCTACTGTGGCAACAAGCCCAAAAATCAAGTAATTAAGTGGCAATATGCCTAGGCAAATGAAACAAAATAAACAGAAAAGTTCGACATTGGACTCCTATTTTAGGGGCAAAGAGGCTCAAAGCATGGAGGAGGACTGTGAGGTCAGAACTCCTGCACCAAAAGCCCCAAATGAAAATACAAGCTGGCTACAGGCCATAGAGGACCTTAAGAAGCATATAAGAGAAGTGGGGGGAAATTTGGGAAGAGAAATGAAAAAGATGCAAGAAAAGTATGAAATGACAGTCAACAGCCTGACTGAGGAAAATAACACCTTAAAAAATAGACTAACTCAAATGGCAAGAGGCTCAGAAAGGCAATGAGGAGAAGAATGCCTTAAAAAGTCGAATTTGCCAGATGGAAAAAGAATCTCAAAAGCTCACTGAGGAGATTCATTCCTTCAGAGTTAGACTGGAGCAATGGAAGCTAGTGACTTTATGAGAAATCAAGATACTATTAAACAGATCCAAACAAATGAAAGAATAGAAGGCAATGTGAAATATCTCATGGGAAAAACCACTGACCTGAAAATAGATCCAGGAGAGATAATTTAAAAATTATTGGACTACCTGAAAGCCATGATCAAAGAAAGAACCTAGAAATCACCCTTCAAGAAATTCTCAAGGAAAATTGCCCTTGATGTTTTAGATCCAGAGGGCAAAATAGAGGTTGAAAGAATCCACTGATCACCTCCTGAAAAAAGATCCCAAAAAGAAAACTCCCAGGAATATTATAGCCAGGTTCCAGAATCCCCAGATCAAGGAGAAAATACTACAAGCAGCCAGGAAGAAACAATTTCAATATGGTGGAAACACAATCAGAATGGCACAGGACCTGGCAGCTTCTACATTGAGGGATAGAAGGGCATGGATATGATATTCCAGAGGGCAAAAGAGCTGGAAATGGACCCAAGGGTCACTTACCCAGCAAAACTGAGTATCTTGTTTCAGGGGAAAATATGGTCATTCAGTGGAATAGAGGACTTTCAAGCATTCTTGGTGAAAAAACCAGAGTTGAATAGAAAATGTGACATTCAGCCACAAGAAGCAAGAGATGCTTGAGAAGGCAATCAAGGAAAAGAAATCAAAAGGAACTTATTAAAGTTGGACTATTTACAGTCCTACATGGAAAAACAATAACTGTGTTTGATGAAACCTTTCTCATTATGAAAATAATTGAAGAAGGGTACATGGCATATGTTCACAGGTATACATGGATAGAGGGCACAGATTGAATTTGATGGGAAGGGATGATTATTTTTTTTTTTGAGGGCAATTGGGGTCGGGTGACTTGCCCAGGTTCACGTAGCTGGGTTTTTGTTTGTGTGTTGGGTGTCTGGGGCCGGACCCGAGCTCGGGTCCTTCTGGCTCCGGGGCTGGCTCTCTGCTCGCTGCGCCACCTAGCCGCCCCAAGGAAGGGATGATTCTTAAGGGATGAAGTCAAGAGGTGAGAGAAGAAAGTGGCAAGAGGAGAGGGAGAGAGACAGGGTAGGGCAAACTATCTCATGTAGAAGAGGCAAGGGGAAGTAGTTGCGGGGGAGGGGAAGAACAGGAAGGCAAAAAGGCAAAAGCATATTATCATTGAAGTTGGCTCAAGGAGAGAATCACATACATACTAAATGGAATATCTTACCCTCACTCACTCTCCTGAGTAGGGGAAAGGGGGATGAGAGGGGGGATGATGGAGGGGAGAGCATTCTGGGGAGAGGGGAGGTTAGAAGTACCCACTATCAAAGAGGGACAGGATCAAAGTAGGGAATGGACCAGGTGGGAGGTGAGACAGGTGGGGAGGAAATATAAGCAGTCTTTTACAATATATCTACTATGGTAATGTTTTGCATATATATACATGTACAACACATACTGAATTGCTTATCTTCTCAGAGGGAGTGGCTGACAGGGGAGAAAGGAGATGGATTTGAAAATCGAAGTTTTAAAATTAAATGTTTCATAAGATGTCCAGGCAGTGGGGCTCAGAGATTCACCTTGCCCTAATGGCAAAGTCGAAGGGGGTATGGGAGAAGATATGGGAGAGAGCAGATTGGATGAGGGGATATTTGGTGGGACTGCTATTCTGGGGTGGTGGGTAGGGAAAAAATGGGGGAAAATGTAACTCATAACCTGGTGGAAATGAATGATGTAAACCAGAAGTTAATAAAGCATTTGTTTAATTAAAAAAATAATAAAAAAAATAGCCTAATTCAGAAAAAAATAGAAGGCAATGTGAAATATCTCATGGGGGAAACCACTGACCTGGAAAATAGATCCAAGAGAGATAATTTCAAAATTATGGAACTACCTGAAAGCCATGATCCAAAAAAGAACCTAAAATCATCCTTCAAGAAATTCTCAAGGAAAATTGCCCTTATGTTTTAGAACCAGAGGGCAAATAAGAGGTTGAAAGAATCCACCAATAGCCTCCAAAAAAGATCCCAAAAAGAAAACTTCTAATAATATTATACCCAGGTTCCAGAATTTCCAGATCAGGGAGAAAATGTTACAAGCAGTCAGGGAGAAACAATTTGAATACTGTTGAAACACAATCAGGATAACACAGGATCTGGCATCTTCTATAGTGAAGGATCTGAGGGCTTGGAATATGATAATCTGGTGGTCAAAAGAGCTGGGATTAAAAGCAAGAATCACCTACCCAGCAAAACTGAGTATCATGTTTCAGAGGAAACTATGGCCACTCAGTGGAATGGAGGACTTTCAAGCATTCTTGATGAAAAAAACAGAGTTGAATAGAAAATTTGACATTCAAATACAAGAAGTAAGAGAAGCATGAGAAGGTAAACAGGGGAAAGAAATGATAAGGAACTTATCAAAGTTGAAAAAAAAAATATATATATATATATATATATTCACACACACACACATATATGTATATGGGCCTATGAATACATATGTGAGTGTGTGTACATATGTGTGCAGAGATACATAGAGGGCACAGGAACAATTGAATAGGAAGGGATAATACTTAAAAGTGAAATTAAGAGGTGAGAGAGGAATATAATGTGAGGAGATGGGGAGAGATAGAGAGGGGTAAACTATCTCATATAGAAGAGGTAAGGGAAAATTCGACAATGGAGAGGAAGAACAGGAAGCCAAAAGGGAATGGGTCAACCATATTCTCATCGAATTTGGCTTATAAAGAGAATGACATACACAATAAATAGGGTATCTCACCCTACAGGAGAGTAGGGGGGAATGGGATGAGAGGGGGAATGATATAAGGGAGTGAAGACTGGAGGGGGAGGGAAGTTGGAAGCTCCCACATTTGAAAAGGGACAGGATCAAAATAGAGAATAGAACAAGTGGGAGGTGGGATACAAGGGAGGGAAATATAGTCAGTCTTTTACAATATATCCACTACGGAAATATTTTGCATAGCTACACATGTACAACATCTATTGAATTTTTTATCTTCCCAGTAAGGGTGGGTAACAGGGAAGGAAGGTAATGAGTCTGGAATTCAAATTTATAAAATAAAATGTTTATTTACATTATATATTATACATATAATATAATATATATATAATATATATATATATATATATATAATAAGTAATATTATTTTACACATAACTTGGAAATAAGATACACAGGCACTGGGACATAGAGTTCCACTGTGCCCTACTGGAAAATCAGAGGGGCGGGATTGGGAAGATATGGGAGAGGGGAGATTAGAGGAGGGGATATCTAGTGGAATCACTATTTTGGGGTGGTGGGTAGGGGAAAAATGGGGAAAAAGTATAACTCAAAATCTTGTGGAAATGAATAATGTAAACTAGAATCAATAAAGCACTCGTTAAAGTAAAATAGAAAAAGAACCTAAAAATCATCCTTCAAGAAATTATCAAGGAAATTTCCCCTGATGTTTTAGAACCAGAGGGCAAAATATAAGTTAAAAGAATCCACCAATCATCTCCTGAAAAAGATGCCCAAAAGTAAACTTCTAGGAATATTATAGCCAGGTTCCAGATTTCCAGATCCAGGAGAAAATATTACAAGCCTCCAGGAAGAAACAATTTGAATATCATGGAAACTCAATCAGGATATCAGAGGACCTGACAGCTTCTCCACTGAGGAATAAAACGGCTCAGAATATGATATTCCATAGGTCAAAGGAGCTGGGATTAAAACCAAGAATCACCTACCCAGCAAAACTGAGTATCATGTTTCAGGAGAAAATATGGTCATTCAATGGAAGTGGACTTACAAACATTCTTGACAAAAAGACCAGAGTTGAATAGGAAATTTGATATTCAGATACAAGAAGCAAGAGAAACTTGAAGGTAAACAGGGAACAAAAACCATAAGGGACTTATCAAAGTTGAAATATTTACATTCCTACATGAAAAATGATAATTGTAACTTATGAATCTTTATCAGTATGAGAATAGTTGAAATGAATACAAATGTATATATATATATATATATGTCTATATAGGAGTATATATGGGCATATGAATACATATGTGCATGTGTGTAAATATGTGTACAGGTATACATAGAAAGAGGGCACAGGAACAATTGAATAGGAAGGGATGATACTTAAAAGGTGAAATTGAGAGGTGAGAGGGGAATAAAATGAGAGGAGATGGGGAGGGACAGAATGGGGTAAATTATCTCATATAGAAGAGGCAAGGGAAAACTATTACCATGGAGGGAAAGAACAGAAAGGCAAAAGGGAATGAATCAGCCTTACTCTCATTGAATTTGGCTTAGGGAGGGAATAATATACACACTAAATAGGGTATCTCACCCTACTTATTAGGAGAGTAGGGGGAAAGGGGATGAGAGGCTGGATGATGGAAAGGAGGACAGGGTGGGGAGGAAGGATATTGGAAGCACACCCTTTTGAAAAGGGACAGGATCAAAGTAGAGAACAGAACAAGTGGGGAGGTGGGATAGGATGGAGGGAAATATAGTCAGTCTTTCACAATATATCCACTATGGAAATGTTTTGCATAGCTAAACATGTACAAACTATATTGAATTGATTATGTTTCCAGTAATGTTGTGTGATGAGGGAGGAAGGGAAAGATTCTGGGATTCAAAGTTTTAAAATTAAGTCTTTAAATGTGTATGTAGTTATTATTATTATTATCATTATCATTATTATTATTATTTTACATGCAACTGGGAAATAAGATATACAAGCCCTGGGGCATAGAGACCAATCTTCCCTACTGGACAGTCAGGGGGGGATGGGAGAAGATATAGAAGAGAGCAGATTGGGGGTGGGGATATTCAGTGGGATCACTGTTTTGTGGTGATGGGGAGGGGAAAAATGAGAAGAAAATTTTTAACTCAAAATCTTGTGGGAATGAATGATGTAAACTAAAAATAAACATAAAATTTATTTTTAAAAAAACAATTTACTGATTCCACCTTCTTCTCTTTCATGAAAATTTTAATATGGAGCTCCAATGTCAGATCATTTCCACCATTCTACACTGTCATTCAAAACTCATTCAATCGTCATATGCTTGAATATAGTTTATTTAGGTCTGTGTCATAAAAATAACAAGGAAGCTAGCTGTTTTTTTTTTCTTATCAGGGATTTTAGTTACATATTGGTACTTTATGTTCTCTTTTTTTTTTCAGTTAAAGGATTATACTCTTTGGCCACAGGAGGCTGAAAAGAAAAGATACGTTTCATTATCTCTGCTTTGCCTTTCTGTGTCACTTTTTGTGATCATACCATCTATAGAGTAGCAATCCTAACCTTTAAAAAATATTCTTCTTATGTGCAATAGAGAAAGAAGATGGAGAAAGGAACAAGGAAGAAGAAAACAATGACAGTGGCACAACAAGGACAACAACAAGAACTTATGAGCCAGTACAACCATCTTGGAAAGTAATTTGACATTATGCACAGAAATATACTAAACTCCAAACCTTCTTTGACCCAATTATAGGTTACTGCTATTCATATATGAAGAAAGAGCCCAAAGAAGAAATAGACCTATATTTATACAGGTACTACTTTTTTTGTAATAAAAAAGAACACTAAAGATTTGTTAATCAATTAAAGAAGGAATTAATCCGCTATGATATATGAATGTAAGATAATACAATTTTGGAGACTTTTCTAAACTTATCAGAACTAAGGCAATAATTATACATTAATAATAGCACTATAAAGACAACCATATTTAAAGCTGTAAGAACCATAATCAATATAACAAACATCTATGATTTCAGAGGACTATTGATGCATATTACTTACACCCAAAAGAAAGGAGAGGTTTATGGTACAGAATGAGTCATCTATATTTTCGTAAATAACTAACGAAGGAATATATTTTGCTTGACTATTCATATTGGTTATACGGAAGTTTTATGTGGGTTTTATGTGGGTTAGGGGTGAGAAGAAAATAGATTACTGCTAGTTTTTTTTTTAAGCAATTGGGGTTAAGTAACTTGCCCAAGGTTACACGGCTAGGTTTTTGTTTGTGTGGGTTAAGTGTCTGAGACCGGCTCCGAACTCAGGTCCTTCTGACTCCAGGGCCGGCGCTCTATTCACTGCGCCACCTAGCCGCCCCGATTACTGCCAAATTTTTAAGAGAGTAGAGGTAATTTGTAATTTTTTCACACATATCCACTTATGTATATATATATATATATATATATATATATATATATATACACACACACACACACATATGGTATATATATATGTGTATGTGTGAATATATATGTATGTGTGTATGTACACATGTGTATTATGTTTATACATGTTTTCAGAGAGAAACAATAAAAGTGATACCTTGCCATAAAAAAGAAAAGGGAATGTCAGAGGATAAAGTGGATTAAGTGTCATGGAACTGTGAATATGAACTTGGACAGACTTTGAGAGATAATAGAGGATAGAAGGGCCTAACATGCTATGGTTTATGGACATGACTGTTCATAAGTTAAACATTATTGAAAGACTGAACAACAAAATTGTTTTCCCATTTCTTCTTAATCTCTAATACTTCTGTTAACTCCCTACCATTTTTGCCTTCATTTTCTTCCATATTTTTATCTTTGGAAAACTCTTTCACCACCTTTCTTTTCCTCCTATCTTTTTTTCTCTTTGTGCCTGAAGAATTAGATTTAAAATTTTCCTATCTACCTGCTACTTTTAAGATAATTGAATTTATGATTAAAAAGTACATTTATAATGTAAATGTATAGTATGTGGGAAATTTTATAAATAGTCCCATCATGCACACGGTGAAATTAAAATTTTTCTCACTTTGAACAAGTTACATTCATTTTCTTGTGATAAGGGTCAATGTTCTAAGCAATGGGCATCCGCCACCCCCACTCTGTGGCAGCACTAGAGAGGACAAAAAACAAGTATTTCAATAAGAAGAGATTAAAGCGCATTACAGCTGAGAATTACAGTTTTATATTATAATGTATTGCATCATTTTTGACGTTTTTTCTTTGCTATGAGTATTTAATAGAAGGCAGGGCCTTTTGTGTAATCTTTCCCCTCTATTAAATCATTAATCAAAGCTATATGGAGACATCAATAAGCGATGAAAGTAACCCTGTTTAAAAAGAAGATGAAATGAATAAATCTTGGAGTCATCAGTATCAAGTTACCTAATGAAGGAAAAAATCTCTATTAATTATATAACTGAGGCAAATTTGTATAAGCCAATCTAATCTGATTAAAGTTAAAAATCTTTGTCCTATATATTGAATTTCAAATTGGCTATGTTTGGACTAATTAGGTGTTATTCATCCTTTGTACTCAAAGAAAAGCAATAACATCATGGGTACATTGTGTTCAGTTGTGACTGCTCAGTCCTCCCACAGTTCATGCACAAATAGTTCGTTTGAACATTTGGGATGAAAATATCTCTAGATTTGTTGTATCATCATCATTAATAATAATATAATTGTTACTATAGTGCTTTAAAATAATTTATAAAGATTTTATAGTAAATAATATATTTGTCAAAAATTCCCTCAAATTTCCACATTTCTAGATTTATATTATAGGAATGTTACTGTCATAATGCTTGCCTGAAGTTAGATACTTAAGATATCACACAAAAGAATGATTTAAATTGAGGGTAATTGTGCACTTCGAAACATTTTTATGTTGGACTTTTTTTCTTAACAGCTTCCAAAGTGAAATTTAAACATAACCACTAGAATCGGATATCAAGGACTGGTTTTTATTAGAATCAAATCTAAATGCTAGTTGAAATAACAAGGTTAATTCACAGAAAATTAACTCTCCCAAGTTCTATTTACATAGTTAGCAACAAAAGGTACTAAATGACTTTAGAATCTGACAATTAAACATTTTGCCTTTCACAACTAAAATATATCGAATTGCTTAAATTAAATATCATCTCAGTTTCTTGTAATTATTCAGACAATTCCCTTGCAGATTCTACTCCAGCATTAATAAAGTAACTTTTTTACGTGCAATGATAGAATTGAACACAAAGAATGAAGATAAAACAGGCCTTATGTATTTTACCAGGTAAGACAAAGATCTCATTGTATCCTGTCACACAGGTTCTATCTAGTTTTAACAATTTTTCAGTGGCCTCAGTTTCTGAATGAATATATGAGGAAAAAGGATGGAAAAAAAAAAGTCATGGCCCCCTGTGAGAAGCTAATCATTTCTATATATTATTTCTCAAGTTACTGTAGGCAAAATGTCAACTTTTATTTATTTTAAAAAACATCTGGATGAATGTATTTTACCCTAGAGCCACTAAACAGTTGGTAACGTTTTTCAGTTGTCTGACCCCCCTAATGCTGATATATTACCCCCAATTTTTTTCTCTAAACAATGTGAAGGATTTTAGCTAAAAAATATCTAGATCTATCCATGGAAATTCTTAACACTGTAAGCCTGTCCATGCTGAAAGTACAAGATTGTATCTATTAAGAAAGGTTCTAAAATTTGCCAAGCACATGTAAAATGATGTCTCTTTGGGATACCTGCTCTTTTAGGCAGTCAATAGTCAATTATCACAATTAGTGTGATGTGAAATGTTGGCAAATCAAATAGTTAAAAGGACAGAAATTCATATACATAGAGAGAGAATACAAAAAATAATCAATGGTATCTCAGAAACAGACAAACCAGACAAACACAACCCAATGAGCAATGAAAAGCCTCGAGGCAAAGATTGTTTTGCCCCCTGAAAGTGAACAAGGCAGTGATGGATTGACTGCCAAATAAAATGTCTTCCCATATGCATGCTGGATCAGCCCATTACTCTATCACCCATTCTGTATTGCTCCCAAAGTGACTCCTCAAACAACTTATACTGGACAGATTGCCATAATTAACAATGTTCTAGGGTCATGGTGAAGTTCAGGATTCCAGCTTATCATTGCATATCCTTTTCAAAAGCTGATTTGTAGTCTATTTCAGTTATACTCAATTGGCGGGAGAAGACTGAGGAAGTATGAAGCCGGGATTAATCATTTCTAATTAATTCAAAGAAAGATTGGAATATGTTAAAATACCAGATTGATCAGCAAGGTCTAGGTGTCTTTTGACATATGAAAGTGTCTGAGCCCCTAAGTATGTGAATCTCACAGGAAAAAATGATGTTTGGAACTTCAAGGTAAGGCTGGAGATGTGATTGATGCAAGCTTTTAGACCAGAAGGCTAATTGTTTTAATACGTTATGATGGTACCACATGTACCTTTGTATGACTTTGAAGTTCATAAGACATTTTCAATTTTGTTATCACTGTTTTAGCTTGTGTTCAGCTGTTAACAGAGAACATTTGGTGTTACTCTAGAGTCATGGAACTGGGAGTATCAAAGAAAGCTGAATGGCCCATTACTAGGTAGATTTCATTGACAATAAATGTAGATTGTATAGTATTAAGTTAGAACTGTGTTTGGATAAGAAAACACTTGGCAGGATTAGCTAAAACATAATTGGAATGCCACTTTTTGTGGGGATGGGGGTGGGGATGAAGGTAGCATTGGGGAAGAGAGAGGACATTCATCATAAAGAGCCTTTCCTAGTTACTGACTACAAAATATGTTCTGAATCACCCAGAAATCAAATCACATTCCTAATTAAAAGTTGATATAGAAAAAAGACCCTCTAAACTATCCATTCTCAACAATATATATAATACCAATTTCCCCAAATCAAGCAATCTATACTCTCAAGCTTGGGTTAATTTAGTCCACAATGTTATGTAAACATCTTTGTTTGTTACCTCATGGTCACATCACTGAATTTCTTTAAATTTACAAGCACATAAGAAATCATCAAAGAAGAAAATCTTGTCAAAATGGGCTTACAGGTGGACATTCTACTTACTCTCTCAAGCATTTAATTGAATTCCTTGCAATTTCATGTGCATTATAATAGACTTCTTTTACACCATCAGGAAACAAGTTTTAAAACATGTGCTGTGCATTAAACATCACATAAATATTCAGGAAGGGAAAGAAAAACAGTTCTGAAGAAGTATAGTAATTTTACAGTCTCTGGTTTCTAATAAATTTTTACAGCAATCCTAAACTGCATTAGCAAGTTCCAGTTTATTGTCAAGCTTCTGCACAACATCCCTCAATGACATGTCAAATCTTCACCACAGCAGTTGAACTACTAAAGCTGTCCTCATTGGCAGGAAACTTGTCAGATTAAATTGCCACCTCTTGTCAAGAGAAGATATATGATCTGATATCACCCTGCTGATGATGACATGGGCTGTCATTTTACTTTGTCTGGATTGTGAATTCCCAGTATATCCCAATATCCACAGATTTCCAGACTGAGAGAAGAATTTCTTGACCACTCAAAAATCAAACATACTCCTGTATAGATTTCAAATAATTTCCCTGTGAACATATTTTACCCCCTCTTTATTTTCTCCTTTTACAACATTAAACTATATAAATAAATTTGGTGAAAAAGCTAGTGAATCGTGTATACTTTCTATATCCCTTTGACTGTTTCCTGACATTAAATTCTGAAACTGTATCTCTCACACAATCATTTTTCATTTCAGTTCTGTCGAATTTTACAAGTGCAGTGACATTTCTGGTTTCTGTCTTGTGGTTTTGAATTGTTTAAAAAAAACTTTTTTAAGTGCATCATTATAGCTTGCAATGAGAATTCCATTCTTAAGAATGTTATTTGAAGCCTCATTTTTCAATATACTTAAGTGGGACACATATTAATTGCTTATGTAAACACATTAGGTAGAAGATATCATTACTACAGTAGGAGATATTAAATACAATATAGGATAGAATGATGTTCAATATACCATTTTAAAATATTTATAGAATATAAAGCACTTTATAAATCAATGATTTCAATTTTAAATGTGTTTACATAGAATTTAATTAAAATCTATGTCATTTCTTTTGCATTGTCAGTCTTAGTTTCCTAATCTAAAAAGGGGGGTAGTTGAACTGGATGAATTAAAGGGGCCTTCCACGTCTAAATCAATGACACTATGGAAACATAATAAATTGTCTTACTGGACAATAGACTTTTCGACCATCAGGGAACAAGTTTTTAAATATATTTTCTACTTGTAATCATCCCAGTGCAGAATATAGCAAGCAATAATTTCCCTAACTCTGAACAAGTATCTCAATCCTGATCCCATTATTTCTATGGTTACTTTAGCTTTTTGACTACCATATTATTTTTTAAATGACTCAGCCTACTAGAATTTCCAAATCTACATCAGAGGTACAATGTAATCATATATCACCCATTTATGAAAGTAAATTTGATTTGGTTTATCCACAGTACCACTTAATTCCTCCTAAAATTCAAATTTTCAAGATAATTATTCTTTCCAACTTAGAGCCATTTACTAATTTGAAAATCAGGCTATTCATAGTTTTTATTTGTTATTAAAGTGTTCCCTGGTGCCACTTTTATTTATTTAAAATAAGGTATTATTATTTCCTTCAAAACAAATTATTAACTTGTTGTGTTTTTTAAACTTAATTTAATAGTATATTTCATCTTACAAGTTGAATTTAAATGTCCAATATGAAGCACAATGGAAAGAGTTATGAATTTCAAGTTACCAGTCCTGAATCCAGATGAAATTCTACTCCTTGACACCTACTTGACCTAATGCAAGTCAGTCAGCCAATAATTTATTAAGGACCTACTAAGTGTCAGGCATTGTGTTGAGTGATTAGGATACAAAGAAAAATAAAAGACAGTACATACTAATCATCTCAGCAACTAATGTGCTTTTTCAACATGCAAAAATAACACTGTGTACAAGTTAGCTATATACAGAATAAATTGGAAATAATTAGCAAAAGGAAAGTACTAAAAATTAAGGGGGGGGGCAAAGATTTTCTGAAGAAGATGTGATTTTAGCCGAGACTCAAAGGAAGCCAGAGAAGCCAGGAGGCAGAGATAAGGAGGAAGAGTGTTCTAGAAGGGGGAACAGGAAATGAAAATGACCAGTCAGGAATGTTTTGTTCAAGGAACAGTAAGGACACCAGTTTTACTGGATCACAGAGTTTATGGTGGGTTTTAAAGTATAAGAATACTGGGAAAATGGAGGGAGATGGTTTATAAAGGACTTAGCACACAAAACCAAAAGATATATTAGCTGATCTGGGAGGTGATAGGGAGCCACTGGAGTTTATTGAGGAGGAGTTATTGAGCATAATCAGATTTGAAATATTACTTTGACCACTAAATGGAGGATGGACTTGAACAGTACTGAACATCCAAGGACTTTGGATGACCTGTGAAAAATGTGGAGGATGGTTTCCTCTA
The DNA here is from genome assembly GCA_011680675.1 of Gymnobelideus leadbeateri. Lineage (NCBI taxonomy): Eukaryota > Metazoa > Chordata > Mammalia > Diprotodontia > Petauridae > Gymnobelideus > Gymnobelideus leadbeateri. The sequence goes on along the minus strand of WOXC01002504.1, from coordinate 194,956 downwards.
TATTTTCATGGGTCACCCGAAAACTTTTGGTTGGTTTCATGTTGTTCAGGCCTGGACTAGAGTGAGGAGAAAATTATTTCAGGAAAAGCAGCCAACAGGCTATTGTAATAGTCTAGGCAGGTGATGATAAGGGCCTGTATCAGGGACGTATGGTGGCAGAGTGGATGGAAGACTGGGCCTAGAGTACAAATCTGACATCAGACACTTAATAGCTGTTTGATCCTAAGCAAGTCACTTAACTTTGTTTGCCTCATTCTTCTCATCTGTAATGATGGAGAAGGAAATGGCAAACCACTTCAGTATTTCTGCCAAGAAAATCCTAACTGGGGTTAGAAAAGGTCAGACACTACTGGAACAACTGAACAACAACACATCACTGTGGTGTCAGTGTTAAGGTGAAAAAAAGTGCACATGAGAGAGAGAATGAAGGTAAAATCAACAGACAGTTACAGATTGGATGTGGGGGTTAAGAGAGTATAGAGTTAGAAATCTCCCCTGTTTGCAAGCCTGGGTGACTGGTATAGTGGTAGTGTCCTAATAGAGACGTTGGGGGGAAAGGAGGGACTGGGGGCAAAAAAATGAAATTGACTTTGGACATGTTGTGTTTAAGATATCTATAAGTCACCTAGCTTGATATGTCAAAAAGATAATTGGTAATAGAAGATAGAATGTCATAAGAGAGGTTAGGACTATATAAGAATATTTGACTATCCATATAGAGATAATTATTAAATCCAAGGGGACTAATAAAATCAACATGTTAAATAATAGGGAGAAGAAAAGTGGGTCCAAAAAAGAACCCTGGGGGATACCCACCATTAGTGTATGTGACCTGAATAAAGACTTAGGGAATCTTTAGTTGCTAAAGGAGTAGTCAGATTGATAGAAGGAGAACCAGGAGGGAGCAGTGTCATTGAAATCTAGAGATATACTCAGCTTTTTTTATTTGCAAAATGAATGAATTGTCATAAGTGACCTCTAAACTACCTTTCAGCTCAATACCTATAAACCTATAGCAATTCTAGGAAGTTCATTTTTTTTCGTTTATCTCTCAAACAACCCATTTCAGAGGAAATATCCATATTTTAATCCATATTTTAATTTTGTTTGGTATTAATCACTAAATTTTGAATTTTCAATACTAATATTAATATGTTCAAGAGTAGCATTGGTTTAACTATCATACTGTACTTTTCACATATAGCCTTCTAGAAACAGCAGAGAAAACATAACTATTGTCTTAGAAGCTATAATTCATAAAATCTATGACTAAAAACAGTTTTCTGTTTTTAAAACTGTCATAATTTAAATCACAGCCATTCATTACTCATCTAGGACTGAGAAGACATTTTGTAACATCTGATTTAATTGAGTCAAACAATCAAATTTCAAAAATTAGTCAATGAGGACTTTTTATGGCAAATATAAATTAATGCTCCTTAAAAATTAAAAAAAAAACTTAAAATTTAACTCCTCTTAAGCCTTAAGCAATATATACATTTATTATCAAATGTTATATCTTTTCTCAATATGAATGCTAGTGTCTTTGAGTATAACTTTATAAAATGTTGAATGCATGAAACAACCAAATTAGATTTTTTTTCTAAATATCATACAATTTTATTAAAAGTAATGTTTATTTTTTAGAACCAAACCACCATCGATATAGGAAAGTAGTATGCAGTAACATGTAGAAAAGTTCATTAATAATGGATGATAGTAAACTATGCAAATCAAATGATGAATTATATCTTCCAATGTATAATTTAAATGCTTTTTTCTTCAGAAAAAAATATCTAGTTATATCTACAAGATGACTAATATTTTTTCTTAAGCCTATTTAATGTCCATTTTTTAAATAAAAGTTTCCTTATGTGAATAAAACTAAATTCTCTCAATTATTCTAATTCTGAAAACATTTATCTTACTAAAAAAGGAAATAAAATGTTGGTGATTAGAAAGAATAAGTATTATTAATATCTTTAAGAACTGAATGAACTCATTAACTGATTTTTAAAAGAATGTTTGCTAAAAATGGGATGACTGAAAGTAGCCATCAAAATATTCACTAAAAATCTTAACTAAATTAAATTGTTCATAAAGAAAGAATAGGAAAGTGGTATGTCAAAATACCAAAGAAATCACAGATTAATGTTACTGTATCAAACCATATTTACATAGAATTAACATAAATATGAGTTGGTAAACCATATGCTGGCACATCTGTTCCTAAATGTATTAATCACAACTCTGTCCCCTATAGGAATCTTCAAATTAATTCATGCTACAATGTACATGGTGTTCGGGCAATATAGTTTGTGGACACAATGCTTTTCTGTGTCCTAAAGTCACTAACTGGAAGACATTATTGATCTGACATAGTATTTTTTAATTTTTATTAAATAAGACGTTCAGAAATGATATTTTAATAAATCCTTCAAAATTGGGTTCCACATTCATCCTTGTTATACAATCGAATCACCCTTAAAAAAGAAATATTTCACTATTCCTAATCATACCTTTGTTTTCCTTTCTTCTTATTCCATCACATTTGGCTTAAAGAACAACTGCTAAGTTTGGTCTTGTAAAAAAATATATGTATATATAGATAGATGATATATAGATGATAGATAGATAGATAGATGGAGACAGAAATAGAGATAGAGATAGAAATTGATATAGAGAATTGAGAGAATTCTGGAGAGCCAGATCCAAGATGGCAAAGTGAAGCCAAGAAGTTGCCTGAGCTCTCTCCAGTTTCCCTTAGATATAATATTAAATCAAGCTTCTAAATAGAGTCTGGAGTAACAGAATCCATGGAAATAAAATAGAATGAAACATATTTCCACCTTAAGATAACTTAGAAGGTCTTCAGGAAAGGTTTGTGTCACTTAATCAAAGTGGAGCACAGTCCAGCACAGACTCTGGGCAAGCCAGTGGGAGGCTCTTAGCCACAGATCAGAACAGCAATTTTAAAGCTTCTATCCTGGCTCAACAGGCCAGCAGTGAGGCTTCCAGCCTCTGTACAAAAGGGAAATTACTAGCCCCCACCCCCCCCCAAGAAGTATACAGGAAAGAAAAAACAAGAACAACAATAACAACATTCTATTCAATAAGATTTAAACTGTATTCCCCACAGGTAAGATGATATGTGTAACTCTTCAGAACTATATATCTATTAGGGAAATTGCATAGATAGAGGGTATGGGTATAAGTTCACATTGTCATGATGATATGAAAAATATCAAGGGGTGAAAAAAACAGATTGTCCTGGGAGGAGAGGAAATGGAAAGGCAGAATAGGGTAAATTCTCACATGAGGAGGCCCAAAAGACCTATTACAGTAGAGGAAAAGGAAGGAGTGCATGAGCATTTTCTGAATCTTACTCTTATTGGTTTAGGCACAAAATGGGAATAATATACTGTAATGGAAATTCAGATTTGAAGATCTTCCCTGGCCTTAGGCCCTTTGATTGGCTTAAGTGACTCTGAGAACCTTCTTTAATTTGAAAGTATACTCTGCCCCCTAATAGGCTGAATGTGGTCACATGGAGCCTGTAGTAGGAGGCTTGGTTTTCAGGAATGACCACACCTTGATGCTGTGTGATTGGGCAGTGGGTCAAGAGGGTGGTTACATTCTCTGAGCCAGGAGAAGGCTATATAAGCCCTGATGGGAGGCCTTGCTTTGGGGTTTACTTTGAGAAGTGTTGTGTGATTTGACCAGATGAGACTCTGGGCACCCATTGAGAGACCCCCGGCTTTGAAAACCCAGATGTTGATGCTTCCCTCTCTGGTAACTATGATTTTGGTATTGATAATGTTTGGACAGTTTAAAAGCCTGTCTGGTTGATCTATCTGTATACTCTGAAGTTCAGGGTGCTGACCTTTTCCTCCTGAACTAGGTAATATATGTTTGATTGATTAAAGTGATCTTGTTAACCTATTTTGAGTTGCTTTCCTTTTGAAAAGCAGATCTAAGACCCTGGGGATGTTGGGGTGCTTGCTGCTACATATACCCACAGAATTAGATAAAGAAATTTATCTTACCACATAGAAAAGTGGGGGTGGGGGACAAGGAGAAGTAAAAAGAAAAAGGGAGAGGACACTGATAGTAGAGAAGGCAAAAGGGAGAGTAGAAGTAGGAGGGGAAAGGGAAAAGGGGGGTGTTGATAAAAGAGAGCACAGATTGAGGGAGGCGGCTGTCAGAAGCAAAACACTGGTAAGGAGGGAAAGGTTGAAGAGCAAGAGAAGAATATTAAGTGGGGCGACAGGATGGAAAGACACAGTTAATAATCATAAAAGTAAATGTGATGAAAATCTCCCATAAAGCAGAGTGGATTAACACTAGGACTCTACAATACATAGTTTTCAAGAAACACATTTGAAACAGAGGGATACACACAGAGTAAAGGTAAAAGGCTGAAGCAAAATTATTATGAATCAGCTGAAGTAAAAAAAAGATCAGGCATAGCAATTCTGATCACAGCAAAGGAAAAGCAAAAACAGATCTAAATGAAAGAGAGGAAGAAGTTAACTACATCTTGCTAAAAGATACCATAGACATTGAAGGAATATCAGTATTAAGCATATATTCACTGAGTGGTATAACATCCAAAAACTTAGAAAAGAAGTTAAGTGAGTTACAAGAAAAAACAGTAAATCTATACTAGTTGGGGAACTCAACTTCCCCCTTTCATTACTAAAAACATCTAAACACAAAATAAACAAGAAAGACATTAAGGAGGTGAATAGAAATTTAGAAAACAATTAAATGTGACAGACCTCTGGGGGGAAAAACTGAATGGAGCTAAAAAGGAATATGCATTTTTTTCTCAATGATTTATGATACATACGCAAAATTGACCATGTATCAGGCCATAAAAACTTCAAAATCAAATGCAGAAAGGCAGAAATATTAAATGTTTCCTTTTCAGATGGTCATGCAATAAAATTACATATAATAAAGGGTTGTAGAAAGATATATTAAAACTAATTGGAAACGAAATAATCCTAAAGAAAGAGTGGGTCAAACAACAAATCATAGAAACAATCTAAAACTTCATAAAAGTGAATGAAAACGATGAGACAAACTACTAAAATTTACAAAGCCAAAGTAGTTCTTAGATGGAAAAGGTATATCTCTAAATGCTTAAAATAGGAAAAGAAGAGATTAGTGAATTGGAAATGCAACTAAAAAAGCTAGAAAAAGTACAAATTAAAAATATTCAATGAAATACCAAATTAGAAATTCTGAAAATCAAAGGGGAGAAATAAAATTAAAAGCAAGAAAAATATTAAATTAATAAATAATACTAAGAGCTGGTTTTATTGAAAGATAGTTAAACTTTTAATTAATTTGACTAAAAGCACTGATAAAAATTTTGATAAAAAAGGAGAAATAAATTACCAGTATAAAACAAGAGTGAATATACCACCAATAAAGAGGAAATTAAAACAATAATTAGGAGCTATTTTGTCCGACTGCATGCCAATAAATCTGACAAAACATAAACTGTGCAGATTAACAGAAGGGGAAATAAAATGTTTAAATAACCCCACTTTGGAACAAGAAATTGAACAATCCATCAATGAACTCCCAAAGAAAAAATGGCCAGGGAAAGATGGATTTAAAAGTGATTTCTAACAAACAGTTAAAGAGCAATTAATCCCAATACTATATAAACAGGTGAAACAGGAAGAAAAACAAACAAACAAACAAACAGGTGATGGAGTATTGCCAATTCCTTTTAGGGCACAAATATGCTACTGATACCTAAACCAGAAAGAGTCAAAATAGAGAAAGAAAATTATAGACAATTTCCCCTAATGATTATTAATACAAAAAACTAAATAAAATAATAGCAAAGATTTTAAATTTATTACCAGGATAATACATTATGACAAGGTGGAATTTATGCCAGGAATACAGGGTTGATTCTTTACTAGTAAAATTGTCAGCATAACTGACCATATCAATAACAAAATTAACAGAAACCGTACGATTATCTCAATATATGCAGAAAAAGCTTTTGACAAAATACAGCATCCATTCCTATTAAAAAGACTAGAGAAGAGGGGGTGGAGCCAAGATGGCACAGTAAAGCAGCTACTTATCTGAACTCCTCCTTGAATTCCATCAGTAACCTCTAAAAACTGAATGTGAATGGATTTTAGAGGGATAGAATCCACTGGGAGATGGAGTATGGCAGATTTCCAGTCTAGGAAAGTGCACATGTAGGACTGGGCAAGGGGAGTGTGGAGTGTGCAGGAGCTGCACCAATGTGGACCTGAGACCAGGACACAATGGAGTCAGAGCAAGCCCTGGCCAGAAGATTCACCCACCCAAGGGTGATTCTCAGACCTCTCTACTGCAGGAAGGAGGTCAGAGCTGGGTAAGAGACAAAAACAGGGCCCATGGCAGCAACAGCAGCTTCTCCTGGGGCTATCACCCCAGAGGCTGGATGTTTAAAAATCACCTACCTGAACTTCCAGGATCCAAGATGGTGGAGTAAACCCTAGCTCCTCTAATCCCCCTCTCTGATCCAAAAAACCCAGAGATCATCACCCCAATGTAAAATCCTAGTGGAAGCAGCAGCAGGCTTGGGAGTCCTAGAGGAAGGGTAAAACTTAAACTGTGCTAATCCTGAAGTGAAGGGCAGGAGGAGTCCCAAGAAACCCCATCTCAGCTGACAAGCAGGAAATCCTGGGGGTTAGAGCCAGCAAGGACTAACAACATAAGCCCAGGTGTGCATCAGCATAATCAGGAAAATCTGCAGACTCCAGTGCTATAGGCCAAAAGATGCTGAGCCTTCCCAAGCTCTAGGCCAGGGGCACGGAGGCAGAAACCTAAAGTGACCAGAACATGCTTCCCCCACACCTCATTCTGTGAGCCTCAGGGTAACCCAGGGGAAACACTGAAAGTCCTGACCTTGGCCTCAGTCTAGACACACAGAGGCTATAGCACAGCTTGAGAAGCATGGGTCAGAGTCCTCTGTACCCCAAAAGCAAAAATCCACTTTAAAAGCCAGGAAATAGGCAATCACAATGGGCCAGAAGCAACTTGGAAAAGCAACACCAAAGACTATGGAATCCTATTATTGTGAAAGAGAAGAACCATGTTCAGAGGGAGACACCACCAACTCTATACCCACACTTGAGACCACAGACAGAAATGTGAAGTGGTCTTAACCCCCCAAAAAAGCATTCTTGGAAGAGCTCAAGAGAGATTTTAAAAGTAAAATTAGAGAGGTAGAAGATAAATTGATCAATTATCTTAAAATTAAAATTGCCAAAATGGAAAAAAATCTCATTGAAGAAAACAAATACTTAAAAAGAAAAATTTGTGAACTGGGAAGGGAGGTTCAAAATCTAACTGGAGAAAATACCTCCCTTACAATGAAATCTGAACATATGGAAAAGGAGCTTCAAAAGCCAACTGAGGAAAATAATTTGCTAAAAATTAGAATCAGTCAAATTGAAGCTAATATCTCTATGAAGCATCAAGAAGCAGTAAAAAAAAACCCTAAAGATTGAAAAATTAGAATAAAATGTAAAATATTTCATTGGAAAAACAACTGACAGAGAACAGATCCAGGAGAGATAATCTAAGAATTATTGGTCTCCTGGAAATCCATGATAAAAAAACCCAGCATTTCCAATAAGAAGAGGGGCAAATAAAGGATGTCCACTATCACCCCTCTTATTCAATCTGGTACTACAAATGTTAGTGGTAGCAATAAGAAAAGAAAAAGAAATTGAAGGAATCAAATTAGGCAAGGAATAGACTAAACTATCACTCTTTGCAGATGATATAATGATATACCTAGAGAATCCTAGAAAATCAAGTAAGAAACTACTTGAAATAAAAAATAAATTTGGCAAAGTTGCAGGATATACAATAAACCCACATAAATCCTTAGCATTCCTGTATAATTCTAATGAAATTCAACAGCAAGAGATAGAAAGAGAAATTCCACTTAAAGGTACTGTAGACATTATAAAGCATATGGGAATCTACCAAAACCAAGCCAGGACCTTTATGAACAAAATTGTATAACACTTATCACACAAATAAAGTCAGATCTAAATAATTGCAAAAAAATCAACTGCTTATGGCTAGGTCGAGCTAATATAAAAAATGACAATTTTACCTAAATTAAATCACATATTTAGCGCCATACCTATCAATCTGCCAAAAAAATTATTTTGTAGAACTAGAAAATAAAATAGTAACAAAATGCATTTGGAATAACAAAAAAGTCTAGAATGCCAAGGGAATTAATGAAAAGAAATTTGAGGGAAGGTGATCTAGCCATACCAGATTTTAATCTGTATTATAAAGCATCAGTCTTCAAAACTGCTTGATATTGGCTGAGGAATAGAGTAGTGAAGCAGTGGAATAAATTGGGTACATGTGACACAGCAATCAATGACTATAGTAATCTACTGTTTGGTAAACCCCAAAACCCCAGCTTTTGGGATTAGAATTCACTATTTTACAAAAACTGTTGGGAAAACTGGAAGATAGTATGGCAGAAACTGGGCATAGAGCAATATCTTAAACCATATACCAAAATAAAGTCTAAATGGGTGCAGGTTCTAGGTATAAAGGCTGGTACTGTAAGCAATCTGGGAAAGCAAGAAAGAGTTTACCTGTCAGATTTATGGAGAAGGGAAGATTATGAGCAAACAAGAATTAGTGAGCATTATGAAATGCAAAATGGATAATCTTGATTATATTAAATTGAAAAGTTTCTGTACAAATAAAACCAATGTAACCAAGACTAAGAGGGAAGTGGAAAATTGGGAAAGAATTTTTATAACCAGTGTTTCTGAGTCAATCTATAAGAATACAAGGCATTCCCCAATTGAAAAATGGTCAAAGGATATGAACAGCCAGTTTTCAGAGGAAGAAATTAAAAATATCTATAAGCATATGAAAAAATTATCTAAATCACTATTGATTAGAGAAATGAAAATCAAAACAACCCTGAGGTACCACATCTCACTGGCCAGACTGGCTAAGATGAGAGAACAGGAAAATTATAAATGCTGGAGAGGATGTGGAAAAATTGGAACACCAATACATTGTTGGTGGAGTTGTGAACTAATTCAACCCTTCTGGAGAGCAGTCTGGCACTATGCCCAAAGGACTATAAATAAGTGCATACCCTTTTACCCAGCAATACCACTTCTAGGATTGTATCCCAAAGAGATCATAGAAGTGGAAAAGGGACCTGTTTGTACTCCAGTTACTTGGATAAGAACTCACTATTTGACAAAAACTATTTGGAAAAGTAGAAAACAGTGTGGCAAAAACTAGTCATAGATCAGCATCTTATGCCGTAAACCAAGATAAGGTCAAAATGGGCACATGATTTAGATATAAGGGATAATCCAAAAGCAAATTAGGAGAGTGAGGGATAGGTTACTTGTCAAATCTCTGGAAAACAGAAGAATGCATGAGCAAACAAGAAATAGAAAATATTATGAAATGGAACATTTTAATTACATTAAATTAACTAAGTTTTGTACAAGTAAAAGCAATGCAACTAAGATTAGAAGGAAAACAGAAAGCTGAGAAGAAATTTTTACAGCCAGTGTTTCTGATAACATCCTCATTTCTAAAACATATAGAAGTGAATCTATTCTATAAGAATAAAACCATTTCCCATTTTTTTTTTGTTCTTGCTCTCAAGGAGCTAGTATCTTCTTTATTTAAAAAAATGCTTTCTTAACTTCTGTTTTACATCGTTCATTTCCACCAGATTTTGAGTTACAATCATTCCCCCCCCCCCGTTTTTACCCTATCCACCCTCCCAGAATAGCAGTCCCACAAGATATCACTTCCTCCAATCTGCTCTCTCCCATATCATCTCCCATACCCCCTTCGACTTTTCCATTAGAGGAAGGTGAATCTTTGCGTCCCAATGCCTGCACATCTTATCTCCCAATTACAAGCAAAAGAGTATTAATAATAGTATTTATAAACATTTGAAACATTTACTCTTAAGACCTTGAATTTCAGATCCATTTCCTTCCTCCCTTGTCACCCATTCCCTCTGGGGAGATAAGTAATTCAGTATATGTTATACATGTCTAGCTATGCAAAACATTATCATAGTAGATATATTGTACAAAGCTGCTTATAATTCCCTGCCACTCATCCCACCCCCCACCCGGTCCATTCCCTACTTGATCCTGTCCCTCTTCTATAGTGGGTACTTCCAACCTCCCTTCCCCCCAAGGATGCTCTCCCATCCATCATCCTTCCTCTCATCCCGTTCCCCCTATTCTCCTGTAGGTTGAGATATCCCATTTAGTATGTATGTCATTCTCTCCCTGAACCAAATTCAATGAGATCATGGCTTTCAGGTAGTCCAATAATTTTTAAATTGTCTCTCCTGGATCTATTTTCCAGGTCAGTGGTTTTTCCCATGAGATATTTCACATTGCCTTCTAATCTTTCATTTGTTTGGATCTGCTTAACAGCATCTTGATTTCTCATGAAGTCATTAGCTTCCATTTGCTCCAGTCTCCTTCTCTGAAGGAATGAATCTCCTCAGTGAACTTTTGAGATTCTTTTTCCATCTGGCAAATTCGACTTTTTAAGGCATTCTTCTTCTCACTGCCCTTTTGGGCCTCCTTTGCCATTTGAGTTAGACTATTTTTTTTTTATTTTTAAACAAATACTTTATTAACTTCTGTTTTACATCATTCATTTCCGCCAGATTTTGAGTTACAATCATTTTCCCCCCATTATTCCCCTACCCAACCTCCCAGAATAGCAGTCCCACAAGATATCGCTTCCTCCAATCTGCTCTCTCCCATACCTTCTCCCATACCCCCATCGACTTTTCCATTAGAGGAAGATGAATCTTTGTGTCCCAATGCCTGCACATCTTATCTTCCAATGGCAAAAGAGTGTTAATAATAGTATTTATATATATATTTGAAACATTTAATGTTACGACCTTGAATTTCAGATCCATTTCCTTCCTCCCTTGTCACCCATTCCTTCTTGGGAGATAAGTAATTCAGTATATGTTGTACATGTCTAGCTATGCAAAACATTATCATAGTAGATATATTGTACAAGGCTGCTTATAATTCCCTCCCACTCATCCCACCCCCCACCTGGTCCATTCCCTACATGATCCTGTCCCTCTTCTATAGTGGGTACTTCCAACCTCCCCTCACCCCAAGGATGCCCTCCCTTCCATCATCCCTTCTCTCATCCCCCTTCCCCCTATCCTGCTGCAGGTTGAGATATCCCATTTAGTATGTATGTCATTTTCTCCCTGAACCAAATTCAATGTGAATGTGGTTTTGCCTTTTTAGCCTTCCTTACTTCCCTTGTAACCACTTCCCCTACATGAGATAGTTTACCCTACCATGTCTCTCCCCATCTCCTCTTGCCACTTTCCTCTCTCACCTCATAATTTCATCCCTTGAGTATTCTCCCTTCCCAACAAATTCAACCTATGCCCTCTATCCATATATAACTGTAACCATATACACACACATTCACATATGTATTCATATGACCACACCCCCTTCTTCCATTATTTTCATAGTGAGAAAGATATCATCAGTCACAGATATTGCTTCTCCATATAGGAATGTAAATAGTTCAACTTTGATAAGTTCCTTTTGATTTCTTTTCCCTGATTACCTTCTCAGGCATCTCTTACTTCTTGCGTCTGGATGTCAAATTTTCTATTCAACTCTGGTTTTTTCCTCAAGAATGCTTGAAAGTCCTCTATTCCACTGAATGACCATATTTTCCCCTGAAACAAAATACTCAGTTTTGCTGGGTAGGTGACCCTTGGGTTCATTCCCAGTTCTTTTGCCCTCTGGAATATCATATTCCATGCCCTTCGATCCCTCAGTGTAGAAGCTGCCAGGTCCTGCTATTCTGATTGTGTTTCCACAATATTGAAATTGTTTCTTCCTGGCTGCTTGTAGTATTTTCTCCTTGATCTGGGGATTCTGGAACCTGGCTATAATATTTCTGGGAGTTTTTGGGATCTTTTTCAGAGGTGATCTGTGGATTCTTTCAACCTCTATTTTGCCCTCTGGATCTAAAACATCAGGGCAGTTTTCCTTGAGAATTTCTTGAAGGGTGATTTCTAGGTTCTTTCGATCATGGCTTTCAGGTAGTCCAATTTTTAAATTGTCTCTCCTGGATCTATTCTCCAGGTCAGTGGTTTTTCCCATGAGATATTTCACATTGCCTTCTAATCTTTCGTTTGTTTGGATCTGCTTAACAGCATCTTGATTTCTCATAAAGTCACTAGCTTCCATTTGCTCCAGTCTAACTCTGAAGGAATGAATCTCCTCATTGAACTTTTGAGATTCTTTTTCCATCTGGCAAATTCGACTTTTTAGGGCATTCTTCTCCTCAATGCCCTTTTGGGCCTCCTTTGCCATTTGAGCTAGTCTATTTTTTAAGGTGTTGTTTTCCTCAGTCAGGCTGTTGACCCTCATTTCATACTTTTCCTGCATCCTTCTCATTTCTCTTTCTAATTTTTCCTCCACTTCTCTTATTTGATTTTTAAAGTCCTTCTTAAGGTCCTCTATGGCCTGCAACCCGCTCATGTTTTCCCCTGGGGCTTTTGGAGCAGGACTTCTGACCTCACAGTCCTTTTCCCGCTCTATGCCCCCAAAATAGGAGTCTAGGGTTGCATTTTTCTGTTTCCTTTGCCTTGGCATGCTAATTGCTTTGACTTTTTGGGTGTTGCCACACTATGGCTTTAAGGCCAGATAGAGGAATTTTCGTCTCCGTTTCTGGCAAGCTGTAAACCCACCCATTCCACCTAGATCACAATCCAGATCCAGGGAGGTTAAAGCAAGAGCGATTACCCCCCAAGACTGATCGCTGGATCTCCCCACGATTTGTAGGCTGGGAGCCGGAAATGCCTCTGAAAACTACAAAATGGCGTGTCTCCTCAGCGGCTTCTAGCCCCCAGGGGAGGGAGCTGACGCATTCCCCAAATACAGGTCCCAAAGTCCATAGGACACTAACCTCTTACTTTGTCCTAGGCAAGTCTATGTTGATAATTCTGGAATCTCCACAGTTCCTGGTGTTCTGGGGTTCCTCCAGCCGGCTGCTGGCCCTGCCGCCCTGGGGCTAAAACCTCGGCTCACGCGGACCTGGGATCTGCTCGGCTCCTGAGCTCTGCGCGTTGCCGGCTCCCAGACCACTGAGCTCGTCCTTCCTGCAGGGTGCTGGGCTGTCCTCAGCGGGAGGTTAGCTTCTCTGTGTCGTTCTGTGGGTGCTGGGGCTCCAGAAGTTGTTCACAGTCCTTTTTTACATAGTTTGTGGAGAATCTGGGGGCAGAGAGGCTTGGACGAGCTGTTTCTACTCCGCCATCTTGGCTCCCATTTCCCATTTTTGATAAATGATCAAAGGATATGAATAAATAGTTTTCACAGGAATAAATTAAAATATAATAATATGGAAAAATTATCTAAATCACTATTGACAAGAGAAATGAAAATTAAAACAACTTTGAACTACCACATCATACCTACCAGATTGGCTAATATGGTAGAAAAAGGAAAATGATAAATATTTGGAAAAGATGTGGGAAAATTGGAACACAATAATTTTTGGTGGATTTGTGAACTGACCCAACCATTCTGGAAAGTTATTTGGAAATATGCCTAAAGGGCTATAAGAAACATGCATGCCCTTGGATTCAGCAATACCACTACTAGGCCTGAATTTCAAAGAGATCATAAAAAGGTCAAAGGACCTACATATATATATATACATATATACATATATATATATATACATATATATATAGTGTCAAGGAAGTGGAAATTAAGGGAATGTCCATCAATTGGGGAATGCCTGAAAAAGTTGCGCTGCATGAATGTAATGAAACACTATTGTCCTATAAGAAATGATGAGCAGGCAGATTTCAGAAAACCCTGGAAAGATTTACATAAACAGGGGTGGAGTCAAGATGGCAGAGTAGAAACAAGACTTCTACAAGGCTCTGGCTCCCATCAACTCCAATTCATATAAAAGGTGACTCTGAACAAACTTTGGAGCTACAGAACCCACAAAAAGACACAGAGAAGCTAACCTCCTGCTGAAGACAGCTTGGCAGGCCAGCAGGAAGCAGCCAGTGCAGCACTCTGGAAGCCAAGCCCAGCCCCACTGGAGCTGAGGTTTTATCCTCAGGGTGGGCTGACCAGATGCCCATTGGAGGGGCAGATCACAAGCAGTTCTGTCAGTTTCCAGAATTATGAACCTATAGATGCTAAGGACAAAGTGAGATGTCAGTGCAGTGTGAACTTTGGGATCCTTTATTTTGGGAGAGTGTTCTGTCTTTATCCCCTTGAGGGAGAAGCCACTGAGGCACTGCAGCCACGCAGCCAATACCAGATGGCAGCTTCAACTCCTGGCCTGCAGATTGTAGAGGGATGCTCTTAACCCTGCTTGGATCTGGATTGTTTTCTAGGGTGGAGTTCCTGGGTCTGTGACCAGCTTGCCAGAGGGTGTAGAGGCTTCAGAGAGAGCACCCAATTAATACCTTTGGCAGCTGAGAAAACCCCAGCAATTGGGACAATGCTTCCCTGTCTGGTAGCAAAGTGCGATTGTGGCAAAAAGCTCAAAAGTCAAGTAATCGAGTGTCAACATGAGCAGGCAAGGAAGCAAAGCAAGAAGAACAATCCAACTTTACATTCCTATTTTGGGACAAAAAGGATCAATGCATGGAACAGGAGGAAGACAATATAGTCAGAACTCCTGCACCAAAACTTCCAAGAAAAATATGAGCTGGTTACAGGCCGTAGAGGACCTTAAGAAGACTTTTGAAAACCAAATGAGAGAAGTGAAGCAAATATTGGGAACAGAAATGAGAACCATGCAAGAAAATTATGAAAGGAGAGTCAACAACCTGACTGAAGAAAATAACACCTTAAAAAATAGACTAAATCAAATGGCAAAAGAGGCTCAAAAATGCAATTAGGAGAACAATGCCTTAAAAAGCCAAATTTGGGGGGCGGAGCCAAGATGGCGGAGTAGAAACAGCACTTCCAAGCCTCTCTGCCCCCAGATTCCCCACAAACTATGTAAAAAAGGACTGTGAACAACTTCTGGAGCCCCAGCACCCACAGAACGACACAGAGAAGCTAACCTCCCGCTGAGGACAGCCCAGCAGCCCTGCAGGAAGGACCAGCGCAACGGCCTGGGAGCTGGCAGCGCGCAGAGCGCAGAGCGCAGGAGCCGAGCAGAGCCAAGCCCAGGTCCGCGTGAGCCGAGGTTTTAGCTCCAGGGCGGCAGGGCCAGCAGCCGGCTGGAGGAACCCCAGAACACCAGGAGCTGTGGCGATTCCAGAATTATCAACATAGACATGCCTAGGACAAAGTAAGAGGTTAGTGTCCTATGGACTTTGGGACCTGTATTTGGAGAATGCGTCAGCTCCCTCCCCTGGGGGCTAGAAGCCACTGAGGAGACACGCTATTTTGTAGTTTTCAGAGGCAGCTCCCGCTCCCAGCCTACAAATCGTGGGGAGATCCAGCGATCAGTCTTGGGGGGTAATCGCTCTTGCTTTAACCTCCTGGATCTGGATTGTGATCTAGGGTGGAAGTTGTGGGTGGGTTTACAGCTTGCCAGAAACGGAAGTTGCCCCCCACACTTTCGGGACGAAAATTCCTCTATCTGGCCTTAAAGCCATAGTGTGGCAACAAGCCCAAAAGTCAAGCAATTAAGTGGCAACATGCCAAGGCAAAGGAAACAGGAAAATGCAACCCTAGACTCCTATTTTGGGGGCATAGAGCGGGAAAAGGACTGTGAGGTCAAAAGTCCTGCTCCAAAAGCCCCAGGGGAAAACATGAGCGGGTTGCAGGCCATAGAGGACCTTAAGAAGGACTTAAAAATCAAATAAGAGAAGTGGAGGAAAAATTAGAAAGAGAAATGAGAAGGATGCAGGAAAAGTATGAAATGAGGGTCAACAGCCTGACTGAGGAAAACAACTCCTTAAAAAATATACTAACTCAAATGGCAAAGGAGGCCCAAAAGGGCAATGAGGAGAAGAATGCCTTAAAAAGTCAAATTTGCCAGATGGAAAAAGAATCTCAAAAGTTCAATGAGGAGATTCATTCCTTCAGAGTTAGACTGGAGCAAATGGAAGCTAATGACTTTATGAGAAATCAAGATGCTGTTGAGCAGATCCAAACAAACGAAAGATTAGAAGGCAATGTGAAATATCTCATGGGAAAAACCACTGACCTGAGAATAGATCCAGGAGAGACAATTTAAAAATTATTGGACTACCTGAAAGCCATGATCAAGCAAAGAACCTAGAAATCACCCTTCAAGAAATTCTCAAGGAAAACTGCCCTGATGTTTTAGATCCAGAGGGCAAAATAGAGGTTGAAAGAATCCACCGATCACCTCCTGAAAAGATCCCAAAAAGAAAACTCCCAGAAATATTATAGCCAGGTTCCAGAATCCCCAGATCAAGGAGAAAATACTACAAGCAGCCAGAAGAAACAATTTCAATATTGTGGAAACACAATCAGAATAGCCCAGGACCTGGCAGCTTCTACACTGAGGGATCGAAGGGCATGGAATATGATATTCCAGAGGGCAAAAGAACTGGGAATGAACCTAAGGGTCACCTACCCAGCAAAACTGAGTATTTTGTTTCAGGGGAAAATATGGTCATTCAGTGGAATAGAGGACTTTCAAGCATTCTTGAGGAAAAAACCAGAGCTGAATAGAAAATTTGACATCCAGACGCAAGAAGTAAGAGATGCCAGAGAAGGTAATCAGGGAAAAGAAATCAAAAGGAACTTATCAAAGTTGAACTATTTACATTCCTATTTGGAAAAGCAATATCTGTGACTGATGATATCTTTTTCACTATGAAAATAATGGAAGAAGGGGGTGTGGTCAATGAATACATATGTGAATGTGTGTGTATATGGTTACAGTTATATATGGATAGAGGGCATAGGTTGAATTTGTTGGGAAGGGAGAATACTCAAGGGATGAAATTATGAGGTGAGAGAGGAAAGTGGCAAGAGGAGATGGGGAGAGACAGGATAGGGTAAACTATCCCATGTAGAAGAAGCAAGGGGAAGTGGTTGCAAAGGAGGGGGAGAATAAGGAAGGCTAGAAAGGCAAAACCACATTCACATTGAATTTGGTTCAGGGAGAAAATGACATACATACTAAATGGGATATCTCAACCTGCAGCAGGATAGGGGGAAGGGGGATGAGAGGAGGGATGATGGATGGGAGGACATCCTTGGGGGGAAGGGAGGTTGGAAGTACCCACTATAGAAGAGGGACAGGATCATGTAGGGAATGGACCAGGTGGGGGGTGGGATGAGTGGGAGGGAATCATAAGCAGCCTTGTACAATATATCTACTATGATAATGTTTTGCATAGCTAGACATGTACAACATATACTGAATTACTTATCTCCCCAGAGGGAATGGGTGACAAGGGAGGAAGGAAATGGATCTGAAATTCGAGGTCAACATTAAATGTTTCAAATATATATAAATACTATTATTAATACTCTTTTGCTTATAATTGGGAGATAAGATGTGCAGGCATTGGGACATAAAGATTCACCTTCCTCTAATGGAAAAGTCGAAGGGGGTATGGGAGAAGGTATGGGAGAGAGCAGATTGGAGGAAGTGATATCTTGTGGGACTGCTATTCTGGGAGGTTGGGTAGGGGAATAATGGGGGGGAAATGATTGTAACTCAAAATCTGGCGGAAATGAATGATGTAAAACAGAAGTTAATAAAGCATTTGTTAAAAAAAAAAGCCAAATTTGCCAGATGGATAAAGAATCGTAAAAGCTTACTGAAGAGAATAATTCCTTCAGAATTAGGTTGGAGCAAATGAAAGCTAATGACTTTATGAGAAATCAAGATACTATTAAGGAGATCAAAACAAATGAAAAAACAGAAGGCACTGTGAAATATTTCATTGGGAAAACCACTGACCTGGAAAATAGATTCAGGAAAGATAATTTAAAAATTATGGGACTACCTGAAAACCATGATCAAAAAATAACCTAGGAATCATCCTTCAAGAAATCCTCAAGGAAAATTGCCTTGGTGTTTTAGAAATAGAGGGCAAAATAGTGGTTAAAAGAACCCACCAATCACCTCCTAAAAAGATCCCAAAAAGAAAATTCCTAGGAATATTATAGCCAGGTTCTAGAATTCCCAGATCAAGGGGAAAATGTTACAAGTAGCAAGAAAAAAAAAACAATTTGAATATTGTGGAAACACAATCAGGATAACACAGGACCTGGCAGCTTCTACACTGAGGAATCAAAGGGCTTGTAATATGATATTCTGGAGTTCAAAGTAGCTGGAATTAAAACCAAGAATCACCTACCCAGCAAAACTGAGTATCATGTTTCAGGGGAAAATATGGTCATTTAGTGGAATAGAGGACTTTCAAGCATTCTTGATGAAAAAAATCCAAGTTGAATAGAAAATTTGACATTCAGATACAAGAAGAAAGAAAATCATGAGAAGGTAAACAGGGAAAAGAAATCATAAGGGATTTATCAAAGTTGAACTGTTTGCATTCCTACATGGAAAAACAATAATTGTAACTTATGAAACATTTCTCAGTATGATATTAGTTGAAGGGAATAGGAATGTGTGTGTGTGTGAATACACACACACATACATATGCATGTCTATATAGGAGGGTATATGGGTGTATAAATACATTTATGAATGTGTTTATATGTGTGTGCAGGTATACATAGATAGAGGTCACAGTACTCATTTAATGGGAAGGGATGATACTTAAAAGGTAAAATTAAGAAGTGAGAGGCTAATATAATGAGAGGAGATGGGGAGAGACAGAATGGGGCAAACTATGTCATATAGAAGAGGCAAGGGTAAATGGTTACAATGGAGGGGAAGAACAGGAAGCCAAGAAGGAATGGGTCAACCTTATTCTCATTGAATTTGGCTTAGGGAGGGAATGACATGCACACTAAATAGGGTATCTGACCCTGTAAGAGAGTAGGGGAGAAAGGGGATGAAAGGGAGTATGATGGAAAGGAGTGCAGGCTGTGGGAGAGGGAAGTTGGAAGCACCCACTTTTGAAAAGGGACAGGATAAAAGTAGAGAACAGAACAAGTGGGAGGTGTGATAGAAGGGAGCGAAATATAATGAGTCTTTTACAATATATTCACTATGGAAATGTTTTGCATAGCCACACATACAAGCTATATTGAATTGCTTATCTTCCCAGTAAGGGTGGGTGACAAGGGAGGAAAGGGATGAATCTGGAATTCAAAGTTTTAAAATCAAATGTTTTATGGTATATATATATATATATATAAATATATATATACACTATTATCAATATTATTTTACATGTAACTGGGAAATAAGATATATAGGCACTGGGACATGGAGATGCACCATTTCCTACTGGATAGATGGAGGAGGTATGGAAGAAGATATGGGAGAGGAGGAGGGGACATTCAGTGGGATTGCTATTTTTGGGTGGTGGGTAGGGGAAAAACAGGGAGAAAATTTGTAATTCAAAATCTTGCAGATATGAATGATGTAACCTATAAATTAATAAAACATTTTATTAAATATTTAAAAAATAGATTTACATGTACTAATGCTGAATGAAGTAAGCAGAACCAGATGATAGTACAGAGCAACAGAAACATTGTGTGATAGTTAACTATGATAGACTTAGCTCTTTTTTGTTGATACAATGATTCAAGATATTTCCAAAAGACTCATGGTGGGAAATGTAAACCACATCCAGAGAAAGAAATATGAGGTCTGAATGCAGATCAAATCATACTATTTTCACTTTATTTTTTTATCATGTTTTTTCCTTTTTGTTCTGATTCTTCTTTAACAACATCATTAATCTGGGAATATGATTTACATGATTGTACATGTATAACCTGTATCAGATTGCTTGCTGTTTTGGGGATGGGGAAGGGGAGAGAGGGAGGGAGAAAAATTTGGAAATGAAAATTTTACAAAACTGAATGTTGTAAACTATCTTTACATGTAACTGAAAAAAAACCAAAATATTATTAAGGAACATATGAAATAAAAGATTGTTGAATAATTATAATTACTTTTTTTACTTTTTCAACTTAAAGAACTTGATCATTTGCAGGTGTTTCTTTTACTGTAATTAAACAATATAATCTCTATTATCACCTCATACCTATTATTTTGTTATTATAAAATGGTGTCAAACATTTTAGGTATTAGAATATTGTTTTAGTATATTTCTTAGAATAAGCACAACAATACCTATTTCATAATTAATGAAAATTATAATATTAATGCCATATATTCTATATTTCCAAGTTCTACGTCACAACATTATAACGTGCTACTTTTAGATACCGTTCACTGATTTATTCTGACACTTTTCTTTTGAACAATGTTTGGCTACAATGCTTATTGGAAAATAAATGTTAGAATCCACCACTTCTCACAGTGAAACTTAGTGATCAATGGGAGAAGAGTATTTAAGTAATAATCTCAGCTCTTTCCCCTACAAGATGCAATGAGATGAAGTCATAGATCATTTATTCAGAAAGGTGACAAATATAAGAATCTACAAATTTACTAGTGGTTGAGTTTTTCTTAAAGCTGGTGCTAATGAATTATTCATGCACAGTCAATTTAGTCAGTGATAGTTTGTCACCTGATGGTTTTCCATTTCTTATAGTTGTTGCCTAAATAGAATAGACAGTAATCTGTAATATGAAAAAATGTAAATATTATATGTATTTATTTAGTGTAATTTTTGAAGTCCAAAACATATTATTCATACTTCCTCTGACTGTAACTATTTCCTTAACTTTATCCTTCCCATGGACAAATATTCTAAAATAAGGGAAATACTGTGAAACCTGAGGAGGAAGGGGAGAAAAAAGACTGTATTGTCACCTAAAAGTAATAGTAATATTTAGAGGGTGAAGTATTGCTTCTGATTCAGTTGTATATGAAGATACTTACAGAAGCTTTGTTAAGGAGCTCCATCTTTATTGAGCAATCATCAAGCAAGAAAAGAAAGAGACTGAAATACCTGGGCATTGTCATACTCTTCATGCCCTTTAGCCCCAATTATTTGATAGCATATTGAAAGTACACCTGCTAACCTCCTCACGCTTTGTGTAGTCAGCAATCATATTTCTCCCATTCTTTATTCATTCAGGTTATTGGTTATGCATTCAATAGCCTATTGACTTAAAATTTTTCAGGTTGACATTTAAATGTCTCTATGCCACTTGTTTGATTGAAATAATAGAATTATTTTCTCCCCCTTATTCCTTTGGGTTATCTAGTCATAGTCTATTTAGGGCTTCTTTTTCCAGATTTAAAACCTTAAGCAATCAAGTTTTTAGCAGTAGGTGTGTGTTTAAGAGATGTACACAAATGGAGTGAGAGGCTCAGAATTTATGTTTGGTTTTTAGCCTGATGCTCTCTCTGAATACATTTTTTATACTCATAATTATATGCTTAAGAATCTCATACTTCATCAGAACAACCAACCCTTACAGTTTTACTGATTGACTTTCTATTCTGTCATGTTCTCTGGTTTTTGCAACACTTCGCCAGCTGAAATCTGAACTAATTGATCTTGTTCTATGTAATGCATGCGCATTGACTGAAATAAAGGACAACATGCATGATATGTTGGCATAATTAGATAGGTAACATTCAATGTTGCATATCTTCCTTTATATTTAAATATTTGTCATTTACTCTAAACACATACAAAAAAGTATGTTGGTAATAAAGTAACCTAAAGAATGGAAAACAAACTCTTAGTATTGTGGTAACTTAATTAACTTACATGTTAATAGACTTTAAAGTATTTTCATAACAGAATTACTGAGTAATTTTTACTGCACAAAAGAGAACAGATGGGAATTCAGTCAGAAATGTGAATGAGCAGGATAACTTTGAAAGTAATATATTGAAAAAATTTATATTCTCTGCAAGTTGTATATAATAGAGATTCATGGTTTCATATATAATCCTTTTTCTATTCTACTATGTATATGAAAATATTCTTTTTCTGATATTCATTAAAATCATTAAATAAATATTATGCAAATCATATTTATATATCTATCTATCTACTTATCTGTCTTTATATGACACATTTCCCTTTCCAGGAACATTTATTTTTTCAACAATAAAACACATGGATAGATATAAGTTCCTTTAAAAAATGTTTATTCTAGGATGTGATTTCATTAAGTTAGATGGCCTAGATAGAACTTGAAGTAATTAATGTCCAGGTTCTTGTTGTTGGTAAAGAGGGCACTGGGAATGCACACATGGTCACACGGCAAGGTTTTTGTTTGTGTGTGCGTTAAGTGTCTGAGGCCAGATCCAAACTCAGGTCCTTCTGACTCCAGGGCCGGCATTCTACTCACTGCGCCACCTAGCCGCCCCCAAATATTGTACTCTTATCATTGAAGATACTCTTTTAGAACAGGTCTTTTGCTCTATCATTTATAATTTTACTTTCTATATATTTAAATATCATATACGATTTTAAAAACCATGATGATAATGGTAGGTGAGAAAAAGAAAAGAAAATTGAAAAGGAAGGAATTAGAAACGAGAATTACTAGGGTGCAGCTAGGTGGTACAGTGAATAGAGCACCGGCCCTGGAGTCAGGAGGATCTGAGTTCAAATCTGACCTCTGACACTTGACTCACTTACTAGCCATGTGACCTTGTGCAAGTCACTTAACCCCAATTGCCCTCCAAAAAGCAAAAAAACAAAAACTTTGAATTACTGACTAAACCAGTGTGATTCACGCAGCAGAGATCTGACTCATGAATCTTTGACTTATTTCAGACTACAATGTTTAGTGCATTGTGTAATTAATTATTTATATGCTCCGATACAATTTTTAAATATATATTTTTTTCTTATGTACAAAAAACTGATACAAAAGAGGAACTAGAAACAATGTGGAAAAGTTGAATGGAATGAAATAATATTCTAATAATTAAAGTTATTGTAAAATGCAAAGAACCACTTCAGCAAATGGTGGCCAAGAATTGCAATAAAACAAACCAAACAGGGCTTTAACCCAAGCCACTGACATTTGGAAGAAGACCACTTCTTCCCTATAGCAACTGCCATCCCCATAATTGCCTCCTCTGGTTCATATGACGATGTGAATGAATACATTACTGTAGTGGTCAAAAATCTGACTTTGCCCTGTCCCAATGTGACACAAATAGGTTTCCTATATAAAGCATGACTTCTCCCTTTCCAAAAATGACTGCATCCTCAGTCATGGTTGCCAGTACAACTGGTAATGCTACTCTCACCCCTCACCTCCTCTCTGCTCAACAAGCTTTTTGTTTGTTTGCCCCTAGTGAAAATATTATTAGTTCACCTATCCCTCAGTGAATGTCTTCAAGTTGGGGTGAAATGAACACAATGTTCTGGAATTTTAAAGAAGGGATTTCACTTTAGATATAAGCACTGAGATATTTCCCCAATCAGATATTTTGTGAATCTCTTTTGCTTTCTCCTTTTGTATTGATTCTACAAAACTGAGGTATATTAAAATAAGAGGTCATAGAGGAGGAGCAGTAGTATGCTACAACATATAGTAATGAAATCATACATTCAGTCAAATTGTAAGACACAACAGAAATGAAGATTTAGAATATTGTTTCCCTGAAAAATCTAAGGTAATTGAACAACACCCTTTCTAAAATTTAGATATTTCTCCTTTTCTTTCAGCCTTAGGCTAAACTCAGATATACTTCTACAATTCAAAGAAAGAAAATATACAGGTTCTTTCACATAACAAAGAGGCTGAATATAAAATGACCACTGACAGTTCGAGAGTACAGCAAATCTTCTTAGTTTCAAGGAAGATTTTCCTATTCTTCACTTGGGAGGAGCTGTAATCTACGTAAACCCCTATAACAGGAGCTTTGAAATATAAGATTGGCTGAAAGCTTGACTGTTCTTAATATACATTCTTGACAGCAGTCTCTTCAAAAGAAAACAGAATATATCCATTTAATAAATATAACATTTTTCCTGCATACAAATACATGAGGTGAAGAGGAAGAATTGGTGATATGACCCATATTAAAAAGGGAACAATTAATTCTCAACCTATTAACCTGAGCCTCCTCAAATTTAAGGGACCTCTATAGAACAGCCCCAAAACAGTCTCATGATACTAGATGAGTAAATTGATTTTCTGAATATAACCAACCATTTCTTTATTCCCATCCATTCAACAAGTACTAATCAGTACTTCATGCATACAGAGCATTTTATGAAGTATTATTGGGGATATAAAAATATCAAGAACAGTGTCACCAGCAGCTCATAATCTAGAAGGGACAGAACATATCTATGAATAATTTTAAGAAAAATGTGCTATACTTCAGAGGGGTAACATGCCACTTATAGCTAGAATGATGATTAATAACTATGGAAGGACAACTAGGGCTTGATCTGATCAAGAGACCCTAAATCTAGATGGTGTTTTTTTCCCCTTGGTGGTTCTCTACTAGACTAATACTATAAGGCACAATTATATGACTATTCTCATTTATTTATAAATCTTCAGGATGTCATCCAGATCTTCCCACCACTGTTAAACACTACTTTATTGCATACCCACAACCTGAATATCTCTAGACCTTCTGCTGCTTCTTAAAAGTTTAGGAGTTAAGAACTATCAGTACTCCATTCCCTCCCACAACTGAACTTGCCGTGGATGTCAGAATTTCTTTATGATTGTTATAATAATTAGATAAGGTTTCATTGGGGGAAGTAGCACTTGAATGATAGATAGGAAGTTCAAAAGGCAGAGATTGACTCTGTGTGGGAAGAGATGCATTATCTAAAGAAAAAAAATATTCTTGTTATCTCCCCTACAATCCCCAAATCTTTGCAAAAAGACCTAACCAGATGATTTCATTCTAGGCTTCAACTATTGATTCATCTAAGGGATCCATTTTATTTTCCTAGTATTTAGAAATGGCAATTTTCTTTATTATTGTTATTGTTATTCAGTCATTTTTCAGTTTTGACTGAATCTTTATGACACAATTTGAATTTTCTTGGCAAAGATACTGCAGGACAAAGGGCCTAGCATTACACTCAAGAATCACTTACCTAGCAAAACTGAGTATGAGACTTCAGGGAAAAACATACATGTAATAAAATAGAGGACTTTCAAGCATTCCTGATGAAAAAAAAAAGCTGAATAGGACATTTTACATTAAAACAGAAGATTCAAGAGAATCATATAAAGATAAGCAGGAAAGAGAACTGATAAATTTTAAAAGGGAAGATGATACTTGTAATATCTAAGAAATGTTTTTCTTTATTAGGGTTGTAAGAGGTATGCACATAGAAGGCACAGGTATGAACTGACTATGATAGTATGAAATCCAAAAAAAAAGAGAAAAAAAGAGAGAAAGAGCAATGAACTGGGAGAAGGAGAAAGGAAGACACAGAAAGAGGTAAATTGTTTCACATATAAGAGATATAAAAGAGCTTTTACAGTGGAGGGAAAGATGGTGGAAGGCAGGGAAGCACATGAAATTTACCTCATTGGAAACTGCTCAAAGAGGAAATAATATACACACCCACTTGGGTATTGAAATCTATCTTTCATACCCTATAGGAAAGTAGAAGGGGAAAGACATTGGTCTGGGATTGGGATGATAGGAGGGCCTTAGTAGTAGTAGAAGGGGACCCAGTAGTCAGATGTAAGATATTTTTGAGGATGGATAGGGTGAAAGGGGGGGGGGGAGTAAGAGTGAGAGAGAGAGAGAGACAGAGAGAGAGAGAGAGAGAGAGAGAGATAAAAAGAGGCAAAAGTAAGTTGGAGGGAGATACACAGTAAACATAACGGAAAAACACTATAAGGTTCTCTGATAAATTCCTCATTTCTCAAATATATAGAAAACTGAGGCAAATTTATGAAAATAAGAGCCATTCCTCAATTGATAAATGATCAAAAAATAAGAAAAGGCAGTTTTCAGACAAAACTATCTATTCTCATATGAAATAATGGGTTATATCACTTTTAATAGTATTTCATTTTCCCCAATTGCATATCAAAATAACATTTAGCATCCATTTTTATAAATGACTCCTCCTTTCTTCTGAAAATGGTAGGCAATTTAATATAGTTTATACATATTCTGTCATGCAAGCCATGTCTATATTAGTGTCATGGTTGTGAAAGAAGAAACATATCATGAAAAAGAATAAAGTAAATAAAAACAAAAATCCTTCGATCTGTATTTAGAGTTCATCAGTTCTTCATCTTAAAATGGATAGATATTCCTTCATGAGTTCTTTGTACTTTTCTTGGATCATTGTGTTGCTAAGAATTGAGTAATACATAGCTGGTCATCATATAATGTCACTGATACTGTGTACAATGTTTTCCTGTTCTGCTCATTTCACATTGCATCAGTTCATACAAGTCTTCCAGATTTCACTTAAATTTGCCTCTTCATCATTTCTTATTGCACAGTAGCACCCCATTACATTCATACACTACAGCTTGTTCAGACATTCCCCAACTGATTGACATCACCTCAATTTCCAATACTTTGCCCCACAAAAAGGGCAGCTATAAATATTTTGCACCTATTCAGATGCTACACAAACACACACACACACACACACACAAACACACCAGTTTTTATGATCTATTTGGGATATACACGTAGTAGTGGTATTGCTGGATCAAAGGGTATGCAAAGTTAGGTCACACTTTGGACATAGCTACTAATTGCTCTCCAGAATGGCTAGATCAGTTGAAGACTCCACAAACACTGCACTAGTGTCCCAATTTTCACACACCCTCTCCAATATCTATCATTTTCTTTCTTTATAATATTAGCCAATGTGAGACCTGCGAGATACTACCTCAGAATTGTTTAATTTACCTTTCTCTAATCAAAATTGATTAGAGGACTTCTTCATATGCCTATAGATAGTTTTGATTTCTTCATCTGAAAACTGTTCATATGCTTTGACTTTTTGTTGATTGGGGGAGACTTTGTATTCTTATAAATTTGACACAATTCTCTATGTATCTGAGAAATTAGGACTTTATCAGAGACACTTGCTGGAAAGACTTTTTCCTAGCTTTTCTTCTAATCTTGTTTGTACAAAAGCTTTTTATTTCAATACAATTAAAATTATCTGTTCTGCATTTTGTAATTCTATTTCTTGTTTGGTGATGAATTCATACTTTTCCCATATATCTGATAGGCTCACTATTCCTTGCCATTCTAATTTGCTTACTGTGTCACCATTTATGGCGAAATCATGCATCTATATTTTACTTTATCTTGGTATACAGTGTGAGATGTTGGTCTATACCTAGTTTATGTCCTACTGTTGTCCAGATTTCAAAGCATTTTTTTTTCAAAAAGTGAGTTCTTATCTCAAAAGAGTGGGGTTTCAGATTTGTCAAACACTATGTTACTATGGTCATTAACTGTGTCTTGCATACTTAATCTATTTCACCAATCCACCATTATTCCTTAGCCAGTACCAGATAATTTTTATGATTGCTAATTTATAATACAGTTTGAGATCTAGTATTGATAGGGTGCCTTTCTTTATTTTTTTCATTGATTCCCTTGACATCCTTGAGCTTTAGTTTTCCCAGTACAATTTTGTTATTCTTTCTAACTCTATCAAATCAATTTTTTGTAGTTTGATTGGTATTGCACTGAACAAGTAAATTAATTTGGGAAGAATTTTCATTTTTATTACCTTGGCTTATCCCACCCATGAGCAACTGATATTTTCCAATTGTTTAGATCTGATTTTATGTGTGTGAAAAGTGGTTTATAACTGTGTTCATCTAGATCCTGGGTTGTCTTGGAAGGTAGACTCCCAAATATTTTATTGTTTAGAGCTATTTTAGATGGAAGTTGTCTTTTTATCTCTTACTGCCAGGTTTCATTTGTAATGTATACAAATGCTGATCATCTGTATGGGTTTATCTTATTTTTTTTTATTATTTTTTTTATTTTTGGAGGGTAATTGGGGTTAAGTAACTTGCCCAAGGTCACACGGCTAGGTTTTTGTTTGTGTGTGCATTAAGTGTATGAGGCCAGATCCGAACTCAGGTCCTTCTGACTCCAGGGCCGACACTCTACTCACTGCGCCACCTAGCCGCCCCATGGGTTTATCTTATATCCTGCAACTTTACTAACATTGCTTATTATTTCAAGTAGTTTATTGTTTGTATCTCTAAGTATAAAATCATATCATCTACAAAGAGTGACAGGTTATTTTTTTCCTCACAACCTATTTCAATTTGTTCAATTTCTTTGTTTCTTCTCTTATTATTATATGTAATATTTCTAGTACTATATTGAATAATAGTGGTGATAATGGTCATACTTGCTTCACCCTTAATCTTATTTGGGAAGGTTTCCAGTTAATCGCCATTACAAATAATGCTCCCTGATGCTTTTGGAGAGATATTGCTTATCATTTTGAGGAATTCTCCCTTCATTTCTATGCTCTGGATTTTTTAAAAATAGTAATGGGTGCTTTATTTTGTCAAAAGCCTTTTCAGCATCTATTGAGGTAATCATACAATTTCTGTTGACTCTGTTATTGATATGGTCGATTAGATTGATACGTTTCCTAATATTGATCCAACCCTATGCTCCTGGTATAAATCTCACCTGATCGTAGTGTATAAACATTGTGATATGTTGCTGTAATCATCTTGCTAGTTTTTTGTTCAAATTAATTTTGCATCGCTATTTCTTAGGGAAATCAGCATAAAGTTTTCTTTCTGTTTTAGCTATATGTTTATGTTTTAGTTGATGTATCAATATCATATTTGTGTCATAAAAATAAATTTTGTAAGACTCCTTCATCATTTTCCAAATTGTTTATATAATTGTAATTAACTTCTTTCAATGATACATAGAATTCCCTTGTGAACCCATCTCCCTGAGGATTATTCTTATGGAGGTCACTAATGGTTTTTTAATTTTTTTTTCCTAAAATGGTGTTATTTAGACATTATATTTCCTGATCTGTTAATCTGTTGTTTTGTTTTGTTGGTAAATCGTCATTAATTTTGAGAAGATTGTCATATTTAGGGAATATTATTAGAAAAAAATATTTCTTAATGATTGCTTTAATTACTTCTAGATTGCTGGTAATTTTGCCCTTTTCATTTTACATACTGGATATTTAATTTTCTTCTTTTTAAAAAAAGCAAATTAATGAATGACTTATCTGTCTCATTGCTTTGTGTTTGTTTTGTTTTGTTTTCATAAAACCAGTTCCTAGATTTATTTGTTAGTTCAATTGTTTTTTTTTTTTTAACTTTCAATCTTATTAATCATATCTTTGATTTTTAAGATTTCCAATTTGGTGCTCAATTGTGGATTTTTAATTTGTTCTTTTTCTAGGTTTTCTTTTTTGTAAGTTGCATGCCCAATCCATTGATCTATCCTTTTCTTTCTTTTTTTGCTTCGTTTTTTTTTAAGAATTTGGAGAAATAAATTTCCCCCTAAATACTGCTTCGACTGTGTCCCATTAATTTTGGCATGTTGTCTCATTATTGTGATTCTCTTTAATGGGATTATTGATTGTTTCTATGGTTTGTTCTTTGACCCACTTGTTCTTTTTTTTTTTTTTTGCTTTTCTTTTTTTGGAGGGCAATTGGGGTTAAGTGACTTGCCCAAGGTCACATGGCTAGTTTGTGTGTGTGTGTGTGTGTGTGTGTGTGTGTGTGTGTGTGTGTGTGTGAAGTGTCTGAATCTGGATTTGAACTCAGGTCCTCCTGAATCCAGGGCCGGTCCTCTATTCACTGCACCACCTAGCCACCCCTATCCCACTTATTCTTTAGGACTAGAATATTTAGTTTCCATGTAATTTTTAATCTATCCTTCCATTGCCCTTTGTTGAATGTAATTTTTATTGCATTATAATCTGAAAAAGGATACATATTACATTGCTGCCTTTCTACATTTCATTTTGATGTTTTTTATGCCCTAATCCATGGTAAATTTTGTGTAGGTTCCATTTGTTTCTGAGAAAAAGGTAAATTCCTTTCTGTACCCATTCAGCTTTCTCCAAAGGTCTATCATATCTAGCTTTTCTAATATTGTCTTTACTTCCTTAGTTTCTTTCTTGTTTATTTATTCAATGGATTTACTGAGTTCTGAGAGGAGACAATTGAGGTCTCCCACTAGTATAGTTTGCTCTCTGTTTCTGTCACTCATTTAACTTCTTTTTAAGAATTAAATGCTAGGGGCAGAGCCAAGATGGCAGAGTAGAAGCACAAACTTTGTGTGGGCTCTGGCTCCAAACACTTTTAATACCTGTAAAAAATGACTCTAAACAAATTATAAAGCCACAGAACCCATAAAGTGACAGAGAGAAACAAATATCCTGCTGAAGACAGCCTAGCAGGACAAGAGGAAAGGTCGATCTCAGCACAGTGGGGGCCTAGCATAGCCCCTGTGAAGTGCACAGTTCTTTCCCCATGGCAGCCCCAACCAGCAGCAGCCAGAGCAGACTTCAGGAGAGTGAATCACCAGCAGTTGTGGTGGTTTCTAGACTTCTCAAACCATAAAGGTCAAAGACAAAGTAAAAGGTCAGTAAGGAACTCTGTTGGAACAGAGGGGGAAAGAAGATCACAGGCCAACCCCTGTCCCCAGGGCAAGAAGCAGACCAGAGGTGCTGCAGCTGTGCAGCCACTGCATGGCTGCCTCAGGAGCTCCTGGACTGCAGATCATAAGGAAACCAAGCAACCATTCAGAGGGTAATCACTCTTGCTGTAACCTGCTTGGATCTGGATTGCAGTTTTGGGTGGTGGTCATGGGGTACGTGGCCAGGTACCAGAGCTTGTGGGGGTTGTAGAGAGGGCACCCTCCTAATAGCTCCAGCAGCTGCAAAAACCCCAGCTATTTGGGACAAAGCTCAATCCATTTTGGAAGCAGAGTTCTACCATGGCAAAAAGATCAAAAGTCAAGTAATTGGCTGGCAGTATGAGCAAGCAGAGGAAGCACAAACAGAACACAGAATCCTTTTTGGGGGACAAAAAGAATCAAGGCATGGAGCAGGAGGAAGACAGTAAAGTCATAACTCCTGCATCAAAAGCCTCCAAGAAAAATATGAATGCATTATAGGCCATGGAGGAGGTCAAGAAGGATTTTAAAAATCAAGTAAGAGAACTGTAGGAAAAATTAAGAAGGGAAATGAGAAAGATGAAAGAAAATAATGAAAAGCATGTCAAAAGCCTGCTAAAGGAGACCCAAAATACACTAAAGAAAATAACACCTTAAATAACAGACTAACTCAACTGGCAAAAGAGGCCCAAAAAGCCAGTGAAGAGAAAAATGCCTTAAAAAGATGAATTTTCCAGATGGAAGAGGAATTTCAAAAACTCAGTGAAGATAATAACTGCTTCAAATTTAGATTGGAGCAATTGGAAGCTAATGACTTTATGAGAAATCAAGATACTATAATATACATCCATATAAATGACAAAATAGACAGCAATGTGAAATATCACATTGGAACAATCACTGACCTGGAAAATAGATCCAGAAGAGAGATAATTTAAAAATTATTGGATTACCTGAAAGCCATGATCAAAAAAAGGTCCTAGACACCATCTTTCAAGAAATTATCAAGCAAAATTTCCCTGATATTCTAGAACCAGAGGGCAAAATAGAAAATGAAAGAATTAAATGATCACATCTTGAAAAAAGATCCGAAAATGAAAACTCCTATGAATATTATAGCCAAACTCCAGAGTTACCAGGTCAAGGAGAAAATATTACAAGCAGCCAGGAAGAAACAATTTGAGTATTGTGGAAACACAATGAGGATAACACAAGACCTAACAGTTTCTACATTAAGGAATCAAAGGGCTTGGAATATGATATTCTGGAGGTCAAAGGAGCTAGAATCACCTACCCAGAAAACCTGAGTGTAATGCTATAGGGGAAAATATGGTTATTCAATGAAATAGAGGATTTTTAAGCATTTTTGAAACACAGAACTGAACAGAAAATTTGACTTTCAAATATAAGAAGGAAGAGAATCATGAGAAGGTAAATAGGTAAAAATCATAAGGAACTTATTAAAGTTGAACTATTTACATTCCTACATGGAAAAATGATAATTGCAACTCATAAGACTTTTCTCAGTATGAGGATAGTTGAAGGGAATATAAACGTGTATATACATGTGTGTATGTATATATATATGTATATGTATACATACATATATGTACGTATAGGATCGTGTATGTGTATATATATACACATATATACATATATATATGTAAGTGTGGGCATATGTATAATCATGTATACATAGAGGGCACAGAATGAGTGGAATATGAAGGGATGGTATCTAAAAAAAATTGAGGTGAGAGAGGAATTTATTGGGAGAAGGAGAAAGGGAGAGATAGATATGGTAAATTGTCTCATATAAAAGAGGTAAGAGAAAACCGTTACAATGGAGGGGAAGAGCAGGAAGGTGAAAAGGAATGGCACAACCTTATTCTCATTTAATTTGGCTTAAGGAGGGAATAACATACACACTCAATGGGTATCTTGCCCTACAAGAAAATAAGGGAATAGGGAATAAGAGGGGAGATGATGGAAGGGGGTCAGATTGCGGGAGGAGGGTAGTTAGAAAAAAACATTTTTCAAAAGGGATAAGGTCAAAGGAAAAATAGAATAAGTGGGGGGCAGGATTGGATGGAGGGAAATAAGTTAGGCTTTCCCAACCTAAAAACTAAGAAAATGAATTGGGTAACTACACATGTAAAACCTATATTGAATTGCTTATCTTCCCAGTAGGGATGGGTGAAGAAGAAAGAAGGGAAAAAAATCTGGAAATCAAAGTTTTAAAAGCAAATGTTTAAATCAAATTGTTTATTACTTGCAACTGGGAAATAAAGATATACAGGTACTAGGGTATAGAAATCCATCTTGTCCTTCTAGAAAGTTAGGAGGGGTAATGGGGAAGATATAAGAGAGAACAAATTGGGGGAAGGGATATTCAGTAGGCTTGCTATTTTGGGGTGGGAGTAGGAGAAAGATGGGGAGAAAATTGTAACTTAAAATCTTGTAGAAATGAATGTTGAAAACTAAAAATAAATTAATTAAAAATAATTTAGATGCTAGACCACTTCAAGTATATAAAGTTAATATTGATATTATCTCATTGTCTATGGTACCTTTTATCAAGATTTAGTTTCCTTATGTCCTTTAATTAGATCTATTTTTGCTTTTATTTTGTCTGAAATCAAGATTGCGTTTTTCCTTACTTTAGTTGAAGCAAAGTAGATTCGGTTTCAGCCCTTTACCTTTATTCTGTTTGTGTCTCTCTGCTTCAAGCGTATTTCTTGTAAGCGATATATTGTGGGATTCTAGTTTTTGATCCACTCATATATGCTTTTGTTTTATGGGAGGTTTCATGCCATTCACAT
Source organism: Gymnobelideus leadbeateri (assembly GCA_011680675.1). Classification (NCBI taxonomy): domain Eukaryota; kingdom Metazoa; phylum Chordata; class Mammalia; order Diprotodontia; family Petauridae; genus Gymnobelideus; species Gymnobelideus leadbeateri. The sequence continues at coordinate 161,438 of WOXC01002504.1, read as the reverse complement.
TCACAGTCATGATTATTACCTGTGTGTTTTGCTCCAACCTATTTATCTTCCTGTCTTACCTCACTTTCCTTTCATCCTTTCCCTCCTCACGACTGTTTTGCTTCTGTATGCCACCTCTTCTGATTTGCTCTCCCTTCTGTTAAACCCTCACCCCTTTACTTATTCTCCCCCCTTCCTACATGCCTATTGCGTAAGATTTCTATATTCAACTGATTGTATATATTATACTCTTTGAGCCAATACTGATGAGTAAAGTTCAAGTGATGCACATTGCCCATCCTCATATTTTCCCCTTCACTGTAATAGATCTTTCATGCCTCTTCATGTGAAGTAATTTATACCATTTTTCCTCTCCCTTCCTTCCTCCCCCTGTATACTCCACTTTCTCAAATCTTAATTATTTTTATTCCATTCCCTCAAATTATCACTGTGTCATTAATGAAAATAATTTTAAGTATTACAATTATTGACCAAACAAGAGATAGAGAACATTATGAAATGCAAAATGAATGGTTTTGATCACATTAAATTGAAAGGACTGGGGCGGCTAGGTGGCACAGTGAGTAGAGCGTTGGCCCTGGAGTCAGAAGGACCTGAGTTCAGATCTGGCCTCAGACACTTAACGCACACACAAACAAAAACCTAGCCGTGTGTGTTCCAATTTTCCCACATCTTCTCCAACATTTATCATCTTCCTGTTTTTCCATGTTAGCCAAACTTATAGGTGTGATGTGGTGCCTCAGATTTGTTTTTATTTGTATTTCTCTAATCTAATCTAATAGTGATTTAGAGCATTTTTATATGATTACAGATAGCTTTAATTTTTTCCGCTGAAAACTAGTTGTTCATATCCTATGACCATTTATCTAAATTTGGGAATGATTTGTTTTCTTACAGATTTGACTCAGTTCTCTATATATTTTAGAAATGAATCCTTTATCAGAGACACTGGCTATAAAATTGTTTTCCGGTGTTCTGCTTCCCTTCTAATCTTGTTTGCATTGGCTTTGTTTGTGTAAGTCCTTTCAATTTTTTTTTTTTTGCATTTTGGAGGGCAATTGGTGTTAAGTAACTTGCCCAAGGTCACACAGCTAGGTTTTTGTTTGTGTGTGTTAAGTGTCTGAGGCCGGATCCGAATTCAGGTTCTTCTGACTCCAGGGCCAACACTCTACTCACTGTGCCACCTAGCCGCCCCCTTAAATACAACTATTAAAATAAAATCATTTATGCTTTAAAAAAAATTGCAAGTATCACCTTCCCATGTAAGGACATAAAAAGTTTAGCTCTAATAAATTCCTTACATTTTCTTATCCTTTCTCTTTTACTTGTTTATGCTTCTCTTCAATCTTGATATTAGAAAACTTTTGGTTTAATTCTGGTCTTTTCCTTATGAAAGCTCAAAATCCTTCATTTTATTTATTTTTGTCTTTATTAATTTGCTTGTTTACTTTTAGGTTATAAGATTCAGTTCCACTATACCTTGAGTTTCAAATTTTCTCGCCCTCTCTCTCCACCCCCCACCCCCATGGCAGCATGCAATCAAGTAAAGGATCTGCAAATAGCTTCACATTAGACATTAGTCAGGTTATAAAGAAACATTGTAATGGATGGAATGAACAATGGGAAAGAAGAAACAAAATCAAACAAGAAAAAGAAAGAGAGTAGGTAGTTTGCTTCAATCTGCATTCATACTCTGTTTTTTCTAGTTCTTTCTCTGAATGTAGACATCTCGATCCATCATGAGTCTTTTGGAGTTGTCTTATAATATTGCATTGCTCAGAAGAGTACAGTCTATCAAAGTTGTTCATCACACATACATTATATCTGTAATTGTGTACAAATTTTCCTGGTTCTGCTATTCTCACTCAGCATTAGTTTATATAAGTATATCCAGATAAATATGAAGTCCATCTCCTCCTCATTTCTTATAGCACAATAGTATTCCATTACATTGATATATCACAACTTGTTTAGCCATTCCCCAAATGATGGGCATTCCCTTAATTCACAATTCTTTGCCATCATGAAAAGATCTATAACCCTAGAAGTGTATTGTTGGGTTAAAGAGTATGAAATTATTTATAGCCCTTTGGGCATAGTTCCAAATTCCTCTCCAGAATGGTTGCATCAGTTAACAACTCCACCAACAATGCTTTAGTGTTTCAATTTTTCCACATCCTGTCCAGCATTTTTCATTTTCCTGTTTTGTCATTTTAGCCAGTCTGACCAGTATGATGTGGAACATCAGATTGGTGGATTTGCATTTCTCTAATCAATAGTGATTTAGAGCATTTTTTCATATGCTTATAGATGTTTTTAATTTATTCCTCTGAAAACTGCCTGTTTATATCCTTTGACCATTTATTAATTGGGGAATGACTTTTGTTCTTATAGATTTGAATAAATTCTCTGCATATTTTAGAAATGAACCCTTTATCAGAGACATTGATTGTAAAAATTCTTTCCCAATTCACCACTTCCCTCTTAATCTTGGCTTTGTTGGTACAGAAACTTTTCAATTTAATGTAATCAAAATTATCCATTTTTCATTTTATAATGCTCTCTAATTTTTGTTTGGTCATAAAGTCTTCCCATCTCTATAAATCTGACAGGTAAACTATTCCTTGCTTTCCCAGCTGCTTACAGTATCAGACTTGATTTTGGTATACAGTGTTAGATAATGGTCTATGCCCAGTTTCTGGAATACTATAATCCAGTTTTCCCAGCAGTTTTTGTCGAATAGTGAATTCTTTTCCCCAAAATTGGGATCTTTGGGTTTATCAAACAGTAGATTACTATAGTCACTGGCTGCTGAGTCTCATTGTACCCAATCTATTCCATTGATCTACTACTCTATTTCTCAGCCAGTACCAAATAGTTTTGATGCCTGCTCTTTTATACTACAGATTAAAATCTGATATGGCAGGGACGGCTAGGTGGCACAGTGAGTAAGAGTGCTGGCCCCAGAGTCGGGATGATCCGTGATCGGTTCCAGCCTCAGAAAATGAGCACCCACACAAAAATAATGACTGGCCATGTAACCTTGAGCAAGTTACTTAACCCCAGTTGCTTTAAAAAAAATAAATATATAAATAAAATTCTGGTATGGCTAGGGCACCTTCCTTGCCATTTCATTTCATTCATTCCCTTGATATTCTGGACCTTTTGTTCTTCCAAATTAATATTGTTGCTATTTTTCCTACCTTGATAAAATAATTTTGGTAGATTGATTGGTAGAGCAATAAATATATAATTTAATTTAGGCAAAATTATCATTTTTATTATATTAGCTCGACCTAGCCACGAGCAATTAATGTTTTTCCAATTAGTTAGATCTGGCTAATCCTTCATTTTATTGAATGACATTTTCCCCCTTGATGTATTATGCTTAATTTCGTCAGATAAGTGACTTTTGGTTGTAGTCCTAGCTCCTTTGCCTTCTGAAATACCATGTTCCTTAGACTCCAATTTCTTTATGTTGCAGCTGCTAAGTCCTTTGTAATCCTGATTGTGGTTGCCCCATGTTTCAATTTCCTTTTGGTCACTTGCAATATTTTTTCCTAGGCCTGATAGCTCTGAAATTTGATTGTAAAATTCCTTGATGTTTTTCTCAGTGGATCTATTTCTGGAGATGATTTATGGCTTCTTTGTGTGCCTATTTTGCCCTCTGTTCCAGTATATCAGAGCAGTTTTTCTTGGTAATTTCCTGAAATATAATTGCCCAGGCCCTCCTTTTGATTATGACTTTCAGGGAGTCCAATGATTTTGACATTTCCTCTCCTGAATCTATGTTCCAGGTCACTTGTTTCTCCCATTTGGTATTTTATATATTATTTTATTTTATAATACTTTTGAATTTTTTAATGGATTCTTGATGTCTCATAGAGTCATTAGTTTCCACTTGCCCAATTACAAATTTTAAGGAGTTCTTTTTTTTTTTTTAACAAATGCTTTATTAACTTCCAGTTTACATTATTCATTTCCACCAGATTTTGGGTTACAATTTTTCCCCCATTTTTCCTTTACCCACCACCCCAGAATAGCAGTCCCACAAGATATCCCCTCATCCAATCTGCTCTCTCCCATATCTTCTCCCATACCCCCGTCAACTTTACCATTAGGGCAAGGTGAATCTCTGTGCCCCAATGCCTGACCATCTTATCTCTCAATTACATGCAAAATAGCATTAATAATAGTATTAATATATATTTGAAACATTTAATTTTAAAACTTCGAAATTCAGATCCATTCCCTTCCTCCCTTGTCACCCATTCCCTCTGGGAAGATAAGCAATTCAGTATGTGTTGTACGTGTATAGCTTTGCAAAACATTACCATAGTAGATATATTGTAAAAGACTGCTTATATTTCCCTCCCACCCATCCCAACCCCCACCTGGTCCATTCCTTACTTTGATCCTGTCCCTCTTCAAAAGTGGATGCCTCCCACCTCCCCTTCCCCCAGCAGGACCACTCCTCCATCATCACCCTCCCCCCTACTCTACTGTAGGGTGAGATATCCCGTTTAGTATGTATGTCATTCTCTCCCTGAGCCAAATTCAATGAGAATATGGTTTTGCATTTTTGCCTTCCTGTTGTTCCTCTCCCCTGCAACCACTTACGCTTCCTTCTTCTACATGAGATAGTATACCCTACCTTGTCTCTCCCCATCTCCTCTTGCCACTTTCCTCTCTCACCGCATAATTTCACCCCTTAAGTATCCTCCCTTCCCAACAAATTCAACCTGTGCCCTCTATCCATGTATAACTGTAAACATATATACACACATTGACATATGTATTCATATGTCCATATACACTTCTTCAATTGTTTTCATGCTGAGAAAGGTTGCATCAGTCACAGTTATTGTTTTTCCATATAGGAATGTAAATAGGTCAACTTTGAAAAGTTCCTTTTGATTTTTTTCCCTCATTAACTTCTCAAGCATCACTTGTTTCTTGTGTCTGAATGTCAAATTTCCTATTCAACTCTTGTTTTTTCCTCAAGAATGCTTGAAAGTCCTCTATTCCACTGAACGACCATATTTTCCCCTGAAACAAAATACTCAGTTTTTTCTGGGTAGGTGACCCTTGGGTTCATTCCCAGGTCTTTTGCCCTCTGGAATATAATATTCCATGCCCTTCAATCCCTCAGTGTAGAAGCTGCCAGGTCCTGTGCTATTCTGATTGTGTTTCCACAATATTGAAATTGTTTCTTCCTGGTTGCATGTAGTATTTTCTCCTTGATCTGGGAATTCTGGAACCTGGCTATAATAATCCTGGGAGTTTTCTTTTGGGGATCTTTTTCAGGAGGTGATCTGTGGATTCTTTCAACCTCTATTTCGCCCTTTGGGTCTAAAACATCATCAAGGCAATTTTCCTTGAGAATTTCTTGAAGGGTGATTTCTAGGTTGTTTCTTTGATCATGGCTTACAGGTAGTCCAATAATTTATAAATTGTCTCTCCTGGATCTATTTTCCAGGTCAGTGGTTTTTCCCATGAGATATTTCCTATTGCCTTCTATTCTTTCATTTGTTTGGTTCTGTTTAACAGCATCTTGATTTCTCATAAAGTCACTAGCTTCCATTTGCTCCAGGCTAACTCTGAAGGAATGAATCTCCTCAGTGAGCTTTTGAGATTCTTTTTTCCATCTGGCAAATTTGGCTTTTTAAGGCATTCTTCTCCTCATTGCCCTTTTTGGTCTCCTTTGCCATTTGAGTTAGTCTATTTTTTAAGGTGTTATTTTCCTCAGTCAGGCTGTTGACCCTCATTTCATACTTTTCCTGCATCCTTCTCATTTCTTTTCCCAATTTTTCCTCCACTTCTCTTATTTGATATTTAAAATTCTTCTTAAGGTACTCTATGGCCTGTATGTTTTCATTAGTGGCTTTTGGAACAGGATTTCTGACCTCACAGTCCTCTTCCTATTCCATTCTTTGATCCTCTTTGCCCCCAAAATAGGAGTCTAATGTTTTGTTTTTCTGTTTATTTTGTTTCCTTTGTCTAGGCATGTTGCCCCTTAATTCCTTGACTTTTGGGCTTGTTTCCACAGTGGGTCTCTGCCACCAGACAAGGGAGCTTCCATCCAGAACGTTGGGTTCTTCACAGCTTCCTGCATTATTAGTTGGGTGGCCTCTGTAAAGCCTCCACATGCTCTGGCCAGTTGGATACCCAGCTCAGACCTCCCCCCCCCCGCCCCAGATCACAATCCAGACCCAAGCAGGTTAAAGCAAGAGCAATTAACCCCCAAGACTAATCACTGGATCTCCCTATAGTTCGCAGGCCAGGAGCTTAAGCTGCCACTGAAGCTGAAAAATGGCATTTGTGCTGCCACTCCTCAGCCACTTCTTGCCCCCAGGAGCAGAAGCCAAAGCATTCCCTAAATACTGGTCGCAAAGTCCATAGGGCACTAACCTCTCACGTTGTCCTAGGTATATCTGTGTTGATAATTATGGAATTGCCACAGCTGCTAGTATTTTGGGGTCTCTCCAGCTGGCTGATGGCCCACCTGCCATGGGGCTAAAACCGTGGCTCACAGGGACCTGGGTTTGGCTCCCCGAGCAATGCACTATCGGCTCCCAGAGCTCTGTGCTGGCAGCTCCCTGCAGGGCTACTGGGCTGTCCTCCAAGGGAGGTTAGCTTCTCTGTGTTGTTTTGTGGGTGCTAGGGCTCCAGAAGTTGTTCAGAGTCCCTTTTTACATGGTTTGGAAGTGGTCTAGTGGGAGAGCACCTTGGAAGTGCTGTTTCTACTCAACCATCTTGGCTCTGCCCCAAATTTTAAGGAGTTCTTTTCCTCAATTAGGTTTTGTACTTTACTTTCTATTTGGCAAATTTTACTCATTTGTTTTTAAAACTTTGATTTCCAGATTATTTACCTTCTTCCCTCCTCACCCACCCCCACTGGGAATACAAGCAAATCAATATAAGCTGTACATGTGTAATTACAAAAACATTTCCATAGTAGTTATATTGCAAAAAACTCTATTTCCCTCCATCCTATCCTATCCTGGCCCCTACTTAGTCTATTTTATCCTTTGACCCTTTCCCTTTTCAAAACTGTTTGCTTCTCACTTCCCTCTCCCCCAATCTGCCCTCCCTTCTATCATCTCCCTTCTTATCCCTTTTCCCCCTACTTTCCTGTAGGGTAAGATACCCATTTGAGTGTTAAGTTATTCCCTCCTTAAGACAGATTCAATGAGAGTAAGGTTTACCCACTGCTTTTCACCTTTCTGTTCTTCCCCTCCATTGTAACAGTTTTCTCTTGCCTCTTTTATATAAGATAATTCATTATATCTCTCCCTTTCTCCTCTCTATATATTCCACTCTCACCTCTTAATTTTTTTAGATATCATCCCTTCATATTGAACTCATCCTGTGCCCTCTGTCTATGTACACATGTACAAATATATACATACACTCGCATTTATATTTATATACACATACACCCTCCTATATACACATATATGTATATATATGTAGAAATATATACATATATACATGTATGTATACATATATATATATTCCATCAAACTATGCTCATAATGATAAAAAGTATCATAATTTACAATTATCATTTTTCCATGTAGGAATATAAATAGTTGAACTTGGGATTTATTTTTCCTGTTTACCTTCTCAAGTTTCTCTTGCTTCTTGTATTTGAAAGTCAAATTTTCTGTTAACCTCCATTTTTTTCATCAAAAATCCTTGAAAAGCCTCTATTTCATTCAGCATTCACATTTCCCCCTGAAGTATTATACTCAGATTTGCTGGGTTTTTATCCTAGATTTTTGGTTTTAATCCTAGCTCCTTTGACCTCCAGAATATCATATTCCAAGACCTTCAAAGAAGTTGCTAGATCTTGTGTTATCCTGATTCTATTTCAACAATACTCAAATTATTTCTTCCTGACAGCTTGTAATACGTTCTTCTTGACCTGATAACTCCAGCATTTGACTATGATATTCTTAGGAGTTTTGTTTTTAGGATCTTTTTCAAGTGAAGATTGATGAATTTATTCAATTTCTATTTTGCCCTCTGGTTCTAAAGTATCAGGGTAATTTTCCTTGAGAATTTCTTGAAGGATGATTTCTACTCTCTTTTTTTGATGATGGCTTTCAGGTAGCTCAATATTTTTTTAATTATCACTCCTGGATCTATTTTCCAGGTCTGTGGTTTCTCCAATGAGATATTTCACATTGCCTTCAATTTTTTCATTTGTTTGCATCTGTTTTATGATATCTTCATTCCTCATAAAGTCATTAGCTTTGATTTGATCCAATCTAATTTTGAAGGAATTATTCTCTTTAGTGAGTTTTTGAAATTCCTTTTCCATCTGGCCAAATCAGCTTTTTAATGCATTCTTCTCCTCATTGGGTTTTTGGGTCTCTTTTACCATTTGAGTTAATCAATTTTAAGGTATTACTTTTTAAAGTATACTTTTGGATATCTTTTAGCAGGCTCTTGACTCATTTTCTTATGATTTTCTTGTATCATTCTCATTTCTCTTCCCAATTTTTCCTCTACTTCTCTTACTTGATTTTCAAAATCTTTCTTGAGCTCTTCCATGGCCTGTGACCAATTCATATTTTTCTTGGAGGCTTTTGATGCAGGTGTTTTGACTTTGTTGTCTTCTTCTGGTTCAATGTTTTTATCCTCTTTGTCCCCCCAAAATATTCTTTGATCTGATTGTACTTCCTCCATTTGCTCATCTTGCCAGAAAATTACTTGATTTTTGAGCCCTTTGCCATGGCAGAGCTCTGCTTCCACAGCGGAAAAAGCTGTGTCCCAAGTTTTGGGGTTTTTCACAGCTGTTGTCAGAGCTATGAAGAGGGTGGCCTCTCTATAGCCACCACAAGCTCTTGCACACTAGCTTTCCTCACCCTAGGATTACAACCCAAGACTGTGGCCCATATCCAAGCATGTCAAAGCAAGAGCTATTATCTTCTGAACAGTTGGTTGGTCTGCCTACAATTTGCAGGTCAAGAGCCCTGGAGGCAGCCATGTGGCAGCAAATGCAACCACTGGGTCACTGCCACCACTGTCACCCCCAGGGGCAGGTTCAGACCATGTTCTTCTCTCACCGAGTTCCAATAGAATTCCCTATTGACCTTTTACTTTCTCTTTGGCTTTTATGGGTTTAGAAGTCTGGACACTGTTACAGCTGCTGATTCATTCTCCTGAAGTCTGGTCAGGCCAGTCTGGGCCGTGAGTCTGGACTGGCATGGCTCATGGTGGACTGTGCTCAGCCTCTAGTTCAGTGTGATAGACCCTTCCTGTTGCCCTTCCGGGCTGCCTTCAGCAGATTTGTTTCTCTGTCACTTTGTGAGTTCTGTAACTCTACTTTTTTAGAGTCAATTTTTTACAGGTATTATAAGTGGTTGTAGTAGGAGCTCAAGCAAGTTCTTGTTTTACTCCACCATCTTGGCTCTCCCCACCAAATTGCACTTTATAAAATGTTTTTCTTAGTGGATTTTTTATCTTCATTTCCATTTGGCCAATTCTACTTTTTGATTATTTTCTTTTTCTAAGCTGTTGCCTTTTTTTTTCTGCCCCTATAATTCTCTTGCATCACTCTCATTTCTTTTCTCAGTTGTTCTTCTACCTCTCTGATTTTTAAGCTCATTTTGAGAGATCCATGAGATCTCTCTGGACTTGATATGACTTCCGATTTTTCTTTGGGGTTTTTTTCCACAGGTGTTTGGCATTATTGTCTTCTTCTGAGTTTGTGTCATGATTTTCCCTGTCACCATAATAACTTTCTATGGTCAGATTATTATTTGTCATTGTTTTTGCTCCTCATCATTTGCCTTTTTTCTTTCTTTTAAATCTGAGCTCTGCTTCTCTGGTAAAAAGGGGCACTGTCTCAGCCTTCTTTATCCAGGGGATTGTATACCCTGGCTGCTTACCTGTTGCCACTTTTATGGTGTTGTAAGGCCCACAGGGAACCCTTGTTTCTGGTACTACTCTGAAGTGGTGAGTTGGCGGGGGTGTGGGGAGGGTGTTTTGCATTATTGGAGGCTATAGCATTCTGGCACTTTACCTGGTGTTGATCCTGTGTCCTAGCACTGGTATCTGGAGTGTGGTGAACCTAGTGGGGTCTTTCTGTGTTTCCATGGGAATACAGTAAAGCACATGGAGGTCTAGGTTTTGGAGGTTGCCTGAAGCATGTGGTGTTTCCCAAAGCTGGAATCTACTCATTCCTGTAACTATGTTGAGGCAGGTTGGGGCTTCTGATGTTGGTGTTTGCCTGTTCCACCACACTGAGGATCAGGATCTACCATTGCTTTACTGAGGTGGGGCTTAATTTTGGCTTGCTGGGATGTTTCCTGTCCTGGACTGCACCCTCTTTATACCCTAGTGAGATAGATCTATCTCGCCAATCTTCCAAGTTTCTTTGATCAAAATATTGTTTTATCCCATCTTTTTGCTCATTCTGCTGTTTGATATTTTGTTTGGGGTCAGCATTTTATGATCACCTGGAGGTGAATATCAGAGAATTATGGTGATTTACTGTTTACTCTGCCATCTTGGCTCCCCATCTAAATCACTATTGATTAAAGAAAGGCAAAAAAAAAAAAAACTCTGAGGCACCATGTCACAATGATCAAATTGGTTTTCATATGAGGGAAAAGGAAAATGGTTAATGTTGGCAGGGATATGGGAAAATTGAGACACCCACGCACTGTTGTTATAGTTGTAAACTGATTCAACCACTCCATCAAGCTATTTGGAGCTGTGTCCAAAGGCCTATAAAGTCATACATACACTTTGGCCCAGAAATACCACTAATAGTTCTGTATTCCAAAGAATTTTTTTTCTTCTTCTATGCGGAGAACAGGGCAATCAGCTTTAAGTGACTTGCCCAAGAACATACAGTTAGTAAGTAATAAGTGTCTGAGGCCAAATTTGAACTCAGGTCCTCCTGACTCCAGGGCTGGTTCTCTATTCACTGTGCCACCTAGCTGCCCCAAGATTTTTTTAAAGAAAAAATTCCAATAATGTTCAATGATATTTATAGCGGTTCTTTTTTGTGTGTGTGGTGGTAAAGAATTGGAAATTGAGAGAACGTCCATCAACTGGGGATTGGTTGAACAAGTTGCGGCATAGGATTGTAGTGGAATACTATTGTATTATAGGACATGATAAGCAGGATGCTCTCACAAAATAATCTGGAATAATCTTACATGAACTGATGCAAAACAGAATGAGTAGAACCAGGAGAACCCTGTATATAGCAACAGCAATTTTCTATGTTGATGGATTGTGAATCACTTAGCTTTTCTGTAAAGAATGATCCAAAATAATTCTGAAGAACTTATAATGACAAAAACTCTCCATTTCCAGAGAAAGAAGTGATGGAGTCTTAATGCAGACAGAAGCATAACTTTTTAAACTTTATTTTTCTTGTTTTTTTTCTGGTTTTTAAAATAATGACTAATATTAAAATATGTTTTAAATATGTTTTGAATTGCTGGCATTTTGAATTGCTGGCATTTTCAATGGGGAGGGAGAGGGAATGAGAGAATTTGGAACTCAAAATTTTAACAAAATGAATATTAAAATGGTTTTTATGTGTAACAGAGAAAAATATTATGAAATGTAAATTCAAACTTCCTTTATTAATTATATGTAATAGTAAATTTAAATATATAAAAATCCACAGTCAGCAAACTAGGTAATAAAAGATTTATAGTTTGATGAAGTCAGGAGCCAAATCTCACACTTTCCTTTTTTGATTCCCAATTTAGTTTTACACATTTCATACCTTGATGTTGATGCATTTGATAATCTCTTGCATAAGAGAAAACAAGCATATTAAAATTTTAAAATAGCTATCAAAATAAGAGATGTTTAAGAATATAGTCATATGTAGGTATTCTGATACTCAGAGCAAATTTAGATGGAGTAGAATGGAGAAGACCTTATGATACTAAGCCCAAATCAGGGAAAGAAACTGAGCCTGTACTCTTTGGAAAAATCAGGTTGAAAACTTGCTTTCTGTGAACATGAAGAATGTCCATGGAAAGTTTCATAAAAGAAATGACATATATCCCCAGGACAATTGAACATATCTGGATGAAACCACCCCAGGTTTGTCAGTCACCCATCTTCCAGATAAGCTTCACTGTGTAACAGAGAGTGCCTGATGTTTAAGTCCTTGGTCAATGGGAGAAAGTGACAAAGTAAGGTGGAAGGAAGCAGACATGGAGGTATCTTGAGGGAGGTGGGTACCTGGAAGATAGTTGTCATGATATAAGGATTCTGGGGAAAAGGAAGAGAATTATCACAGGGTGTATAGCAGAGAACTTCTATGTTTCAGCATCATCATGCTAAAAAATCTATACTTAAAAGGAAAAGAAAAAAAATCCATGGATATGAGCATCTAGTGCAAAGACCCAGTCACATATCTCCAGGAAAAAACTTTGCTTTAAAATGTAACATGCTCAAGAGCTAATTACTGTATTATGTGTTACATGGTTTTCATATTTAATAAAGAATTTTTTTTCCTAGCATGTGGAGCGATATATTTGATCAGTCTCAACTAAATTTATTGAAATAAAGTCAGTTGAGGGCAGAATGGAGATGGTGGAATAGAAACAGGACTTCTGCTCGGCTCCAGCTTCCCCATTCACCAATCCATGTCAAAGGAGACTCTGAACAAAATTTGGAGCTACAGAACCACACAATGACACAGAGAAGCTAAGCTCCCACTGAGGACAGTCTAGCAGCCTGGCAGGAAGTGGCAAGTGCAGCTCTCTGGGAGTTGACCACAGGCCCCACATGAGCCAGAGGTTTCAGCCCAAGGGCAGGCCTAAACAGCAGCCTGATGGAGAGTCTCCAGAATACCAGCAGTTGTGGCATTTCCAGAATTATTAACACATAGATGCTAAGGACAAAGTGAGAGGTCAGTGCCCTGTGGACTTTGGGACTAGTGGGGAGAGCATTGGCTTTTGCCCCCAGGGTGAGAAGCCACTGAAACTCTTAGGCACAGGTGGCACCATGTTGCGCCTTGAACTCCTGGCCTGTGGACTGTAGGAGAACAGCGACCAGTGTAGGGGGAAATTGCTTTTTCTTTAACCTTCTTAGATGTGGATTGCAGTCTGGGGTGGAGGTCCTGGGGTGTGTGACCAGCTTGCCAGAGTGTGTGGAGGCTTCAGAGAGGGCACCCAACTAATACCTCTGGCAGCTGAGAAAACCCCAGTGTTTGGGATGGAAGCTCCCCTGTCTGGTGGCAGAGCCCTATTGTGGCAACAAGAAGTGGCAACATGCCTAGACAACAGAAACCAAATAAACAGAAAAATTCAACATTAGACTCCTATTTTGGGGGCAAAGAGGATCAAAGCATGGAACAGGAGGAGGAATGTGAGGTCAGAACTCCTGTACTAAAAGCTTCAAATGAAAATACAAGTTGGTTACAGGCCATAGAGGACCTTAAGAATCAGATAAGAGAAGTGGAGGAAAAATTGGGAAGAGAAATGAAAATGATGCAAGAAAAGTATGAAAGGAGAGTCAACAGCCTGACTGAGGAAAATAACACCCTAAAAAATAGAATAACACCAATGGCAAAAGAGGCTCAGAAAGGCAATGAGTAGAGGAATGCCTTAAAAAGCCAAATTTGCCAGATGGAAAAAGAATATCAAAGGATCACTGAGGAGGATCTTTCCTTCAGATTTAGAATGGATCAAAGGGAAGCTAATGACATTGTGAGAAATCAAGATGCTGTTAAACAGATCCAAACAAATGAAAGAATAAAAGCCAATGTGAAATATCTCATGGGAAAAACCACTGACCTTGAAAATAAATCCAAGAGATATAATTTTAAAATTATTGGACTACCTGAAAGACATGAACAAAGAAATAATGTAGAAATCATCCTCCAAGAAATTCTCAAGGAAAATTGCCATAATGTTTTAAAACCAGAAGGCAAAATAAAGGTTGAAACAATCCACTGATCACCTCTTGAAAATGATCCCAAAAAGAAAACTCCTAGGAATATTATAGCCAGGTCCTGAAATTCCCAGATCAAGGCAAAAATATTACAAACAGCCAGGAAGAAACAATTTGAATATTGTGGAAACACAATCGGAATAACACAGGATCTGGCAGCTTCTACACTGAGGGACTGAAGGGCCTGGAATATGATATTCCACAGGTCAAAGGAGCTAGGATTAAAACCAAGAATCCCTTACCCAGTAAAACTGAGTATCATATTTCAGGGGGAAATATAGTCATTCTTTGGATTAGAGGACTTTCAAGCATTCTTGAAGAAAAAAACCGTCTTGAGTAGAAATTTTGACATTCAGACATAAGAAGCAAGAAAAGCATGAGAAGGTAAATAGGGAAAAGCAATCATAAAGAATTTATCAAAGTTGAACTATTTACATTCCTACATGGAAAAATGATAATTGTAACTGATGAAAATGTTCTCAGTATGAAAATAGTTGAAGGGAATATAAATGTGTGTATATATATTTATGTATGTATGTATGTGTGTGTGTGTATATATATAGTCTTTATCATTGGATATACAGTCATAAGAATACATATGTATATAGTATATTAGGACACATATGTCTAGTATATAGTATATAATATATATATATAGGATATATATATAATATACAACATATAGTGTATATATATAATATAAAATATATATCATATAATACATATACTCATATATATGTTTACAGGTATACATAGATAGAGGGCACAGGACCAACTGAATAGGAAGGGATGATACTTAAAAGGTGAAATCAAGAGGTGAGAGATCAATATAAGGAGAGGAGATGGGGAGAGACAGAATGGGGCAAACTATCTCATATAGAAGAGGCAAGGGAAAATGGGTACAATGGAGAGGACAAACAGTAAGTCATGAGGCCATGGGTCAACTTTATAATCATTTAATTTGGCTCAGGGAAGGAATGACATGCACACAAAAGAGGGTTTCTCACCCTACAGGAGAGTAGGGGGGAAGGGATAAGATGGGATATGATGGAAGGGAAGGCAGGCTGGGTGGGAGGGAAGTAAAAAGCACACACTTCTGAAAAGGGGCAGCACCAAAATATAGAAGTAGGAATCACACACTTTTGAAAAGGGGCAGGACCAAAGTAGAGAATAAAACAAATGGGAGGTGGTATAGGAGGGAGGGAAATATGATCAGTCTTCTACAATATATCTACTATGGTAATGTTTTGCATTAGCTACACATGTACAACCTATATTGAATTGCTTATCTTCCCAGCAAGGGTGGGTGATAAGGAAGGAAGGGAATGAATTTGGAATTCAAAGTTTTAAAACCAAATGTTAAAACATATATATATATATGTATATATATAATTATTAATGATATTTTACATGTAATTGGGAAATAAGAGGAAGGGATATCCTAGGGGACTGCTATTTTGGGGAGTGGGTAGGGGAAAAACGGGGATAAAATTTGTAACACAAAAACTGGTAGAAATGAATGAAGTAAAACAGAATTTAAAACATTTGAAAAAAATTAAATAAAATAAAGTCAATTTTTTTTTTTTTTTGCTTTTTAAAGGGGGAAAGGTAGGGCAATTAGGGTTAAGTGACTTTCCCACGGTCACACAGATAGCTTTGTGGTAAGTGTCTGAGGCCAGATTTGAACTCAGGTCCTCCTGAATCCAGGGCCAGTGCTCTATTCACTGTGCCACCTAAATGCCCCAAGTCAGTACTTTCTCATGATCCATTGACCTAAAGTCATATAGTAACTATAATCTAAAGAGTGACACAAGGGGCATACCTGAACAGTGTACATGCTTGCAATGTACTTCTGATACCTCTGAGGTTAGAAGATTTTCCACAATACTCTCATAAGCATAAGAGACCCTAAACAAATATGTGTTCAGTTCATTAAAAATAATAAATTAATCACATGACCCCAGGATATCAGAATGGGGAGCTACTTCACCAACTCTCTAGCCTAACTTATACGGGAAAGAAATTCTATACTACCATATGCCTTAATAACTGGTCACCCAGTCTCAGTTGATAGACTCATGAGGAGGAATCTAGTAATTCCTGGAAAAACCCATACCATTACTGAATAGCTCTAATTATTAAGAATTTCACCAACGCCATCCAAAACTTTGTTCAATTTATACCCATTGTTCCTGCTTCTGACCTCAAGAGCCAAACAGAACATAACAACATATATTTCATGATAGCCCACTGAAGACAATTAGGATTTAATGAGGTATAATAAATTGAGTCAAAACAAAATAGTGAATGGGTAATATTTAAAGGAAACCACAAAGATGTGTCAATAGTCACCTCACCCTCCATTCTACCTCACCTTGCTGCAATATTTCTTTTAAAAGTTTTTTTAAAAAGCTTTTGTCCACATTACATATTGTACATAAATTATAGACTGTGAGCATTTCTTTTATGTGCATTATGTTTTCATAAAGGCAGACCATCTGGTAACTATTTCATAAAGACACTAAGTATATTTTTGAAATGTGTGTTCTCCTTTTCTCCTCCTCACTTGGTGTTTTGTTTTATGTGATTAATTTTAACATCTTCATAATTAAATTTATTTTATGTAACATTCCTTCTATGCTTAGATTGGTAGTAGTGTCACTGACCTTTTGACATTAAGTAATGTTGAATCAGAGACTCACAATTATATACTACTGACCCCTTATTTAAATGTGATCTAATCTAATTACTATAAACATGATTTAACAAACCATATGCTTTCTCATCTGTTCTTTATTGTATTAATAATAAGCATGTCCCCTAAAGAACTCTGAAATTAATGTATACTAGACATATGTGTCCTAATAACAAGAAGCTAACAGTTGTAGTTGACTTCCTTTTGAGAAATATTTAATAAAGCATGATTATAATGACTTTAATAAAACATGTGTGCCAAATTAAAATTTCATTGGCATTGAATATTTGATATGGCAGAAAGTAGATGAGAAAACAAAGCTTAAGCTATTCCCTTTTCAAGTCTATCTAGAATTATGCAATTTCCTTAAATGATCAGAAAGTTTGGAAGAATGGCATTCTCAGTGACAGTATCTACTGAAAGTGAATGAATACTCATAAAGTGAGCAGAGGGTTTAGAAAGAGGATTGCTCTCTTGTTTCATTCTGAGTATCTATGGACAAATATTTAGTTTCACTATGTTTTCCTGTCTATATGATAGTATAAGAAAGTGATGCCAGTTTCAGTTGTAAGAATGGACATGATTTTATAAGTATTTCCTGAGCAAATTGTTTTGAAATTATGAAACTTTATTTATCTTATTCTCTCTGGAGGCTGGTATAACTATAGGCATAAAAACAGGGTCTTACAATTGACTATATCAAAAAGAAAATAAACAGAAATCAAGTGGTTATCTCAACACATGCAGAAAAAGCTCTTGATGAAATACAGCATCCATCCTTATTTAAAAAAAACTAGAAAGCATAGGAATAAATTGCCTTCCTCAAAATAATAAGTAGCATCTATTTAAAACCATCAGCAGGCATTATATGTAATGAGAGTTAGCAAGAAGCATTTCCAATAAGATAAGGGTGAAACAAGAATGTCCATTATCACCACTGTTATTCAATATTGTACTAGAAATTTTAGCTTTAGCAACACAAGAAGAAAAAGAAGTTGAAGGAACTGTAAAAGGTGATGAAGAAACCGGGCTATAGCTCTTTGTTGATGATATGATGGCATTCTTAAAGAATCCTAAAGTATTAACTAAAAAACTCCTTAAAATAATTAACAATTTTAGCAAAGTTGCAGGATATAAAATAAGCCCAAAGAAATCATCAGCATTTCTATATACTACTAACAAAGCCCAGGAACAAGAGATAGAAAGAGAAATTCCATCTAAAGTAACTATAGACAATATAAAATATTTAGGAGTCTACCTGCAAAGACAAACACAGGAACTATATGAAGACAATTACAAAACACTTATCACACAAATGAAGTCATATCTAAGTAAATGGAAAAATATCAACCGTTCATGGGTAGGCTGAACTAATAATATACAAATGACAATTCTACCTAGATTAATTTACTTATTCAGTGCCATATCAATCAAACTACCAAAATTATTTTATAGAGTTAGAACAAAATTCATCTGGAAGAACAAAAATGGTCCAGAATATCAAAGGGATTAATGAAAAGAAATACAAGGGTAGGTGGCCTAGCTATATCAGATCTAAACCTGTATTATAAAGAAGCAATCATCAAAAATACTTGGTATTGGATAAGAAATAGCGTTGTTTGTCGAGTCAAGATAGCAGAGTAGAAAAAGGATTTTTATGGGGCAATGGTTTCCACCTCCCTTAATTCATGTAAAGGGGGCCTCTGAATAAACTTTGGAGGTACAGAACCAACAAAATGACACAGAGAAGCTAACCTCCCACTGAGGATATCGCAGCAGGCCAATAGGAATTGACCAGCGCAGTGCTCTGGGAGCCGACCACAGCCCCAAGGCAGCCCTGACCAGCCAGCTGGAGGGACATCAGATCAACAGCAGCTGTACAGTTTCCAGAAATATCAATACATAGATGCTAAGGAGAAAGTGACAGGACAGTGCAGTGTAGACTTTGGGATCCAGTAATTGGGAGGGTGGTAAGCCTTTGCCCCCAGGGTGAGTAGCAGCTGAGGCACCATGGCCATGGAGCAACCCCCAAGTGGCAGCTTCAACTCCTGGCCTGCAGAGTGCAGGGGAACAAAGCAAGCAGTCTGAGGGGTAATTGCTCTTGTGTTAACCTGCTTCAATTTGGATTGGGGTCTAGGGTAGAGGTCCTGGGGTGTGTGACCAGCTTGCCAGAGTGTGTAGAGGCATTAGAAAGGGTACCCAACTAATACCTTTGGCAATTGAGAAAACACCAGCATTTGAGATGAAGCTACCTGTCTGTTGGCAGAGTCATACTGTGGCAAAAAGCCCAGGGGTCAAGTGATTGAGTGGTGACATGAGCAGACAAAGGAAGCAAAATAAACAGAGCAACCCAACTTTTACACTCCTATTTTGGCGAAAAAAAAGGATTAAAGCAGGGAACAGGAGGAAGACAGTGAAGTCAGAAATCCTGCACCAAAGGCTTCCAAGAAAAATATGCACTGGTTATAGGCCATAGAGGACCTTAAGAAGCAAATAATAGAAGTTGAGGAAAAATTGGAAAAAGAAATGAGAACAATGCAAGAAAATTATGAAATTAGAGTCAACAGCCTGACTGAGGAAAATAACACCTTAAAAAATAGACTAAATCAAATGTCAAAAGAGGCTCAAAAAGGCAATGAGGAGAAGAATGCCTTAAAAAGCCAACTTTGCCAGATGGAAAAAGAATCTCAAAAACTCACTGAGGAGAATCATTCCTTCAGAATTAGATTGGAGCAAATAGAAGCTAGTGACTTTTTGAGAAATGAACATGCTTTTAAAAATATCAAAACAAACAAAAGAATAGAAGGTGATGTGAAATATCTCATGGGAAAAACCACTAACCTGGAAAATAGATCCAGGAGAGATAATTTAAAAATTCTTAGACTACCTGAAAGCCATGATCAAAAGAAAAAAAAAAGAACCTAGAAATCATACTCCAAGAAATTCTCAAGGAAAACTGCCCTGATGTTTCAGAACCAGAGGCCAAAATAGAGGTTGGGGGTGGCGAGGTGGCGCAGTGAGTAGAGCGCCAGCCCTGGAGTCAGAAGGACCTGAGTTCGGATCCGGACTCAGACACTTAACACACACAAACAAAACCCTAGCCATGTGACCTTGGGCAAGTTATTTAACCCCAACTGCCCTCCAAAAAGCAAAAAAAAAAAAACAAAAACAAAATAGAGGTTGAAAGAATCCACAGATCACCTCCTGAAAAAGATCCCAAAAAGAAAATTCCTAGGAATCTTATAGCCAGGTTCCAAAATTCCCAGATTGAGGAGAGAATATTACAAGCAGCCAGGAAAAAACAATTTGAATATTGTGGAAACAAACACAGGATCTAGCAGCTTCTACACTGAGGGATCAAAGGGCTTGGAATATGATATTCTGGAGATCAAAGGAGCTAGGATTAAAACCAAGAATCCCTTACCCAGTAAAACTGAGTATCATATTTCAGGGGGAAATATAGTCATTCTTTGGATCAGAGGACTTTCAAGCATTCTTGAAGAAAAAAACAGTCTTGAGTAGAAATTTTGACATTCAGACATAAGAAGCAAGAAAAGCATGAGAAGGTAAATAGGGGAAAGCAATCATAAAGAATTTATCAAAGTTGAACTATTTACATTCCTACATGGAAAAACAATAATTGTAGCTGATGAAACTTTTCTCAGTATGAAAATAGTTGAAGGGAATAGAAATATATGTGTGTGTGTATATAGGAGGGTATATGGGCATATGAATATATAAGTGAATGTGTGCATATATGTTTACAGGTATACATAGAGGGCACAGGACCAACTGAATATGAAGGGATGATACTTAAAAGGTGAAATTAAAAGGTGAGAGAGGAATATAATGAGAGGAGATGGGGAGAGACAGAATGGGGTAAACTATCTCATATAAACTATGTCAATAAGGAAAAATGGTTACAATGGAGAGGAAGAACAGGAAGGCAAAAAAGAATGGGTCAACCTTATTCTCATTGAATTTGGCTCAGGGATGGAATGACATACACACGATATAGGGTATCTTACCCTACAGTAGAGTAGGGGGAAAGGGAATAAGAGTGGGGATGATGGAAAGGAGGGCAGGGTGGTGTATCAGCAAGCACTCCAGTGTCCCCAGGGTGGCTGCCAACACAGGTTCTTAGATTTGCTTTTCTAAAGGAAAGCAACTCAAAATGGGTTAACAATCTTGCTTTAAATCAAACATATCATTTACCAAGTTCAGGGGGAAAAGTTCAGCATCCTGAAATTTGGAGTATATAGACAGAAACATTTCAAGCAGACAGGCCTCCAACAATCCAACCATTACATCCATACCAAATCACAGTTACCAGAGAGGGAAGCATCATCATTTGGTTTTTTCAAAGCCGGGGGCTCTCAATAGCTGCCCAGGGTCTCATCTGGTCAAATCATACAACACTTCTCAAAGTGAGCCCCAAAACAAAGTCTCACATCAAGGTTTATATAGCCTTCTCCTGGCTCAGAGGAATGTAACAACCTTTTTGACCCACTGCCCAATCACAAAATATCTCCTGAGAAACAAGCCTCCCACCTCAGGCTCCAGGTGCACTTAAGCCTAGGGGCAGGGAAGATCTTTAAAATGTACATTCCTATAACAGTTGGGGGAAGGGAGGTTGGAAGCAC
Source organism: Gymnobelideus leadbeateri (assembly GCA_011680675.1). Classification (NCBI taxonomy): domain Eukaryota; kingdom Metazoa; phylum Chordata; class Mammalia; order Diprotodontia; family Petauridae; genus Gymnobelideus; species Gymnobelideus leadbeateri. Next base: position 140,156 of record WOXC01002504.1, on the reverse strand, counting down.
CCACTTTTGAAAAGTGACAGGATCAAAGTAGAGAATAGAACAAGTAGGAGGTGGGATAGGAGGGAGGGAAATATAGTCAGTCTTTTATAATACATCTACTATGGTAATGTTTTGCATAGCTACACATGTACAACCAATACTGAATTGCTTGTCTTCCCAGTAAGGGTGGGTGACAAGGGAGGAAGGGATTGAATCTGGAATTCAAAGTTTTAAAATCAAATGTGTATATATATATATATGTATATATGTATACACACACACACACACACACACACACACACACACACACATATATATATACTATTATTAACACTATTTTACATATAATTGGGAAATAAGATATAAAAGCACTGGGGCATAGAGATCCACCATGCCCTACTGGAAAAGTCGAAGGGGGTATGGAAGAAAATATGGGAGAGAGCAGATTGGAAATCCGCTATTTCAGTGTGGTGGGTAGGGGAAAAATGGGGAGAAAATTTTTAACTCAAAATCTAGCAGAAATGAATGATGTAAACCAGAAGTTAACAAAGCATTTGAAAAAAAGAAAAAGAAATAGAGTGCTGGATCAGTGGAATATGTTAGGTCCACAAGGCACAGCAATGACTAAAGTAAACTACTATTTGATAAACCCAAAGTCTCTAGCTTTGGGGATAAAAATTCAGTATTTGACAAAACTGCTGGGAAAACTGGAAAAATAGTGTGGCAAAACTAGATACAGATCAGCTTCGCCCACCATATACCAATAAGGCTATCTATGTTTAAATCTAAAATGTCTAAATCATTTTAGATATAAATGGTCATATAATAAGCAAATTATGAAAGCAAGGAATAGTTTATCTGTCAGATCTAAGGAGAAGGGAAGAATTTGTCATCAAACAAGAGAAAGAGAGAACATTGTGAAATGCAAAATTGATAATTTTAATTATATTAAATTGAAAAGTAAGGTCAGTGCAACCAAGATTAGAAGGAAACCAGAAAGCTGGCAAATATTTTTTTGCAGTTAGTCCTTCTGACAAAGGCCTCATTTCTAAACTATATAGAAAACTTAGTCAAATTTACAAGAATAAAAGTCATTCCTGAATTGCCAAATGGTCAAAGGATGAGAACAGGCAGTTTTCAGATAAAGAAATTAAAGTTATCTATAGCCAAATGGAAAAAAAAAAATGCTCTCAATCACCATTGATTGGAGAAATGCAAATTAAGGAAACTCTGTGATACCACCTAACACCTATCAGATTGACTAACATGATAAAAAGGGAATGTAAATGTTGGAGAAGGTGTGTGTGTGTGGGGGGGGGGGGAATGGAACACTAATGCATTGTTGGTGGAGTTGTGAACTGATCCAACCATTATAGAGAGCAATTTGGATCTATACCCAAGGGCAATAAAGCTCTGTATACCCTTTCTTCCAGCAATAGCTCTCCTATGTCTGTATCCCAAAGAGATGATAAAAAAGGAAAAAAGACACACTTGTACAAAAATATTCATAGCAGTTCTTTTTGTGCTAGCCAAGAATTGCAAACTGAGGGAATGCTCATCAATTGGGGAATGGATGAACAAGTTGTGGTATATGCTTATAATCAAATATTATTGTTCTATAAGAAATGATGACAGGTACATTTCATAAAAACCTGGAAAGACTTACATGAACTGATGGTGAGTTAAGTGATCAGAACCAAGAGAACTTTGTACACAGTAATAGTAACTCTGTGTGATGACTGACTTTGCTAGACTTAGTTCTTCTCAGAAATACCATGATCTAAGATAATTCCAACAGACTCATAATGGAAATTGTTATCCACATCCAGAGAAAGCAATATGGAGTCTGAATGTAGATAGGTGCATTCTTTTTTCTTTTTTTTCTTTCTTGCAGTTTTTTTTTCCTTTTGTTCTGATTCTTCTTTCATAACATGAATAACATGGGATTATGTTTAATCTGATTGTATGTGTATAGCCTATATCAGATTGCAAGCCAACTTGGGGAGGGGTAATAGGATGGAGGGGAAAATTTAGAATTCATAATCTTGTAAAAGTGAATGTTAAAAACTAAAAATAAATATATATTTTTAAAAAGACCGGGTATTTCACACACCCCTGGAAATGCTTTAAAACACTCTTAAGCAAATTCATAGTTATCTATCATATACTGGCCATAGAGTATTTACATCACTCCCTGAGTACCTAGCTTACTCACAAGGAAGCAGTTGAACACTGGTAAGAAGCTAGAAATGGTTCTACTGTATATTTAGGATTTCTCAATACCATAAGCCGAGTTGAAAATGGTTCTAAAATTGAAGCTTGGTGAGACTTGGATTTGTAGCCCATCTCTGCCTCTTAACTAACTGTGATCATAGGTAAATCATTTCAAATCATCTGTGTTCCATTTCTTCAGCCGTTAAATAGGGAAATTTACAGCATCAATCTCATAAAGTTGTTCTAATATTCATATATGATAATGTGCATAAATACTTTGTAACCTACAGTGCACATAAATATCAGTAATTTTTTTTTCTTCAGTTACTATTATGTAATAATGAGACCTAGAGCTAGTAGTAACATGGGTTTAAATCCCATCTTTCACACTTAACAGATAATTGACCACAGGCAAGTGATTTGCTTTACAGATTCTGTTTCCTCATCTTTGCAGTGGTCATATTAATACTTACCAAAGTCTAACTAATGGAGTCATTGTAAAGCTCCGTTGAGATTGTGTGTGTAAAGAACCTGGCAAAAGTTTAAAATACTATGTACTATTTTGGCATTAATTCTTTTTTTAAATATCAGCTCTGAGATTAAAGCAAATATTATTAGGGTCCAACTCCTTCATTTAGTCCTCCCCAAACTATAGTTGTTATTCATCAGACTAAATTTCTACCCTCAAATTTGAACCTAAGTTCTAATTTAGAAAGAATTTCAGAGCATAATAATTCTCCTTCAGCCTGAAAATTATAGTAAATGTTTTCTGTTTTGGGTTATGAACCCTAACATTATAGCAGGTGGCCAACATGAGCAAATGAACAGATTCTTCATTTTTGTAGTCCCAACATACTGCCAGCTACAATGGATTACACCACCTGTGATGCTGTATATCATCTCATGGCTTGTGATAACCTAATGATATGAATCAGACAAAGACAAAAAATGAAGCTTGATTTGTTGCTGTTTAACCAGCGCCAACAATTTTTTTCTTTCAAAATGATTTAGAAATAAAAATTCATTTATAAGAGCTAGATAACTAGTTATACCAAGAGTATTGGCCTGTCTGGACTGTTTCAGGAGTAAGGCGATGAGAGAAACAAAGGTGAAAGGCCCCCAGAAGTGGTCTAGGCATTGCAGATGTGTGGTCATCTAGCTTGTGGTTTAAGACCTTCACTAAGGGGGAAATTCTATCCCACCTGGGAAGCCTGATATAAAGGAATTTTCTAATTGTTCCAAAGTCTTTTTTTTCTTCCAGAAATCCTAAATCTACTGCCTTGTGATTACTACCTACTGTACCTAAATTAGTTCCAGGAGTCAAAGAGAACAAGTTTGATCCTCAATATGAGTTATTCAGATATGAAACATAGATGTCATGTTTCCTGCTCTCAACACTCATCCTTCCCTCTTCACAAAGTTTTTTCTTCTCCAGCCTAATAGACTAAGATTCTTTTTATGCTGTTTCAGCTACCAGCTAGGTGGCACAGTGGATAGAGGGATGGGGTCTGGACCAGGAAGACTCATCTTCCTGAGTTCAAATACGACCTCTGGCATTTACTAGCTGTATGATCCTGGGCAAGTCACTTAACCCTGTTTGCCTTATTTTTCTCCTCTGTAGAATGAACTGGAAATGAGAAAGACAAATCACTACAGTATGTTTACCAAAAAGTAAATAAGCAAGCAAATCCAAATTGGGTCACAGTCAGCCACGACAAAACTACAACTACAACTCTATGGTTTACCATAGTTTCTAACACAATGCTGACATTTAATGATGAATGAATGCATATTTTATTGTAAGATTATATTATATATGTGTGTATATACATATGATGTGTATATATGTATATGTACATATGATGTATATAGGTGTATATGAGGTGTATGTGTGTGTGTATATATATATACATACCATATATAGATAGATTACAATACAATCTGAATTCACTCATCATGTATGTATACATCATATATATATACACACATATATACACATACACACATATAAACATATATATACCTAAGTATATGTATATATATATATACTGTACATGTTTACCTTGACATGTGTATCAATACATATATGAGCACAGGTGTGTATATGTATACACACTTATGAATTGCCACTTGACTATTTTAATTCAAGTTAGAGGCAACTGTATAGTGTATATGTATAGATGTCCATACATATATATTTATATAGGTATGTATATATGCATGTTTTCACATACACATAGATACTAACAAATTTACTATCATTTGAATTAAAACAGGCCAAAAATTACATGCATATACAATGCATATGTGTATACACACATAGACATGCATATATGTGCATATGTATGTATATATGCATGTGTTTTATTTTTATATGTACTGCATATACTCCTTGATATATTCCCCCCCACCCCAAGATGATATGCATTCTAATTGCCTTTTCCCATAGTCTGACCTCCTTTTATCATCCCCCCATACCCTTCCACCTTACTTTCCTGTGGGGCAAGAAAGATTTATATACCCCATGGCCTGTATATTTTTTTTCTACTTGCAGGTAAAAACAATTGTAATATTTGTTTTTAAAACTTTGAGCTTCAGGAAGAAACAATTTAAGTATTGTGGAAACATAATCAGGATAACACAGGATCTATCAGATCTTCTACATTAAAACATCAAAGGGAGATTCTCCACAAACTATGTAAAAAAGGACTCTGAAAATCTTCTGGAGCCCCAGCACCCACAGAACGACACAGAGAAGCTAACCTCCCGCTGAGGACAGCCCAGCACCCTGCAGGAAGGACCAGCACAGTGGTCTGGGAGCCGGCAGCGCACAGAGCGCAGGAGCCGAGCCGAGCCCAGGTCCACGTGAGCCGAGGTTTTAGCCCCAGGGCGGCAGGGCCAGCAGCCGGCTGGAGGAACCCCAGAACACCAGGAACTGTGGAGACGCCAGAATTATCAACATAGACTTGCCTAGGACAAAGTAAGAGGTTAGTGTCCTATGGACTTTGGGACCTGTATTTGGGGAATGCGTCAGCTCCCTCCCCTGGGGGCTAGAAGCCGCTGAGGAGACACGCCATTTTGTAGTTTTCAGAGGCATTTCCGGCTCCCAGCCTACAAATCGTGGGGAGATCCAGCGATCAGTCTTGGGGGTAATCGCTCTTGCTTTAACCTCCCTGGATCTGGATTGTGATCTAGGGTGGAAGTTGTGGGTGGGTTTACAGCTTGCCAGAAACGGAAGTTGCCCCCCACACGTTCGGGACGAAAATTCCTCTAGCTGGCCTTAAAGCCATAGTGTGGCAACAAGCCCAAAAGTCAAGTAATTAAGTGGCAACATGCCAAGGCAAAGGAAACAGAAAAATGCAACCCTAGACTCCTATTTTGGGGGCATAGAGCGGGAAAAGGACTGTGAGGTCAGAAGTCCTGCTCCAAAAGCCCCAGGGGAAAACATGAGTGGGTTGCAGGCCATAGAGGACCTTAAGGAGGACTTTAAAAATCAAATAAGAGAAGTGGAGGAAAAATTAGAAAGAGAAATGAGAAGGATGCAGGCAAAGTATGAAATGAGGGTCAACAGCCTGACTGAGGAAAACAACACCTTAAAAAATAGACTAACTCAAATGGCAAAGGAGGCCCAAAAGGGCAATGAGGAGAAGAATGGCTTAAAAAGTCTAATTTGCCAGATGGAAAAAGAATCTCAAAAGTTCACTGAGGAGATTCATTCCTTCAGTTAGACTGGAGCAAATGGAAGCTAATGACTTTATGAGAAATCAAGATGCTGTTAAGCAGATCCAAACAAACGAAAGATTAGAAGGCAATGTGAAATATCTCATGGGAAAAACCACTGACCTGGAAAATAGATCCAGGAGAGACAATTTAAAAATTATTGGACTACCTGAAAGCCATGATCAAAGAAAGAACCTAGAAATCACCCTTCAAGAAATTCTCAAGGAAAACTGCCCTGATGTTTTAGATCCAGAGGGCAAAATAGAGGTTGAAAGAATCCACCGATCACCTCCTGAAAAAGATCCCAAAAAGAAAACTCCCAGAAATATTATAGCCAGGTTCCAGAATCCCCAGATCAAGGAGAAAATACTACAAGCGGCCAGGAAGAAACAATTTCAATATTGTGGAAACACAATCAGAATAGCCCAGGACCTGGCAGCTTCTACACTGAGGGATCGAAGGGCATGGAATATGATATTCCAGAGGGCAAAAGAACTGGGAATGAACCCAAGGGTCACCTACCCAGCAAAACTGAGTATTTTGTTTCAGGGGAAAATATGGTCATTCAGTGGAATAGAGGACTTTCAAGCATTCTTGAGGAAAAAACCAGAATTGAATAGAAAATTTGACATCCAGACACAAGAAGCAAGAGATGCCTGAGAAGGTAATCAGGGAAAAGAAATCAAAAGGAACTTATCAAAGTTGAACTATTTACATTCCTATATGGAAAAGCAATAACTGTGACTGATGATATCTTTCTCACTATGAAAATAATGGAAGAAGGGGTGTGGTCATATGAATACATATGTGAATGTGTGTGTATATGGTTACAGTTATATATGGATAGAGGGCATAGGTTGATTTTGTTGGGAAGGGAGAGTACTCAAGGGATGAAATTATGAGGTGAGAGAGGAAAGTGGCAAGAGGAGATGGGGAGAGACATGGTAGGGTAAACTATCTCATGTAGGGGAAGTGGGTGCAAAGGAGGGAGAGAATAAGGAAGGCTAAAAAGGCAAAACCACATTCACATTGAATTTGGTTCAGGGAGAAAATGACATACATACTAAATGGGATATCTCAGCCTGCAGCAGGATAGGGGGAAGGGGGATGAGAGGAGGGATGATGGATGGGAGGGCATCCTTGGGGGGAGGGGAGGTTGGAAGTACCCACTATAGAAGAGGGACAGGATCATGTAGGGAATGGACCAGGTGGGGGGTGGGATGAGTGGGAGGGAATTATAAGCAGCCTTGTACAATATATCTACTATGATAATGTTTTGCACAGCTAGACATGTACAACATATACTGAATTACTTATATACCAAGAAGGAATGGGTGACAAGGGAGGAAGGAAATGGATCTGAAATTCAAGGTCATAACATTAAATGTTTCAAATATATATATAAATACTATTATTAATACTCTTTTGCCTATAATTGGGAGATAAGATGTGCAGGCATTGGGACACAAAGATTCATCTTCCTCTAATGGAAAAGTCAATGGGGGAGAAGGTATGGGAGAGAGCAGATTGGAGGAAGCGATGTCTTGTGGGACTGCTATTCTGGGAGGTTGGGTAGGGGAATAATGGGGGGAAAATGATTGTAACTCAAAATCTGGCAGAAATGAATGATGTAAAACAGAAGTTAATAAAGTATTTGTTTAAAAAAAAAAAAAACTTTGAGCTCCAAATTCTCTCCCTGCTTCCCACCCCACATACCTTCATTGTGAAAGGAAGCAATTCAATATAAATTTTATATGTTTAGTTATGCAAAACACTTCCATAATAGTCATATTGTGAAACACTAACTATATTTCCCTTCATCCTATAACACCCCGCAATTATTCTATTTTGTCCTTTGGCCCTGTCCTTTTCCAAAAGTGTTTATTTTTTACTACCCCCTCCGCTAATCTGCCCTCCCTTCTATCATACCCCCCTCCCTTTATCTCCTTTCCCCTTACTTTCCTGGAGGGTAAGATACACAATTGAGTGTGTATGTTATTCCCTACTTAAGCCAAATCTGCTTAAAGTTAGGTTCACTCATTCCCTCTCACCTCCCCCTTCTTCCCTTCCATTGTGAAACCTTTTCCTTGCCTCTTTTATGTGAGATAATTTACCCCCATTCTATCTTTCCCTTCCTCTTTCTCCCAATATATTCCTCTCTCAATCCTTAATTTTATTTTTTACATATCACCACTTCATATTCAACTCACCCTGTACCATCTCACTCTGTGTCTTTGTCTCTGTGTCTCTTTGTGTCTGTCTCTATATGTCTCTCTATTTCTCTGTTTCTCTGTCTCTCTCTGTCTCTGTCTCTGTCTCTGTCTCTGTCTCTGTCTCTGTCTCTCTCTCTGTCTCTCTCTCTCTCTCTCTCTCTCTCTCTCTCTCTCTCTCTCTCTCTTTCTCTCTTTCACCCTCCCTACCTACTTACCTATCTACCTATTTCCTCCAACTACCCTAATACTGAGAAAGGTCTCATGAGTTACAAATATCATATTGACATGTAGGAATGTAAAGAGTTCAACTTTAATAAGTCCATTATGATTTCTCTTTCCTGTTTACCTTTTCATGCTTCTCTTGAGTCTTGTATTTGAAAGTAAAATTTTCTATTCAGCTCTGGTTTTTTCATCAAGAATGCTTGAAAGTTCTCTATTTCATTGAATGTCAATTTTCCCCCCTGAAATATTATATTCAGTTTTGCTGGGTAATGATTCTTGCTTTTGATCCTAGCTCCTTTGACCTCCCAAATATCTATTCCAAGGCCTTTGATATCTTGATATACAAACAACTAGATCTTGTGTCATTATATTTCTATTTCCACAACACTTGAAGTGTGTCTTTCTGGCTACTTACAATATTTTCTCCTTGACCTAGAATTCTGGAATTTGGTTACAATATTCCTAGGAGTTTTCCTTTCAGGATCTCTTCAAAGAGGTGATCAGTGCATTCTTTCACTTTCTATTTTGCCCTCAGGTTCTAGAATATCAAGGCAATTTTCCTTGATAATTTCTTGAAAGATATAGTCTAGCTGGTAACAGGCCATAGAGGAGCTTAAGAAGCAGATCAGAGGGGCGGGTAGGTGGTGCAGTGAGTAGAGTGTTGGCCCTGGAGTCAGGAGGACCTGAATTCAGATCCAGCCTCAGACACTTAACACACACAAACAAAAACCTAGCCATGTGACCTTGGGCAAGGTACTTAACCCCAACTGCCCTCCAAAAAGCAAAAAAATAAAAGAAGCAGATAAGAGAAGTGGAGGAAAAATTTGGAACAGAAATGAGAAAGATGCAAGAAAATTATGAAATGAGAGTCAACAGCCTGACTGAGGCAAATAACACCTTAAAATAGACTAACTCAAATGACAAAAGAGGCTCAAAAAGTCAATGAGGAGAAGAATGCATTAAAAAGCCGAATTTGTCAGATAGAAAAAGAATCTGAAAAGCTCACTGAGGAGAATCATTCCTTCAGAATTAGATTGGAGCAAATGGAAGCTATTGACTTTATGAGAAATCAAGATGCTGTTAAGCAGATCCAAACAAACTAAAGAATAGAAGGCAATGTGAAATATCTCATTGGAAAAACCAGTGACTGGGAAAAGAGATCCACGAGAAATAATTGAAAACTTATTGGACTACCTGAAAGCCATGATAAAAAAAACCTGGAAATCATCCTCCAAGAAATTCTCAAGGAAAACTGCCATGATGTTTTAGAATCAGAGGGCAAAATAGAGGTTGAAAGAATCCACACATCACCTCCTGAGAAAGATTCCAAAAAGAAAATCCCTAGGAATATTATAGCCAGGTTCTGAAATTCCCAGATCAAGGAGAGAATATTTCAAGCAGCCAGGAAGAAGCAATTTGAATACTGTGGAAACACAATCAGGATATGGCAGGATCTGGCAGCTTCTACACTGAGGGACTGAAAGGCCTGGAATATGATATTCCAGAAGTCAAAGGAGTTGGGATTAAAACCAAGAATCACTTACCCAGCAAAACTGAGTATCATGTTTCAGGGGAAAATATAGTCATTCAGTGGAAGAGAGGATTTTCAAGCATTCTTGAAGAAAAAACCAGAGTTGAATAGAAAATTTTACATTCAGATAAAAGGAGCAAGAGAAGCATGAGAAGGTAAACAGAGAAAAGAAAAGAAATCCTAAGGAACTTATCAAAGTTGAACTATTGACATTCCTACATGGAAAAACAATAATTGTAGCTGACAAAACTTTTCTCAGTATGAAAACAGTTTAAGGGAATATAAATTATATATATATATACATATATATATATGTATATATATATATACATATATATATATATGTATATATATATATATACATATATATATATACACACACAAGGGGGTATATGGGTATATGAATACATATGTATGTATATGTGTACATATGTTTACAGGTATACATAGATAGAGGGCATAGGACCAACTGAATAGGAAAGGATGATACTTAAAAGGTGAAATTAAGAGGTGTCAGAGGAATATAATGACAGGAGATGGGGAGAGACACAATGGGGTAAACTATCTCATATAGAAGAGGCAAGGGAAAGTGGTTACAATGGAGGGGAAGAACAGGAAGGCAAAAAAGGAATGGGTCAACTTTATTCTCATTGAATTTGGCTCATGGAGGGAATGACATACACATTAAATAAGGTATCTCACCCTACAGGATAGCAGGGGGGAAGGGGATCAGAGGGGGGATGATGGAAGGGAGAGCAGGCTGGGGGGAGGGAAGTTGGAAGCACCCACTTTTGAAAAGGAACAGGATTAAAGTCGAGAATAGAACAAGTGGGAGGTGGGATAAGAGGGAGAGAAATATAATCAGTCTTTTACAATATATCTACCATGGTAATATTTTGCATTAGCTACACATGTACAAACTATATCAAATTGCTTATCTTCTCAGTAAGGGTGGGTGACAAGGGAGGAAGGGAATGAATTTGGACTTCAAAAGTTTAAAACCCAGGGGCGGCTAGGTGGCGCAGTGAATAGAGCGCCGGCCCTGGAATCAGAAGGACCTGAGTTCGGAGCCGGCCTCCGACACCTAATCCGCACAAACAAAAACCTAGCCGTGTAACCTTGGGCAAGTTACTTAACCCCAATTGCCCTAAAGGGGAGGCTAGGTGGCGCAGTGAGTAAGAGCACCGGCCTCGGAGTTGGGATGACCCGAGATCAGATCCGGCCTCAGAAAATGAGCTCCCACGCATAAATCAAATGACTAGCCGTGTAACCTTGAGCAAGTTACTTAACCCCAATTGCTTTAAAAAAAAAAAGTTTAAAACCAAATGTTACACATATACATATATACTATAATTAATATTATTTTACGTGTAATTGGGAAATAAGATATACAGGCACTGGGGCATAGATATCCACCATGCCCTACTGGAAAAGTAGAAGGTGGTATGGGGGAAGATATGGGAGAGAGCAGATTAGAGTAGGGGATATCCTGTGGGACCACTATTTTGGGGTGGTGGGTAGGGGAAAAAATGGGGAAAAATTAGTAATTTAAAATCTAGTGGAAATTAATGATGTAAACCAGAAATTAATAAAGCATTTGGAAAAAAAGAAAGATATAGTCTAGTCTCTTTTTTGGATCATGTCTTTCAGGTATGCCAATAATTTTAAAATTATCTCACTTGGATCTATTGTCCACGTCAGTGGTTTTTCCAATGAGATATTTCACATTGTCTTCTATTTTCTTTTCACTCTTTTGAATCTATTTTGTAATATCTTGATTTCTCATAAAATCATTTCATTTGCTCCAATCTAATTTTGGAGAAATTATTTTTTTCAGTGAGCTTTTGCACTTCCTTCTCCATCTAGCCAACCCTATCCAGTTTTGTAAGGCATTCTTCTCCTCATTGTCCTTTTGAACCTCTTTTCTTTTTCCATTTGAGTTAGTCTATTTTAAGGTGTTGTTTTCTTCAGTTTTTTTGGGGGGGGGTCTCCTTTAGCAAACTGTTGACTCATTTTTCATGATTTTTTGCATCACTTTCATTTCTCTTCCCAATTTTTTCTCTATTTCTCTTACTTGATTTTCAAAATGCTTTTTGAGTTCTTCCATGGCCTGAGAACAATTGATATTTTTTCTTGTAGGCTTTTGATGTAGATGATTTGACTTCGTTGTCTTCTTCTCTTTGTATGTTTTGATCTCCTTTGTCAACAAACTAAGATTTTTCAGTCTGAGTGTTTTTACTCTGTTCATTCATCTTCCCAGCCAAATGCTTGACTTTCTAACTCTTTGTCAATGTATCATTCTGCTTCCAGTGGGGGTTGGGTTTACTGTCCCAGGCTTAAGGGGTTTTGTATTAGTCCATTGATCCCCTATTCTCTGTGAGCTCAGAGATCCAGAAGCTACTGCTGCCACCACCACCTCTGTCCGCAAGGGGGTGATGCTAGACCCAAGCTGGACCATACTCCTCTTTCACCCATATCCCAGAGTTTTCTACTAACCTTCTATTCTTTCTTTGGTCTTTGTTTTTGGGTTTAAAAGTCTGGGAACTGCCAAAGCTGCCAGTGATCTGTCCTCTGAACCCTGCTTTCACCCTGTCTGTGCTGGCATGGCCCACAGATTATGCTCTGCTCCCAGGTAGCTCTAGAATTTGTTTAGAGTCATTTTTTAGTTATTTGGAGGAGTTTGGGAAAGAGCTCAATAAGTCCCTGCTTTTACTCTGCCATCTTGGCTCCACCCCATCCCCCCACCCCAGTATACTTACTGCTGATGAACCCTTCAGTGATTGTCAGTTGCTCTTCAAATAGCAGATATAAAAAGCATGTTACCAAGGCCACATTTGAAGCCTTGCCAGATTTATAACAGCTGTTAACAGAGGTTTGCCTCCACGTCATACACATAAGTGGCAACTAGTAAGTGTAGTGGCCTTGAAGTTAGGAAAAGTTGAATCTGAATCCTGTCTAAAACAATTACTATCTGTGCGACCCTAGACAAAGGATTTAATCTCCCTGACCCTGAGTTTCCTCATCTATAAAATCATGTTCAAGTAATTTGCAAAACTTTAAATATCAACTATCATTATTATGAAGCATCAAAGTAGGGCTCTATTATGAAATGAATATAAAATCTGTTTAAAATTAATATTAAACAGAAGAGGAAAGAGAATAGTTAAAATGCCCTGTCTTATAAAAAAAATTGAATAATCTATAAATGCACTTCTGGGAGGTTGGGGGGAGGGGGAGAGGGAAACCAGGACAAGATGGATTTACAAGTGAATTCTACCAAACATATAAAGAACAATTAATTCTAATACTATTTAAAGCATTTTGGAAAACGGGCATGAAAGAGCTCAACAAAATCCCTTCTATAACACATATTTGGTTTTAATACCTAAACCAGGTAGAGCAAAACTAGAGAAAACTACATAACAATTTTCTTAGTGAATATTGATGCAAGAAAATGTCAAATACTAGTAAGGAAATTACAACAATATATCTCAAAGATCCTATGCTGAGACCAGGTTGAATTTATATGAGGAATGCAGATTTAGTCTAATTTTATTAAAACTGTAAGCATAACTGACCATATGAATAAAAAATTAAAATCACACAATTATATCAATGGGTATGGAAAAGGCTTTTGAAAAAAATAAAACACCCATTTCTATTAAAAATACTAGAAACCATAGGAATAAGTGGGGCTTTTCTTAAAATGATAAGTAGGATCTATTGAAAACTAAAATCAAGTATTTTCTATAATAGAAATGAACTAGACATCAATCCACTATGATCAGGGGTGAAGCAAAGACATCCTTTGTAACCATTTTTATAAAATATACTAGAAATGCCAGCTATAGAAATAAGACCAAAAATGATATTAAAGGAATAATTATATGCCATGAGGAAACAAAACTATCACTTTTGGCAGATAGCATATTATCACTTTAGAGAACCCTGGAGAGTCAACTAAAAGAATTAGTCGAAATAACAAATGATTTTAGTAAAGTTTCAATATAAAAAAAAAACCTACACAAGTCATCAGTATTTCTAAATATTTCCAACAAATTCCATTAGGAAGAGATAGAAAGAAATATTTCATTTAAAATAACTGAAGACAGTATGAAATATTTGGAAGTCTACCGCCAAGACACATGTAAGAACTACATGGAAACAATTACAAAACACTTTTCACAAAATAAAGACAGTTCTAAGAATTTAGAGAAATATTAATTGGTCATGGGTAGGCAGGCCTTGGCCTTCCTTTCTTCCTTCCTTCCTTCCTTCCTTCTTTCCTTCCTTCCTTCCTTTCTTCCTTCCTTTCCCTCTTTCTTTCTTTCTCTTTTTCTCCCTTCCTTCCTTCCTTCCTTCCTTCCTTCCTTCCTTCCTTCCTTCCTTCCTTCCTTCCTTCCTTTCTTTCTCTTTCTTTCTTTCTTTCTTTCTTTCTTTCTTTCTTTCTTTCTTTCTTTCTTTCTTTCTTTCTTTCTTTCTTTCCTCCTATAGCCTTAAAATTAGTAGCACAATCTTTTTAATTTTATAATTTATTAATTTTCATTTTCAAGAATTCATTTCCATTAGATTTTGAATTCCAAATGTTCTCCCCACCTTTTCCCTACCCCCACCCCAAGACAGCCTGTACCCCAACCACTCCTTCCCCCAATGAGCCCTGATTTCTATCACCCCCTTTTCTTATCCCCCCCTTCTATTTTCCAATAGGGCAAGATAGATTTCTATAACATTTTGCCTGTATGTCTTATGTCTCAGTTGCATGCAAAAACAATTTTTAACATACATTTTAAAAGCTTTGAGTTCCACATTCTCTCCCTTCCTCCCTCCCTACCCATCCTCATTGAGAAAGCAAGCAATTTGATATTTCATGCACATGTAGTCACACAAAACACTTCTATCATAGCCATATTGCAAAAGACTAATTACATCTCCCTTTTTCCTGTCCTGCCCTCCATTTAATCTATTCTCTCCCTTGACATGTTCCCCCACAAAAATGTTTGTCCCTGATTATCCCTTCCTCTAATCTGCCTTAATTTATATTAGGCCCCTCACTTATCACCCCTGCTTTAAGGTAAGATATAGTTCCATTACCAATTGTGTCTTTGTCATTACCTCCTTAAGTCATTTCTGATAAGAATAGGGTTCACTTATTCCCTTTCACCTCCCCCCTCTTCCCCTCTATTATTATTTTTTTTTTCTTTTTGGAGGGCAATTGGGGTTAAGTAACTTGCCCAAGGTCACACGGCTAGGTTTTTGTTTGTGTGTTAAGTGTCTGAGGCCAGATCCAAACTCAGGTCCTTCTGACTCCAGGGCCAGCGCTCTACTCACTGAGGCACCTAGCTGCCCCTCTTCCCCTCTTTTTTAAAAGCTGTTTCTTGTTTCTTTTATGTGAGATAATTTGCTACATTCTACCTTTCCCTTTCTCTTACTCCCAGGGCATTCTGCTCATCACTTAATTTTTATTTTACAGTTATTATCCCTTCATATTCAGCTTACCCTCTGCCTTCTATCTATATCTATGTATCTATATATATGTCTATATATATACACAAATACATACATATAAACAAATATTCAAATTCGTGCATGCCTATTTATGTGTACATATATTATGCATGCTTACATACATGCACATAAGCACCCATACACACACCCATATACGTGTGTGTGTATATATATATACACATACATACAAACCATCATATTTTCATGTGGGAATATAAACACTTAAACTTTAATAAGTCCCTTATGGTTTCTCTTCACTGTTTACTGTTTCATGTTTCTCTTGATTCTTGTATTTGAATGCCAAATTTTCTATTCAGCTCTTTTTTTCCAACAAGAATGCTTGGAAGTCCTCTATTTCAATGAAATTTCATTATTGCCCCTGAAGTATTATACTCAGTTTTGCTGGGTAGGTGATTCTTGGTTTTAATCCTAGCTAGTTTGACCTCTGGAATGTCATATTCCAATAGCTCAGATCCCTTAGTGTAGAAGCTGCTAAATCTTGTGTTATCCTGAATGTTTACACAACACTGGAATTATTTCTTTCTGGCTGCTTGTAATATTTTCTCCTTGGCCTGAGAACTCCAGAATTTGGCTATAATATTCCTAGGACTTTTCCTTCTGGGATTTCTTTCAGAAGGTGACTGGTAGATTATTTCTATATATATTTTACCCTCTGCTTCTAGAATAGCAAGTCAGTTTTCCTTGATAAATTATTGAAAGATGATGTTTAGGCTCTTTTTGATCATGGTTTTCAGGTAGACCAATAATTTTTATTCATATATTATTATATATTATATATATATATATATTTATATATTTTAATTATCTCTCCTGTATCTAATTTATAGCTCAGCTGTTTTTCCAATGAGATAGTTTACATTGTCTCTCATTTTTTTCATTCTTTCAGTTTGGTTTTGTAATTTCTTGATTTCTCATAAAGTCATTAGTTTTCATTTGTACTATTCCAATTTTAAAGGAATTATTTTCTTCAATGAGTTTTTAGATCTCCTTTTTTATCTGGCCAAATCTGCCTTTTAAGGCATTCTTTACCTCACTGGCTTTTTGGACCACTTTTTCCATTTGAGTTAGTCTATTTTTAAAGGTGTTATTTTATTTTATTTTTGCTTTTTGAAGGGCAGTTGGGGTTAAGTGATTTGCCTAAGATCATACGGCTAGTTTTTGTTAAGTGTCTGAGGCCAAATTTGAACTCAGGTCCTCCTGTTTCCAGGGGTGGTGCTCTATTCACTGTGCCACCTAGCTGCCCCTCCAAGGTATTATTTTCTTCAGAATTTTTTGGATCTCCTTTAGCAAGCTATTGACTAGTTTTTCATATTTTTCTTGCATCATTCTCATATCTCTTCTCATTTTTCCTCTACTTCTCTTACTTGTTTTTCAAAATCCTTTTTGAGCTCTTCCATGGCCTGAAACCATTTCATATTTTCTTAGAGGCTTTGGATGTAGGAGCAAAGTTACCTTGCTGCTGTCCTGTGGGTGTATGCTTTGATCTTCCTCATCACCAAACACATAAGAAAACCTTTCCACCAAGAAAGCAGCCTTCTATAGTCTTATTTTGTTTACCCTGTTTGCTTATTTTCCTAATTACTTGACTTCTGAGCTCTTATTAAGGGGAGGGTGTACTGCCCCTAGTTTTAGTGGTTTTGTGAAGCTATTTTCAGAGACATCTATAGGAACCTACGAATCTCAGTTACTCCAAAGTGTCACAATCAAAGGAGAGGTATTTACTCCTCTCCTGGCCTGTGTTCTGGTCCATGAGCAACCATAAGCACTCTTTTCTGCCCTGGAACTTTAAGGAAGATTTCCTCTCCACAGTCACTACCATCTCCACCATGGCAGTGCTCCTCCTCACCCCAGGACCTCCACCCAGGAATACAACTCAGATCAGCCACTTGACTCCCCCACTACCTATAGGCTGACAGCTACAAAAGCAGCTGCCATTCTGGCAGTGGTTGCAGCTGCCCTGGGGCTGGGATTGGGCTGTGGTTGGATCATGTTCTTATCTCACCCATGAAAGTGTCCTTTCCCACTGATCATTGAAGCTGTCTTTGGAGTTTGTGGTTTAAGAAGACTGGAAACCATTTCATGCCTGCTCCAGTTCTGTCTGTGCTGACATGTGCATGCTGGGCTGCACTCTGCTCCAAGCCCCAGTGCAACAGACCCTTCCTGTTGGCCTTCCATATTGTCTTGTGCCGAAATCTGTTTTACTCTATCATTTTGTGGCTTCTGCTGTTCTAGAATTTATTTATAGTCATTTTTACAGGTATTTTGAGGGGTTTGGGGGGAGAGCTCAAGGAGATCCCTGCTTCTACTCCTCCATCATGGCTCCACCCCCAGTGCACTGCTTTCTTATAGGAGCAAAACAATGTCTCCCCTCTTCCCATCTACAGAATATACATATTATAATCATTGAATTTATATCCTCCTCTGTCCCCTTTATGAAATTAGAATGAAGGAGAAGTAGAAAATGATATCTATTCCCTGTGTGAAGGAGGTATTCTTTTTTTTTTTCTCACAGCAGTCTTCCAAGATCAGGACTGTTACTTTGTTAAGTCTCTAATTAAATGACTAAAGGTGGCAAAGAGATTTATCAGTCAAAAGTGTTTTCCAACTTATACCTATTGCCTCTTGAGACAATTTTAGTTAGCCAGCATTAGGATATGTGTCACAAGAAACCATTCCAATTTAATTCTGGGACATTAATTTTTATTCTATCCATGAATATCGTCTTCCTTATAGACTTCTTCAATAGATGAAGTGACAGCTTTCAAATTAACTTTATTTAACCAATGTTTAACTTCATCTGAATGAGAAAAGATGGGATAAATTATTTTTCCAGAATTAACTATTTAGATACAATAGACTAATTTTAAAATTTTATAGGGCCTTGAAGTTTTCATATCAATTCACATGAACTAGGTCTTTTTATATTTACAAAGCACGAGGAAGTAAGACAGCTAAAAAGCTGATATAAAAGATAACAATACTGTGCAAAGAACAAGAATATTTCTTTATAGAATTATTTTTTGACTAGTAGAGTAAAAGGGAAACTAGTTTAAAATACTTCTCTTGGTTGTAACCTAGGTAATAAACCCTATTGTGTCAACAATATTAAGGTAATATCAGTGATGTTTTCTCAAATTGATTACTTCAGTATATATGATTTACTGATTTTTAAAACTACTTCAACTACCTATATCATAGATATAGACTTGAACAATGGTATAACTAGAACACAATATAATACCTTTAGAGAGCTGTTACTAGTCACTTATGGACCTGCGTTACTCTATAATGTCTAAATCCATTTCACCTTTATCTTTTTTGATTTTTCACAATAAACCTGTTAAGTATGCCCAACTGGTACTTAGTCCACAATTTAAAGAGAAAATGTGTGCTGAGAGAGATTGTAAGGAAATGTTCAATCACACAGGTGATGAGTCTAGAACCCCAAGTCTTTCAAATAAGGGGTAATTTTCATTATACCATAATACTTCTATGATAAAATTTTCTTAATATTGGGTGCCTCATATCTGACAGACAGTTCTTATTTGTCTAATCATCCCTATATTTTATTATTTGATTACTTAAGTATTTTTTCCTCTTCTGAACTATGACTTTATATTAGTGTACCCTTTGTAGGATGGAGAATAGTCTCTATGGGAAGGAATGCTTGGTGAAAGCTCAAGATTCAAACTGAAAGTTATGCCTATAGTTTCACTAATGTATTTCCAGGAAGTAGCTTAAGCAGAAAGTTTGCTAAGCATATGGCTTCTAAAATAAAGAAATAGTGATATACAAAATAGCACAAGCATCATTTTGAAGTTAAAACTCAGTCTTCGAAACATATCCTATTCACCCAACAGATGATGACTGGCTATCACACTGGGACTATGGCAGACATGAACTCTTCTAAAGATGAATAATTGTGAAGATTTTTTCTTCATTTATATCAATTATTTTAACCTCCAGGGGAAAAGGTGGGTTTGTAAAACAACAAATATTCTGATCAAAACAACCTTAGCAGGTAAACAGCTCTGCTGGGTTTGGTTTACTGAATTGAAATGTCTGGTCTCAATTGCCAGTTTCTATGTTATGCTTTCTCCGGATGGCACAAGGAAATTTTTTTTCCCTTGACAAAAGACAAAACATTTCTGCCAGCTGAGGTGACATTGTGTTCATTCAATAATGATACAAGGCCCCAAGGTCCTTCAGCAAGAAAGATAACAAAGAAAATCCTCATTAACTAACTGAGGAAGAATTAAGGTCATCCCACAGAGAAAATTCCATCCTTACACATCAGCTAGAACATTTGTTCTTCATTAATTCTTTAAACCCAAGCTGGGTTATCATCTAGTAGCATGTTAAAACCCGCCCCCATGTCAGAAATAACTGTTATGGTGTTTGTTTTCTCTGTACCTACTTAAGAGGGCATTTCATAAGCGCTTGCCCTCATATCAGTGGGCTCTAATAATGTTTTAGGATTGTTACATGATTAGATTTAATATAGGTAATAATAGTTTGGAATTTCAAAAAGAAATAAATGAGCACTGCAATAATCTATTCTAAGGAGCTCATTATACAGACTCATAAAAGTACTATCATTCATGATTATGTTTGTGTGCAAAGTGCTGGTTTGGTTAGAGCAGAGTATTTTTAAGTGTTCTTATTTGGTGGGAGGGACTTACTGTAAGTCATTCTATTTACAGTAAATTCCCTTTATATTAATGCTTAATTAGGTCATCCATTGTATGGTATCCATACATTTTATATTTATTTTTACTTAATTCAATAATTTTCTTATGTATGACAAGACAAATGTAAATCAAGATAACATAATTTATTAGAACATGTAAAGAATATTTTACTGTATATTATTTTCTTTCTCATAGGGTTTACTTGGCAATTTATCTTATTTGTGTGGACAAAATATTTCTGTCAGCTGATGTGACACTGTATTCAATCAATAATGATGCAAGGCCAAGTTCTTTCAACAAGAATGATAGTACAATTCTCATTACCAAAAATAAAGCATTATTATTAGCTTCTTCCTATTTCTAGGCCCATATGTGATCAGTGATTTTTCTAAGTAATGTTAATTATGAAGTGCACTGAAACTAAGCATAATGTCTACCGTCTGTGTAGTGATTATATCTTGATAATGTGTCCTGCCTCAAGTCACTTTCTTAAAAACCAAATAGCTATGGTAATACTATGTATGACATAAAAACCGTGTATGAATATTCAGCTAGTAAATTAAATTAAAAATCTATTAAAATTTTCCTCATTTTGCTAGGAAAAAAAGGAAGATAACAGGAATCGTATTATGCCTGGAGATAGTCTACTGAAAGATAAGTTTAAGGTCAGCATGTTATTATGTTTAGTCATAAGTTTGATAGAGCTAATGCTACATTTTCTTTACTTAGAGAGATTTATGAGAGAGTTCTTACAGAAGAGCATGCATCCAAAACAGCTTGCAGGATTTAGTTGGGTCAGTTTTGTGAGGAAAGTGTTTTAACGCAAAATTTCTGAGAAGAGCTTTTAAAATATACCCCAAATGGTATAGGGTTGGAAAGATTTACTTTAAAAGGAAACATGTTTGAATCTGGTTGAATTTCATCCTAGTCTTTGAATGAAGATGACTTTTTTAATATGAAAAATTCTATTACTTTTCCTCATCAGGACAGTGGGAATGTTGAAAGTGGTATTTTTAAATCCCATAATCTATTAGTTTGGTTTAGTCAGCAGCTGCGATTTAGAAGAAATACCTCTCTATCAGTTCCTGCTATGTGTGCAAGGGTTGTAACATGTATCCTATTGGCTAAAATGTGAAACCACTTATTCTTTGTCTTTTTCTCCTGGTCTCTTCCATTGAAAGGCAAAGAGGAATCCTGAGGCTAAGTCTTACTCTCACATACATCAGCCTGTATTTCTAATGTAAGTCAATGAGAAACCTTGATGGGTTGCCGTTTTCCATTGAATTTCACTTGACTCTGATGCTGTTTGTAAGTCAATGGCAAAACCAAAGTCATTTTCTTCTTTATATACTGTGTTGTAGTATATTGGTTTTGCATCCCCCTGATAGATCAGTGGAAAAAGGAATAGAATTCTTCGTGGAATAGTTATTCCTTTACACTTATATGTCTGTCACTTCACATTGGTTTTTATTTGAAAAGCATTCACTTAAAAATGGATTCAAGTCCTGTGGAATTACTAAGTAATTGCTTAATCCTATCTTTTCTCCACAAGCACATGCAAGAAGTGTCAGAAATGAGAACTACAATCACACTTGAGCCTTACCATAAAATTTCTTGCTATGGTACAAATTTACCATGAAGAATTCTGCTTTGGACACTGTCCAGGGGATTTAATGATGCTAATAACTCTCATTTGTATAACACTTATAGTTTTTGAAGCATTTTCACATCCATTATTTCATTTGATTTACTACCAGAAATAGCAGAAGTATCTCATTATAACACAATTTCATCTAGTAACATATTCCTTGACAAATATCTTGGAATAACTTAAACACAATTCACTCAATACATATAGGTATATAGATATACAAATTTATACATAAATATATACATAAACAAACAATTTTATTAGTACATATGTAAATATACTCAAGTACAAACACAGAATATATGTTAGGAAGACTAAACTAAACATACCATTCTTTTCCTTTCTTTTCTTTTTATTCTATCTTCCTTTATCTTATTTTCTTTTAAATTGTCTCTGTGCTGAAAAAATTAAATAACTAGCTCCAACAAGATACACCTAGTTGCAGGGTGCGATCATTCATTCATTCAAGAAACATTTATTGCCTCCCTACTATGTGGCGATCACTCTGGAAACATGGGGGAGGGGAGAGGGAATGAAATCATGAACCCAGATAAACAAATATAAAAATTTATCAAAATCATCATACTTCAAACTAGGCGGATACTAAAAGCAATTGGAAGAATGAGGATAGTTCTCTTGTAGGAAGTAGTTTTAAATGCTTTCACAAGTTTTTCAATGTCCTAGTTTAAGATATGCTCGCCAGTTATTTTCCACATCTATATATCTACTAGTTCCAACTACCTCAGGATATTTCCTATTCTTTTTTTCTCACTGAAATATTTCTTTCTCCCTTAATCTATGTGTCATTCCTTATTTCCAGTTTTGGAGTATCAGCTTCTGCGATTGAGGAAAAATATATTCTATAGTTAGATGTGAATGTTTCCTGATGTCAAGATCAAAATCTCCAGTATGACAGAGAGGAAACTTAACTTTTATACATTCTACTAAAATATTTTGCATTTGATGAAAGTCTTAAACTTACAAAAAAGGATATTATGTGTCCTAGGCATATTTTGATTTGATAGTTTTATTATGTTACCATTGTTTCAATGATTCCATCCTAATTCTTTAAGTTCATAATAATATCAATTGAATAAAAAATGATAAATGGAGCTTTGCTTGTATTTAACTGTGAGTGGTATCATTGGTTTTTCTTTTTTTTTTTTTTTTCAATTTCAAGCAGTGGGTTTTATTTTTAGTTTTTATTGAAATTCTTAATTTGCTTATCTATGTTAATGCCTTTCAAATGTAAGTAAGGTCCCTCTCATCTGTACAAGTGTATTAAATACCGGTTTCAAACTTGACTTTTCTGCTAGTTGATGGGAAGTATATAACCTGAAAAGCGGATAACTTTTAAGATAACTTTTTATTTGTACATTCTGTGATACTGTAGATAAATCCTAACACAAGTTGGTTTTTCTGATATATCATTCAATGGACCCACAAACTGGTTGTCATCACTTCTTACAGCACACAATTAGGAAAGAAGCAGATTCAAATCATTTATTCTAGACCTTTTCTTCTTTCATACTCTAAAATATCTTCATTGTGTTGTTGGAGGAGAAAGGCCCACAAGCCTGCAGTAGTGCCCAAGGTTAGTATAACTTTCAGCCAGTTGGGTTTTTCATTTGGGTTGCCCCGAACATAAAATGTTGAACGGACCAAAGTGTGGCGTGGGAGTTGGACCCCGGAGAGGAAGCGGGAGAGCTGCGGGAGCAGCATCAAGGACGGCGCCATCTTAGTCCGTACGTCCCATTGGTTTTTCTTTATGACATTCTTTTGCTACTGGACTAAATATCATAGAAGATGGCATAGCACAGAATCAAAGAATATGCTTGCCTTATATGATTTCTCTATGTGTATCTTTAAATTTTGCCTAACTGCTCTGTAAAGTAAAACAAAACAAAGAAAAAGAAAAACAAGATTGTTTATATTATTACACACACACATACACACATATATACATACATACATACACATATATCCCCTAGGTTGAAAGCTTGTTGACCATGTTCTATCAGTTCATTCTTCTATTTCTCAAAACTACTCTGCCCTCCTCCCTTCTGATCAGAGAAGAAAAATAATACATTTTTGTTAGTAGGACTAAATCCATTATATGTGACATCACATTTATTCCCTCATACATTATCAAGGATATTGTTCTAGTTATCATTTTTACCTCTCATGTGCATCTCCAATCTTTCTGCAACACTGGATCCTTTCAATCCACTTTGTATACAAAGCCATCCAGATCCTTCTAATTCGTATCAAAAACAAAGAAAAAACAACGAAATTTCCCTTGACTCTTCTGCTCCATTCAGTTACCATACTTTATCTCTCCCTGTTTTCTTGATTTTTTCTTTGTAAAGGTATGTCTAAATCCACTTACTCATTACCTAATTTATCTGCTAGCTCTTGTGATATAGATTTTGCTCTCATACCTCCACTGAAACTGCTCACTGAGAGGTCAGTGAATTTCCTCATAAACACTAAATCTGATAGTCCTTCAGCCTATAGTTCTTTGATAACTGTGCACAATTTGGCTCCACTAATCACTGCTTGCTCCACTATTTTTTCCAAAGTTCCTCTCCATACTTCCCAATTAAGTCATTTTTCAGACCTAAACCTAAAAGTGTCTTTAAAAGTCATCTAGCTCAGGTGGCACAGTGAGTAAGAGTGCTGGCCTCAGAGTTGGGATGACCTGAGTCGAATCTGGCCTCAGAAAATGAGCACGCACACATAAATAATGACTAGCCATGTAACCTTGAGCAAGTTACTTAACCCCAATTGCTTTAAAAAAAAAATAATTAATTAATTAAAGTCATCTAGCTCAATCCCCTCATTTTATATATGAAAATCTAAGCTCTGGGGAGCATAAAAGATTATATCTGTGTGTCTTGGGCATACCTGAACTCATATCCTCTGAGTCAATTTTCTTTCTACTATATGAGACAGAATGCTGGATCAGGATGGCTGTGTTTAATTCCCAGTTTTATTCTTTATTATCTATATAATTTTATGCAAGCCCAAGGCATTTAACTTGTATAGGTCTCAATTTCTTCCTTTATAAACTAAGAGGGGTGGACTAAGTGATTTATTAATCCCTTACAACTTTTACTCCAATGTCCTATTATATATATATATATAGTTTTAAATTTATTTGATTACATTTCCTACCCCAATATCCATCTGCAGATAGACTATGAGTTCCATGAGCTCAGGGACAATGTTATGGAAAAACTTTTAATTTTCTTTAGGCTTTAGGGTGTTATATAGATATAGATATAGATATAGATATAGATATATAGATATAGATATAGATAAAATAGGGTTTTCCATACATATTAGGTGTTAAGAAATATCTGGTGGAAATTTTTTCAAATGCTTTATTAACTTCTGGTTTAGATCATTCATTTTGAGTTATAATTTTTCCCCTACCCACGAACCCAAAATAGTAGTCCCAAAGGATATGCTCTCATCCAATCTGTTCTCTCCCACATTTTTCCCATACCCCCTTTGACTTTTCCAGTTTGGCAAGGTGAATCTCTGTGCCCCAATGCCTATATATCTTATTTCCCAATTATATGTAAAATAGAATTAATAATAGTATTTATATATATTTAAACATTGGATTTTAAAACTTCAAATTCCAGATTCATTAACTTCCTACCTTGTAACCTACCCTTACTGGGAAGATAAGCAATTCATTATATGTTGTACATGTGTAGCTATGCAAAATATTACCAAAATAGATGTATTGTAAAAGACTGACTATATTTCCCTCCCACTTGGTCTGTTCCATAATTTGATCCTCTCCCTTTTCAAAAGTGGGTGCTTCCTACTTCCCTCCTGCACAGCTTGCCGTCTTATCCATCATCCCCCCTCTGATCCCCTTGCCCCCTACTCTCCTGTAGGGTGAAATATCCAATTTAGTATGTATGTCATTCTCTCACTGAGCCAAGGAGAATAAGGTTTTGTTTTTTTGCCTTCCTGTTCTTCCCCTCCCTTGTAACAATTTACCTTTGCCTCTTCTATATGAGATAGTTTATCCCATTCTGTCTCTCCCCATCTCTTCTCATTATATTCCTCTCTCACCTCTTAATTTCACCTTTTAAGTATCATCCCTTCCGATTAAGTTTAACCTGTGCCCTCTATCTATGTATACCTATATACATAGATACACACATTCACATATGTATTCATATGCCCATATACCCTTCTTCAACTATTTTCATACTGAGAAGTTTCATCAGTTATATTTATAGTTTTTCCATGTAGGAATGTAAATAGTTTAAGTTTGATAAGTTCCTTATTATTTCTTTTCCATGTTTACATTCTCAACCATCTCTTGCTTCTTGTGTCTGGATGTCAAATTTTCTATTCAACTCTGTTTTTTTCCTCAAGAATGCTTGAAAATCCTCTATTCCACTGAATAACCACATTTTCCCCTAAAACAAAATACTCAGTTTTGCTGGGCAGGTGATTCATGGTTTTAATCCCAGCTCCTTTGCCCTCCAGAATATCATATTTCAAGCCCTTCGATCCCTCAGTGTAGAAGCTGCCAGGTCCTGTGCTATTCTGATTGTGTTTCCACAATATTGAAATTATTTCTTCCTGGCTGCTTGTAGTATTTTCTCCTGGATCTGGGAATTCTGGAACCTGGCTATAATATTCCTAGGAGTTTTCTTTTGGGGATCTTTTTCAGGAGGTGATCAGTGGATTCTTGCAACCTCTCTTTTCCCCTCTGGGTCTAAAACAGCAGGGCAATTTTCCTTGAGAATTTCTTGAAGGATGATTTCTAGGTTCTTTCTTTGATCATGGCTTTCAGGTAGTCCAATAATTTTTAAATTGTCTCTCCTAGATCTACTTTCCAGGTCAGTGGTTTTTCCCATGAGGTATTTCACATTAACTTCTATTCTTTCATTTGTTTGGATCTGTTTAACAGCATCTTGATTTCTCATAAAGTCACTAGCTTCCATTTGCTCCAGTCTAATTCTGAAGGAATGAATCTCCTCAGTGAGCTTTTGAGATTCTTTTTTCCATCTGGCAAATTTGGCTTTTTGAGGCATTCTTTTTCTCATTGCCTTTTTGAGCGTCTTTTGCCATTTGAGTTAATCTATTTTTAAGGTGTTATTTTCCTCAGTCAGGCTGTTGACTCTCATTTCATACTTTTCTTCAATCTTTCTCATTTCTCTTCCCAATTTTCCCCCACTTTTCTTATTTGCTTCTTAAGGTCCTCTGTGGCCTGTAACCCACTCGTATTTTCATTTGGGGCTTTTGGTTCAGGAGTTCTGACTACCCATCCCTCTTCCTGTTCCATGCTTCGATACTCTTTGACCCCAAAATAGGAGTCTCATGTTGAATTTTTCTGTTTATTTTGTTTCCTTTGCCTAGGCATGCTGGCACTCAATTACTTGACTTATGGGCTTGTTGCCACAGTAGTACTCAGGGGAGCTTCCATCCCAAATGCTGGGGTTTTCTCAGCTGCTGGAGGTATTAGTTGGGTGCCCTCTCTGAAGCCTCCACAGACTCTGGCAAGCTGATCACACACCCCAAGACTTCTTCCCCAGACCTCAATGCAGATCCAGGAAGGTTAAAGCAAGAGCAATTACCCCCCACACTTGTCACTGGATCCCCCTACAGTCTGCTGTCCAGGAACTGAAGCTGCAAAGTAGTGCTCCCTGGGCTGAGGATATGCAGTGGCTTCTCGCCCTGGGGGTAAAAGCCGATGTGCTCTCCCCATCAGTCCCAAAGTCCACAGGGCACTGTCCTCTCACTTTGTCCTTGGCATCTATGTGTTCATAATTCTGGAAATGCCACAGCTGCTGGTGTTCTGGAGTACCCTCAGCTGGCAGCTGGTCAGGTCCACCCTAGGGCTAATACCTCTGGCTCGGGCAGGACTGGGCTTGGCTCCCAGAGCACTGTGCTGGCTGCTCCATGCCAGACTGCTGAGCTGTCCTCAGTGGAAGGTTAGCTTTTCTGTGTCATTTTGTGCGTTCTGTAGCTCCAGAGTTTGTTCAGAGTCGCCTTTCACATAAATTGGAAGTTGTGTGGGCCGGAGCGCCATAGAAGTGCGGTTTCTACTCTGCCATCTTGACTCTGCCCATATCTGGCGAATTTAATAAATCTTCAGAGGACTATTTTTTGTTGTTGAGTCATTTTTTGTCATATCCAAACCTTTATGACTCCATCTGACGTTTTCTTGGCAAAGATACTGAATCAGCTTGCCATTGCCTTTCCCAGCTTATTTTATAGGTGAGGAAACTGAGTCAAACAGGGTTGAATGATTTGGCCAGGTCAAACACCTAATATGTATCTGAGGCAGGATTCAAACTCATGGACCTGCATATTCCTGATTCCAAGCCCAGTGCTCACCCCACTGTGCCAGCTAGCTGCCTAGTGAATTATTTACTTCTAGTATAATTTAGGGGCTGGTATCATTCATTAAAAGTTATATGTCCCAGGAATGAATAAGATCATGTACTAAAGACATGTAAAAAATGGCCAGTGCTTCAGAGGATTATAGCAGAGATCTACAACTGCAAGTTGATCAGTCAGCAAACATTTATTAAGTGTCTGCTATATGCCAGGAGCTGAGCTGCGTGCTGGAGATACACAGAAAGCTAAAAGCCAATCCTTGCCCTAAAGGAGCTCATAGTCTACAGTCTGGAAGTTACTTCCAAAGCCAATCCTTAAATTTTGCATGAAGGAAAACTGTCTTGGGAAGCATGGGGAGTGATTTCTTGAAGGTCATTCAGGTAGTGAGCACCAAAGGTAAGATTTGAACACCAAGTCCTTTCTGCCCCTAGTCAATGTTCTTAACATTGCTTCCCAATTTAGTTGCTAATAGTTCAAATCTCAGTTTTCATACCTTAAATTCTAAGATCAAACCTTGGATAATTCTCCCTAGTGGGTAGCTAATATTTATATGTAGTATTTAACATCTGAGATACAAATATAAGAGATGTAAGGCCTTTCAGCTAACCTCATTGTGGTTTAGCCCATCTGCTGAGATGTTTTTCCTGGCATTTGGCTGTCATACATACTACAGTTTCTTGGAGCCCCAGGTAAGAGTTGGGTGACAGGTGGACACCAAAGGTAGATGAACAGAGTAGAATAGTGCCTCTGGTCTCCATAGGAGGATTGTAAATAAATTGGAATTGAAAATAAAAAAATTAAAAAATATTTTATGGTCAACATACCAATAACAAAAGAAAACTATCAAATGGAGAAGAAATTATATTCTTATTTGGTACACTTTAAAATTTATTTCAATCCAGAATTCACAATATGCATTTTTGTTGTTCTCAAAAGCTTGAAGTTAAAATCAATGTAAATTACATGGCTTTCTATAAGGGGAAATAACCTCTTGAATGTGTCTTAGAATAGTGAGATTGTAATAAGCTGACAGAATGAATGCCATTAAAGTTATTCATTATCATGTGTTATTTTCATGTACAAACATCTCATTATTTTTAGTTAATGAAATAATCAACTACTCTTCTGAAATATGACAATTAACTATCCATTTGACTGATAGAAGAAACAGATACCCTGATAGAGCAATGAAAAGCTTCAGAAATCTTGTGGTGATCCCTTATACAGACATCCTTTAGACAGATATAACTACCCTGCACTCTTTCACGTTCTGGGGAAAACTCTTTTCAGTTCCATCCATCTTAGTCTATTTATTTGGAAATTACTGAGTTATTAGAGCTGCTGTCTGGTCTCTTGTGTTTAATTTCACTCTGCATCACATTCAGAAATCCTAGCTGCTGACAAAGTGTTGTGTGACTCCATTTCTGTAGTTACCAGTCCCATAAAATGAATCTCACTCTGAAAAATGAAGATTAATGGGCTTCCTAATGACTCTTTTCTGCTAAAGCCAATCTGAATAAAGGAGAGGTGGGGGGGGGGGGGGTATGTGGGTGGGTGCATATGTGGGTGGGGACATTGGTGGCTGGGTAGAAGGAAGAAATTGATGATACTGATTTTAAAACATTTTGATAACTTTAAATAGCACTTTCCTTGCTTGTACCTATTTTATGGAAATCTGTAGAACAGATTTATTATATTTATGTGTATGTATATATACATATATAAGTTCTATAAAGGCATGGATAGTGTTTTACCTAAAACTTTCCCTAGTATCTAGCATAGTACTCTGCACACAATAAACACTTAATGGATATTGAATTGTATTCATGATAATGGTAACTAATATGTATAGATCCCTTTACTTCTTATAAATAACTTTGCATACATTAACTCATTAAAATCTCACAATGACTGTATGAGATTACTATGGGTTTCATTATCCTTATTTTACAAATGAAGTAACTGAAGCAGAGAAATTACATGAATTGGCCACAGTTATATAGTTAGTAAATATTAGAACATGAGTTGGTCTTTCTGATAGTAGGCCAAGTGCTCTTTCTCGGTATTTCATACCACTTCTGTCAAATAATAGGTTAATGTAAAAATTGTCTCATTTTGATATGTAATATTTTAAATTAAAAAAATCATCTACTTTCAAATTGTTAATGATTAGTGAAAAGGCCTAGAAGTCAAAATGATTTGAATTGATATAAATGTGAAATCTATATGATTTTTTTTATTTATGTAGGATCTCTGGAGACTAATTAGGTCTTCTGCTAGAACAAACAATTCTTTTTTTAACCTTCATAAATACTCCTAACTACTACTAAAATTGATACTGTTGTCATTTCAATAACAAATTTTAGTTGTAACTATAATAGCTGAAAGCATAAATATGATTAACTCTTTTATCAGTTATGTTAAAGAATTTTTCTCAGTTTAATTCTGAACACAGCACAAGAAAAGTAGCATTTAACATAATTCACTTTTGCCTGGAAATAGAAATACCACCTCTGATACTTCAGATTGAAAATATACTTATATGCATACATACATACATGTATATAGATAGATACACATATCTATATCTATATTTATCTATTGATTTACTGAGTTTAGTTAGATTGTCACCAAATTAGTACTTGTCCATGTCAAATGAGTTTAAATAGCTGAAAACTATACCGTTTAGGTGAGTAATCAATCTCTCTTTCTTTCTCTCTCTCTCTCTCTCTCTCTCGCATGCGCGCGCGCGCCGCGCATGTGTGTGTGTGTGTGTGTGTGTGTGTGTGTGTGTGTGTGTGTGTGTGTGTATGATAAGAGGACCTGAAAGTCAAAATTATTGGAATTAACAAATATGTGATATCTGTATGCTATATATCTCAATCTAGCTATATATCTCTACCGAGAGAGAGAGAGAGAATGAGAGAGGGAGTTGATTGATTTATTGACCCTTCCCCACTTAAGGTAAGTAATAAGATGGCCAATCAATCAAATTTTATCACAGACCTCAGGAATGTAATTAGTTATACATTATTTGTCTTTGGATAAGCTAAAGAAATAATTTATAAATTCCCAAGGGAGTTGAGAAAAGATTATTTGAGTAGTTGGAGCAAACATGGCATTTCAGCACAGTCCTATGGAACAAAAGAATGACTGCATTGTGGCAGAGAAGGATAACATCAGGAGGGTAATCAACTTTTAATGAATCTCAGAGCAGAAGACTTGGCTTGAGGGAAGTCCCAAGAAAAGGCTGGATCATTCCTCAACTTCTCTTTCTAGCATTTGCCTATTTTCAGTCATTATAACATAATCTGCTGCTTTATTGAGGAAATATTTTTTGTAAACTGGATTCAGCCTCAAGTAAAATTAGGCCATGAGTAACTATAGATGGAATATATATATATACAAAGTTAGAAAGCTCAACCCCTACCTAAATATTGGGCATTTTTCTAACTATGGACTTGAAGAGATTGTCATTAAATTAATAATTGTTCATCTCAAATAAGCTTAAATAGTTGGAAATTTCTCCAAGACTTTTGGAACATCCTATATTCAAAGTTTAAAATGAAGGAAACAAAGAATTTCTGCTTCAGAATATTTCATGAGAAAATCACATCAAGTTATATAAAGAGCTGCCAGTCAGAAATCAGTATAACTAAGTTCCAGATCCAGTCTACCATTGAACAATAGTGAGACTTTGGGCACCTTTTCAGGTCTCAATTTTTTTTTTCATGTAAGAGAGGCTGGAATAATCATCTCTAATGTCTTCAAGGACTAACATTAGAATTCAATTTTCTTTGAAAGCAATTTCATAGGATTTTAAACTATCCTAAGAGGAAAATTATTAAAAATGTAAAAGGTTTTGATTTCTAAAATATACATGAGTATTGAAATTTCACTTAGATTTATAGGAAAGATTTTGGTACATTCAGTAGGACTCCCGACATTGTCTAGCTAAGTGCAAAGAGATTTGTCACCAGCAGGTTGGCCACTATATTATGAATTCTTTGATCATGCAAAATCAAGGGACAAAATATGAAATTCCCTCAACGCTGGGCATTTTATTTATTCTGCTAACATAAAAGAATGCAGAGCAGTAGAAAATATAGCCTAGATAATAATTAAGTTTTTTTGATTCTATAAAAATAATTCAAATGTTGGTTTACTAAATATGATGTTTGTCGTGTGCCAAAAGAGAGGATGCAGTATTAGAGAAACTGAATTGTCAATATGATATTGTTACTTATATTACTGAAGATGAACTCAAGCCAAAAGATGAATAAGCAGACAAGAGAGACAGCAATGAATTTTAACTCTTTAAACTTGAAATTTATCTTTGTTTTTACTCCCTTCTCTTAGTAATCTATATGAAAGAGAAATAATTTTGAAACTGAGAAATCAAGAGGACTCAAACCCTATCCCTGCACAGATTATGACTAGGTACAGGCTAATATTCCAAAATGAAAATCATAGGCGTTTGCAATGCTAAGCCTAAGAGAGAATTAGACAGGGAACTGGCAACTAAGATATTCAATTCAAAATTAAACTTAAGCAAGAGAATATAAGATATATAACTGGAACTGAGTTTTCTCTATAGCTTACGAGCTTAACATCTGGGACAAAAATAACTATCTAGCAAGAGATGAAAGGCCTGCTAGCTAAAACTATAAACAAGAAAGGTTGTGCATCTGTTATACCTTGGCCACCAGTTATGACCAACCCATCTTCTCTTCATTTCCCCAATGATATATTTTACTCCTCTTTTCTTTTTTAAAAGTTTCTCATTTTTTCTCATATGTCAAAACCTACTTACACTCCTCCCTCCATGCACCTAACCTTTGCCCTCTCTTTTATGTTCATTTTTATATCTTCAGGGATTTTTTTTTTGCTTTTTTTTGGAGGGGAGAAGGCAGTGCAACTGGGGTTGTCACAAGGTCACATGGCTAGTAAGTGTTAAGTGTCTGAGGTCAGACGTGAACTCAGATCCTCTTGAGTCCAGGGCCGGTGCTCTATTCAACTGTGCTTCCTAGACCCCCTGAGATTTCTTAATCCATGTCTACCATATCATTCCACCTCAAAAATATTTATATTAAAAATGAAAGATATTTTTTCCAGGAGAAGTTAGGGGTGATTAAAAGAACTGTGATTAAAAAAACTTCTTGAAGTCAGTCTATCCCGGGCTCCTATTCCTGTTGAATACTGGACCCAACTTGCTGGTGATTTTTCCTAACTTTACCATCTATATGAATTAATGGACATGTTCTATATGTTTTCTGTTTGAATGATAGCATAGTGTGAGTCATTTTTCATTTCCTTGGTCTTCCTTGTGTGAGTTATCAGGCCAAATTCTTTTGAACAGTTACAATTCTCTTCTTGCAGATTCTGCAATAGCCTCGGGATGCCTTGGGAGACCCTGGCCCTTATAGGCTAAGGCCTTTTCACTTAGAGTGAAGTAAAGCCCATTCAGTGACAGGCCTCTTTAAGAAATGAGTAAAGGGATGGCCCCCTTAATTAGAAAAGAAGAAAAAAAAGGATGCATGCAAGCTGGGAGGGGAAGACCCTGAGGTTTACTGTTCCAAAGAGAAACAGTTACGATTGACATTCACTCTAAGCCAGGGGGGCCCAAAATACAGTCATTAAGTGGAGCTTGGGCAGATACCTATTGTGGTCTAATCTATGAGCTTCAGGGTGAACTAGGTTTAAATAGGAAGGAAGGAAGGAAGGAAGGAAGGAAGGGAAGGAGGGAGGGAGGGAGAGAGGGAGAAAGGGAGGATGGAAGGAACGAAGGAAGGAAGGAAGGGAGGAAGGAAGGAAGGAAGCAAGGAAGGAAGGAAGGAAGGAAGGAAGGAAGGAAGGAAGGAAGGAAGGAAATAGAAATCTAGCCAGTGAACCCCAAGTTAAGTGAGTACCTTCTGGCCACCAAATTTTACATTCTTTTGGAGAGGAGAATTTGAGAGAGAGGGAAAGGACAAGTGGAGTTACCCAACTAGTTGGATCCCCACTCAGGCAGCTTGGTCTACTCACATGTTATGTTTGTCCTTCATTTTCAAAGACAACCATGGCATCAGGGAAATGATAACATGACTTGCAGTTGACTGATTTGAGAAAGGAAGGGCTGTGCAAGGAAACCAGTCTCACTTAGAAGCAGTGTTAGTAGTAAATAGTAGCATCTTAAGGAACTACCTTTTTTTCAGGGAATCCTTCTATTTGGATTCTATGCTGGGTCTCCTCCATCACAGTGGTGAATATATTTCAATATTACGCTTTGTCTGATATTTATGGTGAGAGAATCCTTTAACTGAGTTATTTTTCTTTTATGAAAACACCAATGATATTTTTAATGCGCGAGTTCCCTTGTTGGAAAAGAAATTGTAAAGGAGCATTGTTCTATTGAATGATTATTTTTTCTTCACCAAATAATCCTCAATAACCAGTGATTTTTTTATTCTCTATATCTTTCAGCCAACTTCAAGTTGTTAAAGATATGTCATTGTACAGTTTTGTTTGTGAAAGTCTACTTGTTATGTACTAGTGCACTCACTTTGCACTAGTTAGCTTCACAAAGATTATTAGTCTACACAAAATCCTACTCCATTACCTTATCATGTCATAGAGGTGATTATGTGTTTCTAAAGGATATGCCAGGATAGATGGGTTTCACTAATATTCTTTATTATCTCCCCAAAGTCCTACTCTGATTCCTCATCATGGCACGGAAGTGAGTCTGGATTCTTTAAGGTATAGGTTACACTGAGTTATATAAGACTATTCCAAAAGACAGTTAGGTCTAGAAGATCCACCCATCCCAGAAAGACTTCAAGTATGTTACTGACAATAGACTGAATCTCTTTTAAATATGAACTAGGTAAGGAGAAACTAATCATTTCTCAGAACCTCAGTACCTCTCAGAAATGGATTATTTGGCTAATAACCCAGGAAATATGTGTGTGTGTCTGTATAGATATCTCTCTCTCTCTCTCTCTCTCTCTCTCTCTCTCTCTCTCTCTATGTGTGTGTGTATTCATACATGTGTACATATGTATACACATATATGTGTATGTGTGTATACATGCATGTGTGCATATATGTGCGTGTATGTGTGTATATGTGTGTGTGTATATATATATATATGTATATATATATATATATATGAAAAGTAGATAAAACCAAAGTTGCTGATGCTAATTATCGCTATTTTCTAAAGGATTTAAACTAGTTTAAAACAGCTTCTATAACAAAGAACACTAGAAGGGGGAAAATAGACATAAAGTTGCCTAAGCCAGAAAATACTTGAGAAATATAGCAGCCAAGAACAATAATGATTTAGGGCACATGCCTATTTACAAAACATTACTGCAGGGGATGGGGCAACTGGGTGGCACAGTGGATAGAGTGGCAGTCTTAGACTCAGGAAGATCTAAGTTCACATCCAGCCTCAGACACTTACTAGTTATTCGACCCTGGGCAAATCACTTAACTCTCAACTTCCTCATCTGTAAAATGAGCTGGAGAAGGAAATGGCAAATGAAGAAAACATCAAATTGGGTCATAAAGAAAATGATATGGATGAAGTGACTGAACAGCTAAGGAGGATGACAGTAGGACTGAGTGAAAAAATAAATGTCTATAGTGAAATTGTTGAGTTCCAACTAAGTCAAATTATTCCAAGAGTATTGACATAAAAAATTAGAAAAAAATCAATAAATAGATGCAAAATGGAACAGGTTCACCATAATTACTATAGTAGTTAGATCTAATTATTGATGATGCTGGAATAATGACTAAAAAATAAAAAAAAATCTTATTACCTGATGAGGAAATGGAGATGTCACTTAAAAATAAGGAACAGCAAGAGTTATTGGACCCAATACAAAAACAGAGGGGGAAAATTAACACTTTAGATTTATTTTTTATGATAAATCACTGAAACTTCAAAAGAACATAAAAAATCATGAAAAGTATTAGTACCTACATATATATATGTATATATATACATATATGTGTGTGTTTGCATGTATATACATATATGCACATACATATATTTAATGACCAAGGAATCATTAGCATATACACTTATGCTTACTTTCCTTTCCATACAACTACACAAGAATGGTTTATCCATACATCAAAGGTATCTTTTATCAAAATATTAAATAGGGACATGTAGGCTTTTACCAATTAAGTTATTTTTCTACTGGAAATCACATATTCACAGTCACACAATTGTCTGAGAGGTGTTGAGAACATATGCCACTGCTGTTTCTGTTTGTTGATTATAAAATGCATTTGACTTCATAGTACAAAATGTCAAAATATAGCTTTAATGGGTCTTCTGTAACAAAGAGTATCATATCAAATTTATGATTTTTGATAACTGGAATCATATTTTCAATAACTCTCATCATGAACATAAATGTTATATAAAAGGAAAACCTGTTCATTAAATGGCATGCCATTCTGTAGAGATTACAAATAGCAGAGTGATTCCTTCAATAGTGAAGATATCTACATGTTCCTTTTTGTGAATAACATTGTGTTATTCACATCAAGCCCAGCATAATATAGGATTTCCTCAAAAGCATCCATAGCTACTCAAAGGAGAATGAATGAGAGATTCACCATAAATGAAAAATGCTTATGGCCCAAATTATGACACAAAAGCAAAGACCTGATGACCAGGAAACATGAATTCTCAGCATCCATGTCTACTTTACTCATTGTATGAACTTAGCCAATTCACATAAACCACATTAATCTTAATCCTTGGTTTATCTGTAAAATGGGGGCAATATAAATGAAGTTATACATATATATATATATATATATGATCTTGGATAGAAAATAGAGTACTAATATTAAGACTCAAAACTGAACAAAAGGAAAGTGGATTGAATTGCATTCAGGAAATAGTTTAGCACTTTCAATTATAAAAATCTGATCCCTACAAAAAATCCCATGTTTTGTCACCAATATTCTCACAGTGATTCCATATGTCCTTATATCATGAAACAATATGATATTTTTAGTGTCAAATTTTTAGGTGTAACTAAGGGGAATGGAGAGATATGTAATGGATGTAAGTAGCTAGAGAGGATTACAAATGATTACTTGGGAGAAGTATAGCATATTAAGCAGGTTCTTTATGGAGATGACACAGGCAAGAATCACTCAAGATAACAAGGCATGGGTGGCTTATAATCTATATGGATGAAGGAAATATCCCCACTGATTAATTCTTGGTATCTGTATTAAAATTTTAAAATAAAGTTGTAAAATGTAGTTCTGACTTCAGTTCCATCATTTTACATCGTCTACTCTCTTTTTGGCTCTCCCTGACTTTTGCCACCTGAGACATGGTTTGTTAGTGTTACTTAGCTTCCTGTTTCAGCCACAGAACAAAACTGTTTTTTCATGCTGACCATCTATCCAGACTTGAAACTGCATCTAACCAATCAATTAATCAACAAGCCTGTATTAAACTCTTATTATCAGGCCAAGCACTGCACTAAATGCTCAAGATTTAAAGGAAGGGAAAAAATATCAGATCTATTCAGTAAAGCTTATAGCCACAAACCAAAGAATCATTTTTGTTTTGATAGTGAAGGGACTATATCAGGACACAGAATGAACAAATATTATCAATCTAGATGACTTGCCACAAACAAAGAATAAGTTGCCTACTGACGACTGCCTAGTAACAAGCATCATATTGAAGTAAACTTCAATGGAAGTGTGCCTAGTAATGTTTCCTTGGCCTTCTTTCTTCTAACAATTTGTACAGTCACTTAGCTCAAGTTGTAAGTGATACATATACCAAATTTTCACGTCATGAGAAGCTAAGAAGGGACATCTAATATGTTGGATAAATAAAAACAAACACAACCACCACAAGAACAATATAGCTTCTACTTTGTACTCAGCACTATGACAAGTATTTTACAAATATCCTATTTGAGCCTCACAATAACCCTGGGAAGGTAGATGTTATTATTAATTCCATTTTACAGTTGAGGAAACTGAGACAGCAGAAGTTAAGTAGTTTTCCTAGAGTCATACATCTGACTCCAGACCCATTGTTCCATCCACTAAGTTGCTTCAGAATCAGAAATCAAAAAGATGTTGATATATTATAATAATGTAACAGAATTAAAAATTAACATGTTCAGATTTGCTCTTTAGGAAGATCAATTTGACAACTAAATAGAGTATGGATTGGAATGGAGAAAGACTTGATTAGGGAAGACCAATCAAAATGTTACATGATGAAAGACTGGGCCAGATTGGTAGCAGTATCAGAAGAGAAAAAAGATACACCAAAGATGCAAGAAATATTACAAAGGTAAAATCAATAGAATTAGAAACAGACTGGTCATAGGAGTGGTTAAAGAGGGAGAAGAGTCAAGGATAAACTATGTTACATGTCTGGATGACTAGAAAGATGGTGGTACATAACACAGTGACAGCAACATTTAAAAAGAGAGAGAGATTTTGGGAAAAATATAATGAACTCAATTTTGGATATGGTGAGCTCAAGCTGTCTATAGAAAATACAGTTTGAAATGTCCACTATGGGGTTGCATATGCAAGACTGGACGTTGGGAGAGGAGATTGGGCTAATAAGTAGATCTTGAAATCCGAAGCATAGAGAAGCTAATTGGTCTCATGTGGTCTGACCATGAAGTCACCAGGAGATATAATACAGATAAAGGAGAGAAAAAGTCCTATGGTATGTACTTGGAAAAGGAGGAAGTCTACTATTTTCAGGAGAGACCTAGGTGGAGTCTGAGAGGCAGCAGTCCGACAGGTGGGAGAACTAGGAGAGAGGAGTCTCACAAAAACATAAAGAGGAAAGAATAATAAGAAAGTTATGAACAGTGTCAAAATATGTAGATGTCAAGAATAAAAAAGACTGAAAAAATCTATTAGATTTGTAAAATAAGAGGTCATTAATTTTTTATTTTATTTTAAACAAGAAGTTTATTTAAACAACAAGATGTTTGACTTGAAGGGAAAACGATCTAGGATCAATTTCTTTATAGTAATTTATCCCTACTGAGAGACAGAGATTGCCCTGCATGTAACAGCTATGTACAAAAAAGTTATAAAATCGTCCTCGGTTTTACAATGATAAAAGAAAAACATTGAAATTATCCAATCAAACAAGGTATGCAAGGATTTTTTTGAGTGTTTTTGTTGTTGTTGTTGTTGTTAAACAGTGAGAGCAAAATAACTTACTGGAATATAAAGATAAAAGTTGAATGAGCATGCCACTAATGGAGAAAAGGGATATTTTTCACAGAACCAGTTTGTTTTTTCCCCTCCCCATCTCCATTTGATGTTGATCAAAACATACCATCGGCCATTTAGTTAAAAAAAAATACGCAGTATGCCTGTGCACATACACCAGTTACTTTATGTACAATAAAGGAATGGGGAAGGGAATCAAAGAAGAGAGAAAACTATACTGCAGTAGTCAGGATGTGGATGAACCCAATCTTGGTTTTCTAATTGTGAATGTATTGTTTTCCTTGGGAGCACAGTTCTGGAGCAGAGTTGTAGATTCTCTTTTTAGTAAGCGCCTCCTGTCCGCTGCTGGAATACATCAATTGTATCTTCATCCTCCATTTCCAACTGTGCAGGTTTGTCTGTTTCATTGATTGGTTGCCCATCAAATCGGAATCTGATCTGCCTCATTGACAAGCCCTGTCGTTCACAATAGGCTTTCATTAGTTTACTAAGTGGTGTGTGCCTCTTAATCTTAAATTGCACCACTGAACCATCTTGCCCTGCCACCTTCAAATTAATGTGGTCATTGTTTTCAGTCTTGACTCCTTCCTTCGGCTTTTCGTCGGCTATGGTGAGTCCGGGGGTCTCCTCAGCCGCCGCTTCACAAAAGAGGCACCAGGATGGTGAGCTCCACGGGAACGGAGGGAGAAGCAGCAGCAGCAGGAGCAGGAGCAGGAGGAGGAGGAGGAGGAAGATGATGGTGGTGATGATGGGGAAGAGGAGGAGAAGGAGGAGGAGGAGGAGGAGGTTGAGGAGGAGGAGGAGGGTCATTAACTTTTGAGAGAACAGTTTCAGTTGAATTTCTGATTGTAGGGATTTAAGAGATTAAGGGGGAAAAAGATGAGATACCTATTATAGACAGCCTTCTCAAGGAGTTTAATCACAAAAAGAAAGGTGGGATACAGAGACAATAGTTAGTGGATGTGGACTGATCAAGTGAAAGTTTTTAAAGGATGGGGAAAATACACGGTCATGTTTGTAGGCAAAGGGGAAACATTAAAAAGACAAGGAGAGATTGAAAATAAGGTAGAGAATGTGGATGATAGAAAGGATACTCTTCTAGAGAAGACAAGAAAGAATGTGCATTTCCATAGTCTGCCATGGCAAAGAAAAAGGCCACTTTATGATAGACAGGAGTGAAGGAGGAAACAGTGGCAGAAGATAACTGGACAATGCAAGATGATGGGGAAGGGAAAAAATTAAACTTTTGGCAAAAGGACTCAATGTTTTCAGTGAATTATGGTACCAGATTCTCAGTGGGTTCACTTAGAGTGAAACATTAGAAGATTGGGTTAAGAGGAATGGGAATAAGACTGTCAGTGAGGAATGGAAACTAGGTTTGAATGACAGCCAGGATTTCTGAATCACTAACATGTTGGACAGGATTTTGTGAATTATTAAGGACTGAATTCAGGTAGGATTGAACCCTCTGAAGGCGTTTGACAACTCAGGTGAGGGAACAATTTATACTCCTCCCCTGAAGGCAGAAGACAAGTAACAATAGAATGACATTTCCCTCCCAACTTTAGAGTTCGGAGACTAGGTAGGAGATCAGTGGACAATAGAATGACATTTCTCCACATTCTCCAGAAGGTAGGGAATCAAGCAATATGGAATGGAATAAAAATACCTGAGATACATTAATATAAGTGTGGTGTCAAGAAGAAGGATGGTGGAGCCAAGATGGCAGAGTAGAAACAGCACATCCAAGGCACTCTTCCCCCAGATTACCTCCAAACTATGTAAAAGGGGCCTCTGAACAACTTCTGGAGGCCCAGCACCCACAGAATGACACAGAGAAGCTAACCTCCCTCTGAGGACAGCCCAGCAGCCCTGCAGGAAGGACCAGCGCAGCACTATGGGAGCTGGCAGCTCAGCCTGGACAGCCGAGCCCAGGTCTGCCTGAGCAGTGGTTTTAGCCCCAGGAAGGCCGGGCCAGCAGCCAGCTGGAGGGACCCCAGAACACCAGCAGCTGTGGCGATTACAGAATTATCAGCACAGACATGCCTAGGACAAAGTGAGAGGTTACTGCCCTATGGACTTTGGGACCAGTATTTGGGGAAAGGGTTGGCTTCCTCCCCTGGTGGCTAGAAGCCGCTGAGGAGACTTGCCATTTTGTAGTTTTCAGTGTCAGCTCCAGCTCCTGGCCTGCAAACTGTAGGGAGATCCAGCGATCAGTCTTGGGGGGTAATCACTCTTGCTTTAACCTCCCTGGATCTGGATTGTGATCCGGGGTGGAGGTTGTGGGGTGGATATCCAGCTTGCCAGAAATGGAAGTTGTCCCCCCACACATTTGGGACAGAAGCTCCCCTGTCTGGTGGCAGAATCATACTGTGGCAACAAGCCCAAAAGTCAAGTAATTAAGTGGCAACATGCCAAGGCATAGGAAACAAATTAAACAGAAAAATGCAACATTAGACTCCTATTGTGGGGGCAAAGAGGATTGAAGCATAGAACAGGAGGAGGATTGTGAGGTCAGAAATCCTGCTCCAAAAGCCCCAAAGGAAAATATGAGTGGGTTACAGGCCATAGAGGACCTTAAGAAGGATTTTAAAAATCAAATAAGAGAAGTGGAGGAAAAATTGGGAAGAGAAATGAAAAGGATGCAGGAAAAGTATGAAATGAGGGTCAACAGCCTGACTGAGGGAAACAGCACCTTAAAAAATAGACTAACTCAAATGGCAAAGGAGGCCCAAAAGGGCAATGAGGAGAAGAATGCCTTAAAAAGCCGAATTTGCCAGATGGAAAAATAATCTCAAAAGTTCACTGAGGAGATTCATTCCTTCAGAGTTAGACTGGAGCAAATGGAAGCTAATGAATTTATGAGAAATCAAGATGATGTTAAGCAGATCCAAACAAATGAAAGAATAGAAGGCAATGTGAAGTATCTCATGGGAAAAACCACTGGCCTGGAAAATAGACCCAGGAGAGATAATTTAAAAATTATTGGACTACCCGAAAGCCATGATCAAAGAAAGAACCTAGAAATCACCCTTCAAGAAATTCTCAAGGAAAATTGCCCCAAGGTTTTAGATCCAGAGGGCAAAACAGAGGTTGAAAGAATCCACAGATCACCTCCTGAAAAAAGATCCCAAAAAGAAAACTCCCAGGAATATTATAGCCAGGGTCCAGAACCCCCAGATCAAGGAGAAAATACTCCAAGCAGCCAGGAAGAAACAATTTCAATATTGTGGAAACACAATCAGAATAGCACAGGCCTGGCAGCTTCTACACTGAGGGATCAAAGGGCATGGAATATGATATTCCAGAGGGCAAAAGAGCTGGGACTGAACCCAAGGGTCACCTACCCAGCAAAACTGAGTATTTTTGTTTCAGGGGAAAATATGGTCATTCAGTGGAATAGAGGACTTTCAAGCATTCTTGAGGAAAAAACCAGAGTTGAATAGAAAATTTGACATCCAGACACAAGAAGCAAGAGATGCCTGAGAAGGTAATCAGGGAAAAGAAATCAAAAGGATCTTATCAAAGTTGAACTATATACATTCCTATATGGAAAAACAATAACTGTGACTGATGAAACATTTCTCAGTATGAAAATAATGGAAGAAGGGTGTATGGTCATGTGAATACATATGTGAATGTGTGTATATATGTTTACAGTTATATATGGATAGAGGGTATAGGTTGAATTTGTTGGGAAGGGAGGATACTCAAGGGGTGAAATTGTGAGGTGAGAAAGGAAAGTAGCAAGAGGAGATAGGGAGAGACAGGGTAGCGTAAACTATCTCATGGAGAAGAAGCAAGTGGAAGTGGCTGCAAGGGAGGAGAAGAATAGGAAGGCAAAAAGGCAAAACCACATTCTCATCGAATTTGGTTCAGGGAGAGAATGACATACATACTAAATGGGATATCTCACCCTGCATCAGAATAGGGGGAAGGGGTATGAGAGGGGGGATGATGGATGGGAGAGCATTCTTGGGGGGAGGGGAGGTTGGAAGTACCCACTATAGAAGAGGGACAGGATCAAGTACGGGATGGATCAGGTAGGGGGTGGGATGGGTGGGAGGGAATTATAAGCAGCCTTGTACAATATACCTACTATGGTAATATTTTCCATAGCTAGACATGTACAACATATGCTGAATTATATATCTTCCCAGAGGGAATGGGTGACAAGGGAGGAAGATAATGGATCTGAAATTTGAGGTCTTAAAATTAAACGTTTCAAATATATAAATACTATTATTAATACTCTTTTGCTTATAATTGGGAGGTAAGATGTGCAGGCATTGGAGCACAGAGATTCCCCTTGCTCTAATGGAAAAGTTGAAGGGGTATGGGAGAAGATACGAGAGAGAGCAGATTGGAGGAAGCGATATCTTATGGGACTGCTATTCTGGGATGGTGGGCAGGGGAAAAATGGGGGAAAAATTGTAACTCAAAATCTGGTGGAAATGAATGACGTAAAACAGAAGTTTATAAAGCATTTGTTTAATAATAAAAAAAGAAACAGATCCCTGTGGGAAGCATATTGACTTAAAAAATAATAGCTATATTGTATTATATTTTTATTTATTTTGTCAAACATTTCCCCATCATATTTTAGTCTGGAAAGAGTCCTACGGGGAGTAGGGCTGCAAGATTGACATGTCTGGTTAGAATGCTGCAAGTTTAGGTGACTTGATTTGGGCTATAAAGTCAATATTTGTCCAACATGAGACCTGAACCCCATTCTTCCTGAGTTCATGGTTAACTCTCTATCCACAATACCATACAGAGGGACTATCTATAACTTAGTAAAGAAGTTCCAGGAAGCTATGTATAGCACAGAGTGATTAAATAATTTGACCCAGATCACAGAGATGTTAAGTATCTGAAGCAAAATGTCTGCATTTTCTGACCTTAATCTCAGGATTATGTCCATTAGTGCTTCTCTTTGTCATCTCAAGGCCAAACAAAAAATCCCTTGTTAAAAATTTTAAAATTTTGTATAGAAGTAGACATTTTTAAAATAAAATTTTTTCTATGATAATTCAGGAGATTCGTTACTTTTGTTTTCAGTTATGTCTACCTCTTTGTGACCCTATTGGGGTTTTCTTGGCAAAGATACTGGAGAAGTTTGTCATTTCCTTCTCTAGATCATTTGTTTTACAGATGAGGAAATTTAGGCTAACATGGTTAAGCAATTTGCCCAGGGTTACATAACTAGCAAATATCAGAGGCCAGATTTTAACTCAGGTCTTTC
The DNA here is from genome assembly GCA_011680675.1 of Gymnobelideus leadbeateri. NCBI lineage: Eukaryota > Metazoa > Chordata > Mammalia > Diprotodontia > Petauridae > Gymnobelideus > Gymnobelideus leadbeateri. The sequence continues at coordinate 95,539 of WOXC01002504.1, read as the reverse complement.
TGGCCCTGGGGCAGTCAGGTAAATAGAGTGCCAAGCCTAGAGACAGGAAAACTCATATTCCTAAATTCAAATCTGGCCTCAGACACTTCCTATCTTTGTAACCCTGGGCAAGTCACTTAACCCTTTTTGTCTCAGTTCTTCATCTGTTAAATGAGCTGGAGAAGGAAATGCAAACCACTCTGTGGTGTGTGCCACAAAGTGGCAAACCACTTTGCCAAGAAAACCCCAAATGTGGCCACAAAGAGTCAGACACAACTGAATAGCACCTTCTGAATTCTATTCACTGAGTCACCTATTCAGAGTGGTTTGTTATTCTACGGATTGTGTAGTCTCTACCATACAATGATCAGTGTTTTGTATGTGAGGTGATGGTATTACCAAAGTCAGTAAGTGGAAGGTGGGAAAATACAAGGTATTTATATAAGACTGAAAGTAAGCAGATCTGTCAGAACATGGGGATCATTTTGGGGAACAATATGAGATGTTCATGAAAAGTTATGACACATACCCTGTATGGTACAGTAGGTATCTAAAATATAAGTGATTAAGCTGAATCTGAATTAAATTCAGGAAGTTGGTGTTTTTCAGATCAAGAGTGTGATTATCTCTTCAGTCCATAGCCCAGTGGCCTGGCTACTGTCTCTTATCATTACATTTGTTTGTTTGTTTCCTAATTCGCTTCATAGCCAAAGTATTCAAACACTAATGCATATCAGCTCCCTCCATTTCCTTACTAATAGATCTACTATTCACAGAAGCTCACAAAAAAAAAAGGCTTCTTTCTTCCCACAATACTCTATTGAAGTTCAAGAGTAAACACAGGACTTTTTTTTTTAAGCAATTGGGGTTAAGTAACTTGCTCAAGGTTACAAGGCTAGTCATTATTTATGTGTGGGTGCTCATTTTCTGAGGCCGGTTTAGATTCCGGGTCATCCCAACTCTGAGGCCGACGCTCTTACTCACTGCACCACCTAGCCTCCCCGACTTTTTTTTTTAAACCACTTACCATCCGGTTTTACTTTTACACTGTGAAACACTGTCTCTTATAACGTGTTTTTCCACTTGTTTCCATGACACCAATCTATTTCTACAACATTTCTGATATCCATCTCTCCCATTTCTGATTTACAACCTCTATACTTCTCTCACCTGGACCGTTAAAATACCTTCCTAATTGGGATCTCTGCATCCTATCTCATTCCCTCTCTACAATATCCTCCATACATCTGACAAATTAAATTCTTAAAACACGTGTTTGACCACAGAGCTCCTCTACTCATGAAATCTTCAGTAGGTCATTATACCTTTCTAGGTTAAAACACTAACTCCTCATCATGGCATTTAAAGCCCTCTATAACCTGACACCCACATAACTTCCTAGACTTCTTTTATATAATTCCCCTGCATAATCTCTGTGCTGCATGCAAACTGGCAAATTTGTTCATCTACCAATGCTACATTTCATCTTCCATCATCAAGCCTCTGTACAGCTTGTTTCCCATGCCAGAAATGCTCTCCCTCTTAAGTCACTAGCTTATATAATGGATCAGTTTAGGTGTCGCCACCTTTTCAAAGCTTTTCCTAACTCTCCCCAACCCCAAATAATCTTTAATAGTCTCTTTTTCATCAAACCATCTTATATTTACCTATGCATGTATATTTTGTATAGTGGTGTGAAAGGGCAGCAAGGGATAGAGCACTAGGTTTGGAGTCAGGAAACTTCATCATCCCGAGTTCAAATCTGACCTCAAACACTTCTTAGCTGTGTAACTCTGTGCAAGTTCTGTTTGCTTCACTTTCTTAATCTGCAAAATGAGCTAGGGAAAGAAATGCTAAATTACTCCAGAATCCTTGCCAAGAAAACACAAAAAGAGGTCATGAACATTTGGACACAACAGAAACAACTGAACAACAACAATGTAGGCTGAAGGCAAGAACTGTTTCACTTATATCTTTGTACACCTAGCTATTAGGACAGTTTCTAGAACAGAGTAGGCATTTAATAACTTGTTAATGATTTTTTTTATTCCATCCTTATATTCTCCTTTGCTCTTCAATAACTTCTACATTCTTCAATGGTTCCTCTTCCTCCTGTCCCTTAAATATCAGCATACTTGAACATTCTTTTTTTTCTGTTTACTTTTTCTCAGTGATCTTAAACACATTTTCACTTTAACTACCATCTCCATCTAAATGAAATGCAAATCTGTTTCTAAAAGACTTATTCATGAACTCTAGTTTTGAATTTCTGCCTACCTGCTAAACATGTCAATGTTTGATTTTCACCCTAAATTCAACCTTTCTGAAGCTAAACTAATTATCACATCCAAAATGGCTCCCCTTACTGACAGTCCTCTTTATATCAATGGCCCTACTATTCATTCATCATCTAAACTTTAAAAAACAGGTAATTATTTTTATCCCTTTTTCTTCTATACCCCCAACATCAAGTCATGCACTGTAGCTTGATGATTCTTCCTTATGCATATTTGTTTAACCATTCTTTTCTTTTAGTTTTCAATTCTATTACCCTGGTTCAAAGCATCCCTACTTCACACATCAGGTTACTATAAGAACTTCCTGAGTAATTTCCCTACCTCCAGCATCCTTTCTAATCCTGCACAATGCTACCAGATTTATCGTCTTTCAATGTTTTGAATTGGTTTCTTCCCTTATGTAAACATAAAGTTTCTTAAGCCCACATGATAATTTAAAATCATTTGATTGTGTTTTATGCCCTTTACAATGTTATCTCTACCCACCTTTTGAGGAATATCTTGTATTATCCTCCCAAATGATCTCTGTTTTCTGGCTGAACTACTCACTTTTGGTCTCATATAAATACTTTATACTTTCCCAACTTGCAGTTATTGACTTTAGTAATACCATCACCTCAGTCATAAATGCCTTTTCTCCATTCTCACTGCTGCCTAGTAAAATCCCATCTGTACTTTGAGGCATAGCTCAAGGCCTGCTTCTTCAGTAAATCATTACCTGATCATTCAAAATAAGAACAATCTCTTCCTCTTTTGAACATCAATTGGTTTTCAATTCTTTGGACATGAATTATAACTTCAAGAAGTTTGCAGTTTATTAAGAAAGATAAAACAGCACATTCCATGTGGATGAAGAATTTCATTTTTAAAAACGTATACTCTTATGTTGTATCTTAGTTAAGTGTGTTGAAAGCAGAACTAGTCATTAGAATACAATTATGACTGCCTTCTTTCAAATCCTGCTACAAATATCCTTGTTCAGGGCCTATTTCTCATCACTTGGGCTATTTTATACCCTTCTAATTAGTTTTCCTGCCATCAGTATATCATTCTCACTGTTCCCCAAATAATCTTTCTCATGGAGCTCTCCAACTATATCACTCCTTTACTCAAAAATCTTTCAATGACTTCCTATTTTCTATTGAATTAAATAAAAACATGATAATATAGTCTTCAAGATTTTCTATAACATGGCTCCCGACTACCTTCCCAGTCTGATCTCAGAGCACCACTCTGAAGATTCTGTAAATTTCAACCAAACCAGACCACTCTCTTTCTTCCCTTCTCATCCTACTCTCTTCCATATGTGTGTCTTTTAATTCCTATGATTGGAATAAACCCTCATGGCTGTATTTGCCTTTTGAAGCTCCACTTCCTTTTAAGATCCTCAATGATATATTTCCTCCTTTTCCATTGAAATTGATCTCTTTATCCTGAAATTTCTCATATGGTTTTTGCCTAAAGCTATTCTTTGTACTTCTAATTCTCTACCATATAGTATTGTAGTTACTTTTGTTCTCTCCCAATTATATTGTAAGCTTCTTTGAGGCACATAGATGCTTTTGAGAGAATGAATGAATAAATGGTCTAGAAAAAATATGGGAGTACACGAGAATAAGAAAATAAAATGGGGGGAGGCTAGGTGGCGCAGTGAGCAGAGCGTTGGCCCTGGAGTCAGAAGGACCTGGGTTCGGATCCGGCCTCAGACACTCAACGCTCACACAAACAAACACCCAGCCGTGTGACCTTGGGCAAGTTACTTAAGCCCAATTGCCCTCCAAAAAGCAAAGAAAAAAGAAAGAAAGAAAAGAAAATGAATTTTAATAAAAATACATATTTAAAAGGATTTATGAACTCATTGATGTTGGTACTCTTTAAAAAAAACATACTTCTTTATACTGTATGTTCCTGCCCATGTCCTCCCTTAAATCCTCTGAAGAGGATATGTGCAATGCATTGGAGACCTCATTCTAGGTCTTTTAAGCCATCTTGAGTAACACTATATAGTTCCATGGCTATATACCTGTTATCCCTTTACTGTTGCTATATTGCTTGCCCACCTCCTTGTTTCAATTATATATTCCCTAAATAAAATCCCTTACATGACTTCTGAAACATAGGTCATTGTTCTTAGTAGGATACAGCCTACTTCTGATCATCACTCATCTTTTCATTGCCCTTTAGTTGACCTGCAGTTATGATTCTTTAGAGACTGATATGATGCCTTATTCAAAACTTTTGAGTTCAATCTAGTGTTGTCAATTATGTGATAATTTATTTGGGGAATATGATAATTTTGACCTACATTCAATAATGAATAGCTGATAATGACTAAATAGATATTTTAACTCCTCGTATATTAACACTGACATTTAGTATGAACTGTAAGTAAAAAAAAAAGCTGCTTTCATATTTATTCTTGAAAAGTGAAGGCAGAGTGTCCTGACCTAAGGAGAACAGGACAAATTTTTGTGTAGTAGGTTTAAAGAGGATCTATTAACTGAAAAGTAGTTTACAGTTTCCTGCAGGATACTTATATTTATTTGTATCGTGGGGTGATTGTCATGACAATATATTATAGTACTATGCAAATCTTTTAAGTGTTACACAAAAGCTATTTACCATATTAGTACTGCAAACTCCAGCATTTTATTATGGATAAAAGGGTAATTCAGATTAGCTCCTATTCTGATATTGCCAACACTAATACTACTTTCTTTGTATTTGTTGGTGGTACTATTAAAATATGCACCCACACATGTACATGCACACATATACACAACACATTTGAATAAATAGGCAAGTGGAAGATGCAGCAGATGGCTAATCTCTAAGTTTCTGGTATGTGAATCTAGAAAAGCAAAGGAAAAGACAGAAACAAAAATGATGAAAAGAACGAAAGTTTCAAAGTGAGAAGGGAAAATTGAGTTTCTACCGCAAGTCAATAAGGTCCTGAGAATTTAAAAAAACACTGAAAAAGTCTACTCTTACCCCTCTGGGGAGCTTTAAGTTTCATAATTTCAGGTAAGTAAATGGAGGATAACTTAAGTACCAGCAACTGAAAGGATAAGGATGGGTTTTTCATGGGCATTGGCAACTGACTTTATCCTTAAAGGATTGGAAGAAGCCTAAGATGTTGATGTGAGCAAGGTTGGGGAGAACCTTTGTTTAAGTATGGAGAAAATCAAGTTTGGAGAAGAGCATATATGTAAAGTCAATTCAGCAGAAGTATGTGAAAAAAGTGGAGAAGTGCATGGCAAACAACTCTAGTGTCTTTGCCAAGAAATTGTACCCAAATGGGGTCACAAAGAGTCAAACACAACTGAAATGACTGAACAAATTCAACCAACATGAAAGAAAGTGATATGAAATAAGCTTGGGAAAGGAAGCAGTAAGAAAATTATAAAGGATTTTATATGCTAAGCTGAGAAATTTTTCTTTTATCCTACAGGCAGTTGGGAGTTACTGAGGATTGTAGACTGTGGAAAGGATAAGGTCAGACCTTTGCGTTGGGGTGATTATTTTGGCAACTATGAAGAATAGCTTAGGGAAAAGAGGTCAAAAAGATAGTTGGTCATGTGAAAATTATAGCACTCTTCAAATCTGACTTTGCATTATTTCTGTATGTGTATCTGTCTTACCTTTTCAACTAGAAGATATGTTCTCAAAGTCAGGGTGTTTCTTTTACTCCTTACTACCTCCAATATGTTTTTATATAGTTCTATTGTAATTTGGTGTGTGTGTGTGTGTGTGTGCAAGCATGTGTACACATGTACTTTTATAAGCTACTAGGAAGTATTGAATTTGAAAAAAATATACTGAACCAATATGTCCATTTTTATTTCAGAACAAAGTAAAAGAGAGGGCAGAGGTGTTTTTGGAATAGTAAAAACTCAATCAAAGTATTTTCCCCCATAACTATGTGCAAGGCACTGTGCAAGGTTCAAGTCTTTGGAAGTTTCTGACTGATACATTTTTCTTTTGCCTTACTAGATTTTGTCTTACACAGAAAAAATGACTCTCGCTTTTCTACATGTTTTGATCTCAACCCCAAAATGTTTTTTTATCTTTTCTATACCCAATAAATATTGGAATCAGATCATGCAGAAGTCAAAAACATCTAATTTTTGATTAATTTTTAATATTTTCCTAATTTGTGAATTTGACACATTTGATTCATACCAACTTAACACTAATTAATAATTCCCAAGCAATATATTTTAAACTAACTATATCAAGAACTGTTGTGTAAAAAGCAATCTATATTTCCATTTTTTTTTCCTCCGTCACAGTCTGAAGCATGCTCTTCCACCTGGCATGACATAGTTTTATTGCATACTGAAAAGATAAAGCATCTAGTGGAACTGTAAATTTAAACACTCAAATTATGTCTTATAACATCAGGATATCACCCATCACTGAATTGTACATATCAGAACTATAGGGAATTCATCATAATCATTCTGATAAAAAAGAAGAGGAAAAATATCATCAGTAGACAATGAAACCCAATTTTTCCCCTGTGTTAACTACCTTATAAATGTGATGGACGATTTCTGTGAAATTTAGTAAGAATGACATTTAACTCTAAAATAGAAATTGCCAAAGTCAAATCCTGAATTGGTTACTGTAGTCAAAGCTCAATGAGTACAATGGAGTTTTGAATACTGCTCTAAAAGGTTCATATAAGTGGAAGTGTAATTCTCTATTTGAGCAATATTGTCATCATTATAAAAGTCTCTAAATGGAACTTTTGGAGTGTCTAATTTCAGAAAACTTGAGTGACACTCTTGTGGTATTCTTTCTTACAACACTTTAAAATGTACACATGCAGATTCTCTCGTAATGTTTTCCCACTTGACAATTTTTTTTGAGAGGATGTTAGAGGATTTCAGTGTGTCTGAAAATGTTTAATCCTAGTTGAAGAGTTGAAAATCACATAAAGGTATGGGCCATTTGAATAGCCATTATATGTTTTTAGACCAGACCTGTAATTTCATGAGTATGGGGAACTCCAAAGGAGGAAACTCATTCCACTGATAAATATCATCAAGTGCTCTACAAATTACCGTCTTATAAAGTTGTCTGAAGCAGTGAGAATTTAAGTGACTTGCCCAGAGACATATAGCCAGTATGATGGAAACTGGCTAATAGACCTTCCTAACTCTCAGACTGGTTTTATATTCATTATGCTATGCTTCCTCTTAAGCACATTTTAAACTGTGATTCTGGTTTTTCTTCTTTGTTATCCTGAGATTTCTCCTTTGTAAAACTTCATCTTGTATTTTTCACAGTACTTTGAAAATGGTCATTATCTTTATTAGAGAAAGTATACTATTTAGTTCTAAAACTCTCTAATACTCAGATATATTTGTAAACTCATAATTTTGGTAATTCCCTTCACCAACCTGTCCATGTTTGTCGATCCTATGTCACTTTGTCCAAGTCTTCTTATAATATCCTCACAGGGTTCTAAGCCAATGAACTAGAGGGCTTTCTCTTATTCTCTGGAAAATTTGCGGGAAGCAATAGAGGGCTCTTTTGGATATCATCCGTCACCTATCATCCTCGTTATGTGACTGGCCCTTCCTTTATAGTCATTCATATTTTTATGCTACCTTTGACTGCTCCTATTCTTCAAAAGTTCCTCATAGCTCACATAGTCAGCTCACACTCACCAGCTGCCTCTACACTGTCCTCTGTATGCTATTCATTAAAAAAAAGCTTATTGTATCTGATGTCTTACTGCCATGCAGAATATTCTAGTGGAATGTTGTTTAAAAATCCAAATGTTAGTTTACATGGGAAAATTGGAATCATTAAAGGACCTCTGCACTTTCTTGAAGATATTGCAATTGACTTTCCTACTCCATTTGAACTTGGGTCATAGAAAAATGAACTAGGTGTAATAAGGGCAAGTTTATAAAGAGGCAAATTTAGTTTGGATAGAAGAAAAAGCACCTTTGAAATAACTATAAAAAGGTGGAATCAGTTGCTTCAGAAGCTAAGGTTTCCCCCTTTACTGGAAATTCATTAGTAAAAGCTGTTGACACCAGTTTATATATTGACAGATTCTGTTAGCTCCTTAATAAACACTTTTTTGATTGATGGCTAATTTATTTGTGGAGGGGGGTATTAATTGACATGGGTATTCAGAGATGTCTTTTCCAAATAGAAATTATATAATCTTATGAAGTTGATACATAAATTATCTAAGACTGACCTCAGGGAAAAAATACTTGATCTCCCTGACTAGATATAATAGGACAAGATCAAATCAGTTTAGACTATAGACTTTTTTGTAAAATGTTGTAGGAAAAGGACAGTAGAAGAGTATGAAAAGTATCATTTCATAAAGCTGCAAGGAGCCCGAGGAGAAAGACTAGGATAATGAAAGGTGAGTGAAAAACTCACCTAAGCAAATTCACCCAGAGGTCATTTAAGGATGTAACTGGAGCAAGGATAATTAGAAGAAAAATCTAGATCTGCAAATATTTTATAACACATGCTATTGACTACCAAACATACATGGAGCTACTAAATTTGGACTCATGCTACTTTTTCGGTTGCTCTGCTAGGTGGAAATGGACCTAAAGAAAACAAAGATGAAAAAGGATTTGAATTAAGCCAATGCTATCCCCTTCCACCAGATGCCAGCAGGCCTATTTCCATCATTGACTGCCAATGTTTATTCTATTTCATCTCAATAAAACTGTCTTGCTTTTTTTCTCTCTGCCCACTCCCATCTTGTGTTATATTTTGCCCTGCACTCCAAACTTCCTTGTATTGTATGTATCTTGAGATTGTGAACCTTATTCATCCCCTATTAAAAATAAGCCCGAATATGAGGCAGTGAGGTAGCACAGTGGATAAAGCACTGGGCCTGGAATCATAAAGACTTGAGTTCAAATTTTCCCTTAAAACACAACTTGCTCTGTGGCTCTGTCCTAGACATTTTTCCTCCTGTCTACCTGTTTCCTTGGATATAAAATGAAGTTAATAAAAGCAGCCACCCCCCAAGGCTGTTCTGGGGTTTTCTTGGTAAAGAGAGTGGAGAATTTTATTATTTCTTTTTTCAGTATGTCCCCATTTTACAGATGAGGAACTGAGGCAAATAAGGGTTAAGTGACTTGTGCAGAGTCACACAGTTACTAAGTGTCTGAGACCAGACTAGAATTCAGATCATCCGAACTCCAGACCCATTACACTGAATCACCTACCTACCCTTTACATAACACATTATAAACTTGCAGGAGAAGCAGTGTAAAGGACGTGGTAATAAATTCATAATCAGATGAAAAAAACAGCAGTGTGCTTATATAGTGAAAGAAAAGGTTGGAGAGTCAAGATGGTGGAGTAAATGCAGGGATTTGCCTGAGATCTCCCCCAAACCCCTCCAAATACTTTTTTAAAAATGACTCTAAAAAAAAAATGACTCTAAACCAATACTAGAGCAGAAGAACTCACAAAAAGATGGAGTGAAACAAATTTCCAGCCCAAGACAACTTGGAAAGTCAGCAGGAAAGAATGGTTGCACCAGGGTGAGAAAGGAACACTCCAGTATAGACCAGCCCCAGCAAACATGGAGCAGGCCTTGGGACAACTAAATTAGTAGCAGCAGGGGTGGGTTCCAGACCTCTCAGGACACAAATCCAAAGATAACTTAGGTCAGCAGGAAAGGTCTGTCACACTTCGGTGAATGTAGAGTACAGTACAAAGCAGGCATTGGCAGCACAGTTCTGGCTCCAGCAAAATAGGAGCAGGCCTTGGGAGTGAAATGTAAAATGTTTGTAGTTTTCAGGCTGAAATAGCTTATTCTGTAACTCTTTAAGAGAGTTAGATCTTAGGTTTTTACCAAAGTTACAATTTTAAATGCTAGCAAGTATATTTATTAACTAGCATATAAGTCCAGATTCCATTTCTTTCTCTGACAATAGGTGGTCTTAGTGAAATCATTTACCTTCCCTACAGCACAGTTCCTTTTGTAAAATGAAGGTATGTAGGAAATGCAAAAGAGTGGTTGTGGTTACTCACAGACAAGAATACAGGCTAGGAGAGGAGGAAACACTTCTCCTCCGATCATACCACCTTGGAAGAACTAAAAACTTACAGGTCCTAGAAATATCTCTGAAAACAGCTGTACAAAATCCCTGAAGCTTGGGGCAATGAACTTTCCACTGTGGAAGCAGAGCTGTACTTTCACAAAGAGTTAAAAGGCTGGGAAAATGAATAAACAATGGGGAAAAATCTGAGCATAGAAAGTTACTGTGGTGACAAGGATAATCAAAGTACAGTCAGGAGAAGACAACAAAATCAAAGCTCCTATATACAAAGCCTCCAAGAAAAATGTAAATTGGTCTCAGGCCATGGAAGAACTTAAAAAGGATTTTAAAAATCAAGTAAGAGAAGCAGAGGAAAAATTGGGATGAGAAATGAGAGTGATGCAAGATACAAGTCCATAGCTTTCTAAAGGGAACACACACACACACACACACACACACACACACACACACACACACACATACACACAAGATACTGAAGAAAATAACACTTTACAAAATAGAATAGGCTAAAAGGTAAAGAGGAACAAAAAGCCAACAAGGAGAAGAATGCCTCAAAAAACAGATTTGGCCAAATGGAAAAGGAAGTCAAAAAACTTACTGAAGAAAATGATTTCTTAAAAATTAAAATGAATCAAATAGAAGCTGATGACTTTGTGCGAAATCAAGAAATAATAAAAAAAACCCCAAAAAATGAAAAATAGAAGACAAAGTGCAATATCTCATATGGAAAAACAACTGAACTGGAAAATAGATCCAGGAGACATGATAATTTTAAATTCATTAGACTACCTGAAAACTATGACCAAAACAAGAGCCTAGGTATCATCTTTCAACAAATTATCAAGGAAGACAGCCATGATATTCTAGAACCAGAAGGTAAAATAGAAATTGAAAAAAAAGTCTACTAATCACTTCCTAAAAGAGATCCCAAAAGGAAAACTGCCAGGAATATTATAGCCAATGGCAGAGTCCCTACATCAAGTGGAAAATATTGCAAGTTACCAGAAAGAAACAACATATGTATGGTAGAGACAATCAGGATAACACAAGATTTAACTGCTTCTACATTAAATGATGAGAGGGCTTATAATATCATATTCCAGAGGGCAAAGTAGCTAGGATTACAACAAAAAATCACCTATTCAGAAAAACTGAGTATAATACTTCAAGGAAAAAAATGGACACTCAGTGAAATAGAGAACTGTCAAGTATTCTTGATAAAAAGACCAGAGCTGAACAGAAAATTTGACTTTCAAATATAAGACTCAAGAGAAGCACAAAAATGTAAACAGAAAAGGGAAATCATAGGGGATTTAATAAGGTTAAACTGTTCCTCCATGGGAAGGTAGTATTTATAACTCATATGACCTTTTATCATTATTAGGTTATTTAGGAGTATATATAAACAGGAGGCGCAGGTGTGAATTGAATATGAAAGGATGATATCTAAAAATAAAATTAAGGGGTGAGAGAGGAATATACTGGGAGAAAGAAAAAGGAAGAGATAAAATGGGGGTAAATTAGCTCACATAAAATAACCAAGTAAAAGCTTTTACAGTGGAGGTGAAGAGGGGGGAGGTTAGGAGGAGTGAGTGAATCTTACTCTCATCAGAATTGGCTCAAAGAAGGAATAACATACACGCACAATTGGGTGTAGAAATCTATCTTACCTTACAGGAAAGTGGGAAAGGAAGGGATAAGAGAAAGGTAGGAGTGAGAGAAGGGAGTGCAGATTGGGGAAGGTAATAGCTAGAAGTAAAACACTATTGAGGAGGGATAAGGTGAAAGGAGAGAAAGAATAGAATAAACAGAGGGGATAGGATGAAAGCAAATACAGTTAGCTGTTGTAATTATGAAAAAAAAAAGTTTGAAGCAAGTTTCTCTGATAAAGGCCTCATTTCTCAAACATATAGAACTGAGTCAAATTTATGAAAATAAGAACCATTCCCCAATTGATAAATGATCATAAGATATGATCAGTTTTCAGATGAAGTAATCAAAGCTATCTATAGCCTTATGGAAAAAAAAATATTCTAACTCACTACTGAGAGGAGAAATGCAAAACAAAACAGTTCTGAGGTACTACCTCATACCTATTTGCTTGGCAAATAGGATGGAAAACATAAATAACAGATGTTAAAGAGGATATGAAAAAAAATGAGACATTAAAGCACTGTTAGTGGAACTGTGAAATGATTCAACCATTCTGTATAGAAATTTGGTACTATGTCCACAGGGCTATAAAACCATGCATACTCTCTGACGTAGCAATACCATTACTAGGTCTGCATCCCAAAAGAAATAAAAAAGAGAAAGGAGCTATATGTACAAAAATATTTATAGTAGCTCTTTTCTGGTGGCAAAGAATTAGAAATTGAGTGGATGCCCCTCAGTTGGGGAATTGCTGAACAATTGTGGTCTGTGATTATGATGTAATAATATTGTACTATAAGAAATGATGAGCAGAATGCTCTCAAAAAAACTGGAAAGACTTTCATGGGTTGATGCAAAGTGAAATTTACTGGGCAAAAAGTAACAACAATAATATAAGATGATCAGCTATGTATGACTTAGCCATTCTCATCAATACAATGATCCAAGACAACTCTGAAGGACTTATAATGAAAAATTCAATCCATCCTCAGAGAAAGAACTAATGGTGTTTGAATATAGACTGAAGCATGCTTTTTTAAAAATTTCTTTATTTTTCTTGAGGGTGTTTTTGTCTCTTTTCAGTAACATCATGACTATTATGGATATGTTTTGCATGACTACACATATATAACTTATACTGAATTGCTTGACTTCTCAATGGGGGGTGGGGAGTGAGGAAAAGAGAAAATTTGGAACTCAAAATTTTAACAACAAATATTTGTTTTCACATGTAACTGAAGAAAAATAAAATACTAAACACAAAAAGAAAGAAAAAGTTGACTGATTGATGGACATCCTATATACTTCATCATCATTCATATGATATGAAAAAAAGTTCAGATAGAAGAAGCCTAGCAAATTAAGAAAACCCACCTTGTGGTGGATTTTTTTGAGGACCTGAACAAGAATAGTGGCACAGTATGTATAGTGATGGACAGACTGACATTTAAATCACTGGGGGAGTACAAATATTGATGAGATAACAGATGTATTTGCACAATGAAATTATCCTTTTTTAATGGACTATTACAATACTGGGGCAGCTAGGTAGTATGATAGATTGAGTGGTGGGCATGGAGCCAGAAGATTTGTCTTCCAGTGTTCAAATATTACCTTAGACACTTACTAGCTATGGGATCCTGGGTATGTCACTTAACTCTATTTCCCTCAGTTCCCTCATCTGTAAAATAAGCTAGAAAAGGAAATGGTAAACCACTCCACTATCTTTGCAAAGAAAACCCAAATGAGGTCATGAAGAGCTGGATGTGACTGAGTAACAATAACAATAATTAATATTTCATAAATAACTGTAAAATTTTTGTAGTTTTCATACCTAAATAGCTTATGTAACCCTTTAACAGAGTTAGATCTTTGGTTTTTACCAAAGTTGCAACTTTATATGCTAGCAAATATATTTATTGACTAGCATGTAAGTCCAGGTTCCATTTCTTTCTCTGACAATAGGTGGTCTTAATGAAATCATTTACCTTCCCTACAATACAGTTCCTTTTGCAAAACGAAGGTATTGTTGAGAATGCATCTTTAAGATCCCTTTTTACTTCTAAATTCTTGATATTATTTAATTAAATATAGCTTCTTAGAACTGCAACTATTGTATGAATCAAGTTATACCTATTATATTCCTATTAAGGTTTCAAATTAGTATGTGAAAAGAAATATACAATTCACCAAAAAAGGAGAAAGTGCTTTTCATGATAATATTCATTTTTTAAATCTAAATTGAATGTCAGAAAGGTGACAAGTTTCTATCTTAACCTTGAAACTCATGTAAAGTTAGAGTTCTTAGTTGATACCATATGTTACAAGGTCTGACAGTGTGATGTGTCTTTACCACAACACCATCTGTGCTGTAGTACCTGAGTAGGGACACTGGATAGGGATGGAGGAGAATAATTAACTCTTACAATTTAATTTTTCTCTAAGATATCACAGCTGGTGCTGGATCCCTAACCACATTGCTTAAAAAAAAGGAAAATACATACTCCTTATAGATAAATAATTACCATTTTAAATTTCAATTCTATCTTCCACTATTTTTTCACATGTATACTAAGGATTATTTCCATTAACAAGCATAACTGAAATGAAATAAGTGAAGGAAATTTTTACAGCGTGAGGTATATTGCCTTCAGGCAGTAACTATAACCAGTGAACACAATTGTGGATGTGTATCAATAGACAAAGAAAGGGTGAAAAAAACATATGTATTAGAATTTATTCACTTCTGACTTTGGAACCCAACCTAGTACTTGACTTCAATCCCAATTTGTAGATTTTCACCAAAGAAACATTTTCTAGAAAATAAATCATCTAATGTTTTGTCAGTGAGTCAGGTGCACATATACCTGTCTCTCACCACAGTCCTTGTGGACAGTTAAAAATATAAACAGGATTTTAATAAATGCAAGAAATTTCATATTTCTTAGTCAATCTTTTCAAAAGTACACTGAGAATTCTGAATGGGTCTTAATATTTTGCCATACTTTGGAGAGGCCAGACAAAATATTGTATCAGGAAACTGGACATCTCATTTCTTCCACACAGGTCTTCTGTCAAAGTCCAAGAATGACTACTAGAACAACTCTTAAGGGGGTTCTAGGTGGCACAGTGAATAGAGCACTGGCCCTGGAGTCAGGAGGACCTGAGTTCATATCCAACTTCAGATACTTAACACACTGTGACTTGGGCAAGTCACTTAACCCCTGACTGCCCTGCCCTCCCCCCTCCAAAAAAAAAAAAAAAACTCAACAACTCTTAATCAAGAAATCTAAAGACAAAAAAAAGAGGAACAAATCAATGAGTTGGGCAGGCAACTGAAATCCAAACAAAATAAAAGCTCAAAATACAAAGGGATTTACAAAGAAATAATTAAACAAAAAATAGGTGTGGAAGAGTATGTAAAATTTAACAGGGTTTTCCTACCCATTTATAGAGTCAAGAAAGTGAGTGTCTCTTAGAAGGAATATCATCCATGGAATCAAATTTTGGATCACTCAAAGAAAACTACAAGGGTGGGTGGCATTTATAAGCAAGCTGAAACATATTACAAAGAACAAATGACATAGGAGGAGTGATGCACAGGATGTAATTAAAAATTCATGGATAAAAACAATAGACAAGCAATATTGTGAAACTAAGGGATCACCAATGTATGGTTCCTATTCTCTATTGTTAGGCAATGTCAAGAGAATGAGAAGACAGTACCAGTATGTTGGTACAAGGTAGTGGGTTAGGTGGTAAGGATACAGACACACATACATATACATACTTGTGCATGCACACATGTATGCACACACACACACACACACACACACACACACAGAAAACCCTACCCTAAAGAGCACATATCTGGGAGAATAAATCATATGCATAAATAAATATGTGAGCATTACATTTGAGGAGGTACAAAACATTAATAGTTGGAAGGATCTATGAAATTCAAGTTCAGCATATATAAACACTTCTTATAGGTCAAATACTGTGCTAGGTACTGAGAACCCAAAGACAAATCTTCCTTTCATGAAGGAGCTTGCATGTGATGGGACACTTGAATTTAGCCTTAGGAGAATTTAAAGATTCTGGGAATGCATTGTGAGGATGAAGTAGATTGTAGGCATATAGGGTGGCCAATGCAAAGGAACAGACAGAGGCAGGTTGTGATTAAATTTGAATATTAAACTAAAATGTTTGCTTTTTTTATCTCAGAAGCAATAAGGAGCCACTGAAGGCTTTAGAGTCTTGTAATAATATAATCAGACAGTATTGTAGGGGAAAAATAATTCTGGCAGTCATAAGGAGGATGTTTTGAAGAGAAAAGAGACTCCAGGTCATCATGTTATCTATGGGGACAGTTCCAGGGAATCTGTTGCCCCTCCAGGATAAGTTCATTAGTTCGAATCTCTTCATGGTGTTGCTAACTCAAATCTTGGTTAAAAACACCTTCCTCAGCCTCCTCTCCTCTCTGATTGAAGGTCTGGAAGATAAAGCATCAAACTTCTCCCAACTCCATCCATTATAGAGGGCAAAAACAGGAATCTCAACTCATTCCACTTTGTATCTGTACTCTTCCTGGTTTCAACTCCTTGAAACAAAATGTCCCTGCACTTATAACTTTATTTCTTATCCTCTTTCTCCTTCCCTGTGTCCTTTTGTGTGTTGTCCTCCCATGATTAGACTGCAACCTCCTTGAAGTGAGGGACCGTCTTTCATTTTATTAATTTTATCCCCAGGGATTAGCATAGTGGTTAGCACATACTAGGCACTTAATAAATGTTAATTGAATTAAGTTGGATTGGTTGTATTCCTTTTTGGACATAGTTTGAAATTTTCTCAAATTTAATTATAGTCTCATACTGTAAAACTTTGCCATCTCTCTGCTTCTTTACACTTTTAATAATATATCTAGCTTAGGTAACAAATGTTTCCATAAAACTTTGTTACTGGCACATGTTTCCTTCAAAAATTATCACTCCATGTGCATGCCTATGTAAATTTATATTCATGTATACACAATTTATATGATGCACAGATATATTGGAAGAGTATAGAATCAATGCCCTGAAATTCACCATATTCAGTTTTCGTATATAAATGCTGGCAGAGGTTTTATGGTTAGTATAACTTGAATTAAAAGAAAAAGATATACATACATACATACATACATACGTATGTGTGTGTGTACATATATATATATATATATATATATATATATATACACATATTTTTTTTTTTTTTGCAAACCTGTCATGGTTAAGTGACTTGTCCAGGCTCTCAGAGTTAGTGTCAAGTATCTGAGGTGAGATTTGAACTCAGGTCCTGTTGACTCCAGGGCAAGTGCTCTATCCACTGGACCATGTAGTTGCCCTATTTTTTTTGTAAATCAATGAAAATCTTTCAGACATTTTTTAATAGTGAGATTATGGACATGATGGAATATGATGACTTTTTCAGAGTCATAATGGTTTATTATATTAAATTCAAACTCTGAAACATATGCTGTCCTCACAAAGACATTAGGGATAGTATGGGGAAAATGATTGAAGATACAGGATGGAGTACTCTGGGAGCTTTAAAAGCTATGAATCCTTCAGCAGTGATGGTAGTGATGAGAGTTGTTATATGCAGGTGTGTGCAGGCACACAAACGCTCACATGCAAACACAAGATTCAGTATATACATATTCACATACATGCCAGCAGAGCCTGTACATAGATGCAATGTGATTTAGGTAACTAAAGGTCTTCTTACCAACTGGTTTCTGCTTAACTTAATTCTCTTTTCTCTTCACTGTAAAGCACACTGACACTTCCAGGGCAGCAGGACCTGACTGAATAGCTATGTGTGCCGGATGTGATTTCTGTCCTTATAAAAGGCAGTTATGGCAATCTGAAATTGCTACTTTTCTTTTTTAATATTGCTGTCATCTTATGGTGTGCTACATAATTAATTTTATTAAGATACAGAAACATTTGGTGGAGTTTCCATTTCCCACCTATGGTTTATTTTTACTCCCTGTGATAAATTAACAGACAGTAAAATACAATAATAAGTCACAGCTATTTTTAGAACATCTTTGTTCCTAGGGTTTTATTCTTCTAAATAGGCACTGCACATGCTTACCCTTTTATTGTATTGTGCTGACCCAGATGTTGCCTCTTACCTAATATCCGCTGCTCTTTTAATTTTTATTTTAAAGTTTGAGGTTTCTTTTTTTTAATGGTTTCTTGGATTAGCAGTGAGAATTCTTCCAAGATTCTATAGAACTATCCCTACTGAATGATAAAGAAGTATAGGTGAAAAGCTAATAAAAATCTGTGTAGAATGATAGCAGCCCTACCTTTTGCTAGACTATTAGGGACATGCATTTTCACAGATCTGTCCTGCAAGATGCTGTACAGGTGATGAAGAACTCTATGAAAATTCCTTGCAGGAAATCAGATGGAACACTGAAGCTACACAGAATGATAGGGGGCAAGAGCAAAAGAAAAAGGTAGGATTATTAGAAAGTATGTGATATACTCACTTGACATACCATCATCATAATTCAGGACAGAATGAGGCCATGCATCACCTCCTAGCTATCCGTATAAGGACATAGCTCCAGTCTTATCACTGTTTTTCTTTACATTTCTGTCTGGCTTCGAATGTGTCTTTGAATGAAACTCATAGGACTTCTATTGTGGTTTGCATAAAGAAACTTCTTTGTCAGTTCCTTTACTGTGTGGATTTTTAGTTTCTTCAGTTCCTTGTCAACTTGTCTTCAGGTCTTAGCCTCTAAACCATACTATCTCATCCTTCCCCATTACCCCTCTCTCTATTAGAACGGATATCTCAACTCCTTCAGTAACAAAGGCATATATTGCTATTTTTTAAATGGAGTCTTCCTATAATTCACATTTGCAATTAACTATAAGAAATAACTACCAGCCTAGTTCTCTATAGCAGTATGTCCAAAATGGAACTCATTTTTTTTAATATCCCAATGGGAGTTTAATCCTTTACTTTTTATTTTAACTCTGTCATTATTTTACTTACTCAAATAATTTGCCAAGCCTTATCAATTCTACCTCAACAGTCCCTCCTGAATCTACCTTCCCTTTACTCACATGACCATCACACACTTTTGTCCTCATCAACTCTTACCTGAATTATTGTAATTGCCTACTGATAGTTCTCAATCTCCAGTGAATCTGCCCCAGGCTGGCAAAACACTATTCCGATAGCATGTGTATGCCTATATCATTCCAATCTCCTGCTCAATAGATGTCCATGGCTGCTTGTTGCCTCTAGAATAAAGGGCAAATGCCTGATCCCTGACATCCAAAGCCCTCCACTGTCTTACCCTAACTTACCTCCCAAGGTAGGTTACTACACATAGAATGCCACATACATACATAGGCTTTATTCCAGCTCTACTGGTCTTACTATTCCTCAGATTTGTCATTTCAACTCTTGTCCTGAAGAGCAAGTGAAGAACAAAAAAAATCACCTGATTTGGTGAACTTCAGCTCAAATCAAGATTCTGCCTCTTACTACCTGGGGAAATTTGAACAAGTCACTTAACTCCTCTGGGCCTCCATTTCTTCATTTGTACAATAAGGGACTTAGAAATAGACATCTTTTTCATATTGCATCCAGGTCTAGATGTAGAGTGTCTTACATGCTGGGAATATATTCCACAGCTCTTATTCACCATTGGTTTTCTTTAAGGCTCTGCTTAAATGTCACCTCATGCAGACACTTTATAGATCCCTTTAGTTAGCAGTACTCGGGTAGTTAGATGGAGCAGTGGAGAATTTGCAGGATTTTTAGTTACGAGGAGCTGAGTTCAAACCCTGCCTCAGACTTTATAAGCTGTGGGACCATGGGAAGTCACTTAATATCTATCTGACTCAGTAATTACCTATATCACAGGGTTGTAGTGGGGATAAAAATGAGTTAATATTTAAATGTCTTGTTTACCTTAACATTCTATAAAAATGCTAGGTATCATTCCTATTATTCTCTAAGTCATCAAGTTGTCTTGTATCTACTTATTTGTATACATAGTTTACCCCTCATTAGGTTATACATGCCTAGAGGACTAGAGGTATTCTTCATTTCTATCTTTGTATCATTAGTGCCTTATTAAGTTAACTTTCCCTCTCCATCATTATCTTTTTATTTCTGTCTGTTTCTTTATACTTCTATATTAGCATAGCTGAAGCCCAAAGACTCACTATTGCTTCCTTCTCAACTTTCATATATGTGTCTTTGTGTGTGTCTCTGAGTGTGTGCATATGTGTGTGTGTTAGACTTACTACAACAGAGAGTAAACATTTGACTCTGGGGTGGTGTTGGTGATGTCAAAATAAGATCTAATTCATAGAATTACTTGTCAGTCATACAAACATATTAAAGTCTGAATAACAATGAAATCAGAGGTACTTGTTTTGAAATTTAAGACATAAAAAGTACTTGGCATATATTTTGCCATTTGTTGTTCCTGTAGCACTGTATTGTTGGCATAATGAATAAAGTTAATATTCTGAACTATCAGTTAGCAATTGCACCCTATTGAAGCATAACACATCATGCAATTATATGCCTAAGATGAGTGCCACCTACCTGAAATTTCAAAGTACAGTAAGAAAGCAACTCTTTGGTGCATAGTTCAGAATAAATGTCAATCTGATAATATGAGAGGACTTAAAATATCTATTTAGTCATTAGCAGTTATTCACTATTGAATTAGGTCAAAATTATCATATTCCCCCAATAAATTATCACATAATTAATGGCACTAGGTTGAACTCCAAAAATATTAAATAAGGCATGTTAACAACCTCCAAAGATCACCACTGCAGGTCACCCAAAGGGCACTGGAGAGATATTTGATGATCAAAAATAATCTGCATCTAATTATCAATAATTATTTGTAGTACAGAAGTCATGAAAGGGGAAGTATTTAGGAATTGTACAATTAGGAAAAATGTGAACAGTTATATAGCAGACAGAAATACAAATAATTGGGAAAATGTGGACAGCTGCATAGCAGATAGACATACAAATACTTCATCAGCACTCAAAAAATTGTAAATATCCTAGGAGAAGGCCTACAGTAGGTTGAATATACTCTATGAAAATTTTATGGGAGAACAGTAACAGCAATGGCACAGAGTGGGAAGCCAAAGTTATGGAGTAGAGGTAGCAGTCCAGCTGAGGTATCTCAACATTTCCCTTTAAAACAACTTTAAAGTAATGTCCTAAATCAAATTCTGGAGTGGCAGAGCCAACAATAGTTCAGGATGAAACGCTATTTCAACCTAAAACAACTTAGGAGGTCAGTATGAGAGGTCTGGCAAACTGGGCTTCAGAACAGCCTAAAGCTCATCTGAGGCAGCACCAGATGTGGACTTTGGAGGCAGCTGCAACAGTTGCAATAGCAGCTTCAGAAGCTCTCAGTACAGAGATAGTAAAGGGGTAAGATGACTGCTCAGAAAGAATATACAAAGGACACTTTGCTATAACTGGGTACAAATGATATTGGCAACCCTATTGCCCATATGAAGTTTTGGGCTGCAGTTTCAGGGCAGAGAGGAACACTTGTGGTTGGTCACAAGGGAGCAGGGGCCCTGAACACAGTTCCAGGGCCAGGAGAAGTGCTTGCAACTGCAGAGGAGCAGGGGCCATTCCTGGGTAAAGAACAGTGATACAAGGAGAACAGTGATCATACCTCTCCTGAGATCACACCACTGTGGAAGAACTGCATACTTACAGATGCCCAGAACTTGTCTTGAAAACAGTAGCACAAAAAAGCCAAAAGCTTGGGAAAATGCCTTCTCACCTCAAGGTGAGCAGAACCCAACTTAAACATGGAGTTCAATCAAAAAATTGTAACTCAAAATCTGGCAGAAATGAATGATGTAAAGCAGAAGTTAATAAAGCATTTTGGAAAAAAAAAAGAAAAGAAAAGAAAAGAAAAAGAAATAGCCTGGGGAAATGAGCAAACAACAACAGAAAAATGGACCATGAAAATGTTACTATGATGGTAGAGAAGACCAAAATAAAAACTTAGAAGACAACAACATGAAAACATCTACAAGCAAAGCATCAAAGAAAAATGCTAATTATACAGAAGCCAAACCAAAAAAAAAAAATTTGGAAGAGACAGAGAGAGAGAGAGAGAGAGAGAGAGAGAGAGAGAGAGAGAGAGAGAGAGAGAGAAGAGTGTTAGGGGAAAAACTGGTGAAGCAATGAGAATGATAGAAGACAATTACAAAAAAAAAAAAGAAATAACAGCTTAGTGAAAAAAAGACACAAAAATACTGAGGAAAAGAATTCATTAAAATCAGAGAAGGCCAAATGGAAGAGGATATTGAAAAAATTCACTGAAGAAAATAATTCCTTAAAAGTTTTAATTAGGCAAATGGAAGCAAATTACTCCACGAGATATCAAGAAATAATAAAACAAATCAAAACAATGAAAAAATAAAAGAGAATATTAAATATCTTATTAGAAAAACAACCAACCTGAAAAACAGAGGAGAGATAATTTAAGAATTATTGGACTACATGAAAACCATGATCAAAGAAACATTCTAGACATCATATTTCAAGAAATTATCAAGGAAAACTATTTCAGTATCTTAGATCCAGAGGGTAAGATAAAAATTAAAAGAATGCACTGATTGCCTCTTGAAAGAGAATCCCAAAATGAAAACTGCCAGGAGTTTCTAAATTCTAATGCTACTGGGTCAAAGAGAAAATATTTTAAACAGCTACAAAAGAAACAATCCAAATATCATGAAGCCAAATCAGGATCACACAAGATTTAGCAGTTTCCATGATTAATAAAAGAGGACTCATAATATCATATTGAGGAAGACAAAAGAGCCAAGATTGCAATGAAGAATAACTTACCCAGATAAATTGAGCATAATTCTTAAGGAGAAAATGGATATTTAATTAAATAAAGTTAAACACATCTAATGAAAAGATCAGAAAAGAATAGAAAAGCTGACTTTTAAATACAAGACTCAAGAAAAGAATAAAAAGGTAAACAAAAAAGAGAACCATAAATGACTCAATAAAGTGTTTATATTCATACATGGGAATGTGATACATGTAACTCCTAAGACCTTCATCATTATTAGGGCAGTTAGAAGGAGTCTCCATACACAAAGAACATGACTGTGAGTCTATTATGTTGGGATGATTAAAAGATATGAAGGGGCAAGAAAGACAGATGCATTTAGAAAAGGAATAAAGGGGATATAGAAAGAAATTATCTCACATAAAAGTGGCACACAAGGAAGAGCTTTTACAGTGGAGAGGAAAAAGAGGTGGGCTGTGGAAGTAATGCTTGAACATCACTCTCACTGGAATTGGTTCAAAGAGGGAAGAACATATATACATATTCAGTTGGGTATAGAAATATATCTTAGCCCAGCAGGGAAATAAGAAGGGAAAGAGATAAGAGAAAAGTGGAAAGGGATGATAAATAGGAGGGGCAGATTAAGATAAGCAGTAAGCAGAAACAAAACAGGCTTTTAAGGAAAGGCAGCATAAGAAGAGAAATAGAAGGACAGGAGAAAGTAGGATGGAGAGGAATATACAGTAACCAAACTATGAATGTGAATGGGATGAGCCCACCCATAAAATGGAAGTAGAGAGGAAAATGGAGCAAAGGTCATATTTCAAAAATATGTTCTTTATTTGAAACATAAAGATACATATAGAGTTAAGACAAGGAGGCTGGACCAGAATCAATTATGCTCCAGCTCAAGTAAAACACAATGGCAGATCTCAGAGCAAAAGCCAAAAATAGACCTAATTAAAAAAGGCTAATCCAGAAAACTACATATAGACAATGAAGTAATATCCAAGGTTTTTACAAATTTCTCTGATAAAGGACTCTGTTCTGAAATATATAGGGAACTGAGTCAAATTTATAAAAATAAGAATCATTTCCCCAAATGATACATGATTAAAGCATATGAACAGGCAGTTTTTAGAAGAAAAAATAAAAGCTAGCTATAGTCATGTGAAAAAAATGCTCTATATCACTATTGATTAGAGAAAAGCAAATTAAAACAATTCTGCTGTGCCACCCACACCTCTCAGAAATACTTGAGGGGATGAGGAAAAAGGGTACACTAATAAACTTTTGGTGGAGATGCAAACTGGTCCAATTATTCAGTAAAATTATTTGGACCTATGCCCAAAGGACTACAAAACTTTAAATTTTGGCTTTGACTCAGTAATACCACTATTAGGTCTGTACCCCAAAGAAATCAAAGAAAAAGGAAAAGGACGTACATGACAAAAATATTTTTAAGAACTCCTTTTGTGGTAGTAAAGAATTGGAAATGGTGGAAATGGCCTTTAACTGGGTAACAACTGAACAAGTTGTAGCAATTGAGTTATGTTATTGAGCATATGTAGCTACTGAGTTCTGACAAGTGGGGAATCACAAGAGGGATGTTTTCAGAAAAAAAAAATTAAATGGGAAGGTCTGTACAAACTGATTCAAAATAAAGTAAATGGAATCAAAAGATCACTGTACATAGTGACAGTAATATGGTGATGATGATACTCATCTACTCTCATCAATACAATGATCCAAGACAATTCCAGTGCACTAAATACAAACTAAAGTGTTCTTTTCTCTCTTTATTCTTCTTCCTTTTTCATATGCCTAATGTGAAATGTTTTGCATGATTTCACATGTGTAACTGATATATTTCTTGCCTTCTCAGTGGGTGGATGATGAGTTGAAGGAATAGAAAGAATTTGGCACTCAAATTTTTAAAAAAAGTGTTAAAAACAGGTATTTTTGAAATTACACAGAAGAAAATGGTTTAGATGAGTCATAATTTTAGATACTGGAAGGAATACTTTCATTGATGGTTCATGTAGATATTGGTATGGAATCATTATGAAAGTTTATTCTTCATTAAAGTATGTGTGCATGTGTGTGTAAGTATGTGTATATATCTCTATATATCTCTATATCCATATATATATGTGTGTATATTTATTTATTTGCTTTATTCACACATATTCCATACTTCTTTTCCTAGACCATTTGTTTATTCATTATTTTGACAAGCATTGAAGGGTTTAAAACCTAATTAGAATGAACACAGAGACATAAATAGCTACAATATAATGTATGATAAAAAATTCAAGGGAAAAAAATCAAGGCCAGTTGTGAGAAATTTAGGATAGAGACACTGTAAACTGGATAAGAAAACTGAGGGTCAGAGTGGTTATAAATTACTTGGTTATTTAGTTATACTGAAGAAACTTTCAAGTGCTGAACCTGGAATTTGTACCCATTTCTTTTGACTCAATATCACTGCTTATTCTATCATGGCATATTGAGTCCCAAAGATAATGAACTTAAAATCACAGGTGGCTTTCTAATAATAGAATCCTTACTTTCCTTATTTTTTTTTTGTTTTTGGTTTTTTTTTTTTTTGGTTAACAAGCTTACTTTAATCAAACAAACATATATTACCTAGTTCAGGGGGAAAAGGTCAGCACCCTGAACTTCAGAGTATACAGACAGATCAAACAGACAGGCTTCCAAACTGTCCAACCATTTTCAATACCAAAATCACAGTTACCAGAGAGGGAAGCATCAACATCTGGGTTTTCAAAGCCAGGGAGCCTCAATGGCTGCCCAGAGTCTCATCTGGTCAAATCACACAGCACTTCTCAAAGTGAGCCACCAGTTTTTGCTTTTTTCTTTTCATTTTGCTATGACGGTTTCCCAGATTAGCTGGGATATAACTAACAATAATGCTGCACTTACAGATTCCACTGGCTCACTTTTGGATAATATTTTATTTTTTTTCTCCAATAATTTCAACATATTTACATTCAGTAAAAGAAAAATAGTTATTTCAATACTTTTAAGTAAGGGCTCAGTGAAGGGAGGTAATTTTTTTTCAATTAAAAAATTGCTTTTGGGGCAGCTACGTGGTGCAGTAAATACACCACGGGCCCTGGAGTCAGGAGGTCCTGAGTTCAAATCCAATCTCAGACACTTAACACTTCCTAGCTGTGTGACCTTGGGTAAATCACTTAATCCCAATTGCCCTGCCCTTCCCCCTCTAAAAAGCAAAAAAATTTAAAAAATGCTTTCAGAATTCTTGGTGAATGACTGACCCTTTGACTTAAAAGTAAAGAAAAGTAATGATTTTTTTTTCCTTTTAAGTGTTTTATCATACTTTGTCAAGAGAAAAATTAGTATAATTCTTACAGAATTCAACTCAAATTATGGGTATTTGATTTTTTTTCTCTTTCTAGCATACTTAGAGAATCAGTTACAGCTTCTTATCCTTCACTATCCTTTTTTGTCCTCAAAATACTCATTTTTCAATCTTACTCTGTGCATGCCATTTCAATTTGGCCTAGGTATAACCAAAAATGTTTTTGTTGTTACAAAACCAAATACCCCCTCAAAAGCATCTTTTATACATCTCCCCCAATTTTATCCTCACAGGCAAAGTATTAAATCCCCAAAGCACTATTTCTATTCACTATAAAATTAATGCTTTTAAAATGACTTTTAATCCCACAATTGAGCTTTCTCCTCTCAGGTATGAGGTTGCTACTGAACACTCAACATTAATCAGTTTCCAACCACAACTCAAAAAAATTAGTGCCTAGTGAATTGATATTTCCTTAACCATCTGTAAAATGGGAATATTAAATATAAATATTTTGACATGTTCTCTTGTAAAATACTTAGAAAAATCTAAAGGAGAAAAAATAATGTTTTAAGATTGTGTTGGAAAGGGAAATGATTTTTTAGATTTTTCTATATTAATATTTTAAATTATTCACTTTTACAATGTATGGCAAGCATAAAAGTATTAGATAATCCTATCTGAGGTTTTATTTTACAATCTTGGGTCTTGTAAGACAACTTAAGTCAGCTTTGAGTTCACTAGGCACTGACATGTTTTACGCTTAATGGATTAAAAAGAAAAATAACCTTTTATTTCTGTTTTGCAGTGTGGCAACAGAAGCATTCCCCATCACATCAAAGGTTAAAATATCTAGTAGGAATTTTAAAAAATGAGACACAGAATTCTACAAATAAGATCCAAAATATCTCAGCAATTTATGTTCCTTGATAATACACCCCCCCAAAAAAATATTGGCTCAATGGTATAAAGATCAAATAAAACACAATCTGGCAACTCAGTTTCTAAAAGTGAATAAATTTATTGACAGTACCCTGGGCACTACTTGGAACAGGAAGACATAATTGTGGTTATTATGATGAAAGTTTTTCAACCACTGATATTCTGAGCAAGCTTAAAGATGCCAATTTACTTTGTCTGATATTTGCTGTATCTGCAAAATAAGTCTCCAAACTGTCTACTCCAAATGGTCTTTGAGGTAGACCACTTAATGATCTTTGCATACAACTTTTAAATTTTATTAAAATAACTAATAAAAATTCAAGTTGTGTTATATAGATTAAAGCACTTGTTAGCAGTCAAAATGGATACCCTTTCACTGACTTCTAAAAAAACAACAACACATGTTTTATTCAATGTTTAAAGGAGATCACAATATATGACATTTATCTGGAACTTTAATTAAAATTGTTGGCAGTCATAGTTTTACCAACTGAATCATAAGACTTAAAGAGATGCCAACAATATTCTTTTTGTCAAATGAATATTTTCTCCTCAGCTCTTTATACCTTGGAGGTGAATTCACAAATCCTATTTACATAGCCATGGGTGTTCACAATTTTTCAACACAAATCTTGTATTTTCTACAAACAGCCTTGTGCTCTCATGATTTTTTATTTGATTTCTCTTAAGGTAATAAAATGTTTATTGAATAATCCCCTAGAAAACATAGGTGGTAACTAGAAATTTCATACTGCTGAAATGTTGATTTGCTGTAAATGAACTCAGTGTAGGAAAATTCACAAATCCATTTTGGGTTGTTGCCCATAAACATGAATGGTCTATTTCTGTGCTTTTATTAATGCTGTTGACTAGCTACAACAGGTGACATTTTTATCCCCTTAGGCTGTCCATTATCCAAATGAAGGGCCATCTGGAAGGGGATTCTGTTCGCTGAAAAATGTGACAGGGCTGATGGCTTTTTAACTGCTAGTCATCTATGATTGCTGGTAAACACTGAAAATTAGTGTTGATCCTACAGAATAGTGAAACTAGTCAAGTACTTAAAGAGATGAAGCTGAGGAAGCACCTTTTGCCCAGATGTGCAGAATGATTATTTCAAAGGACAATCTTCTCTATTCTCATTTTGAGTACTCACACTAGTGAAATCATAGCACTATCAAAACATCAAAGAACAACCACAGAAAAGAAAATAAAGAACTAGGTCACAATATGTCCACACTTAACACCAGAGGCTGAAACATCTTTCCTACAAATTTCCATATATTACAGTGATTTTTCTTTCTTTCCGTTTGTACCTGTGTTCAGTAGACTCCTGTGGTTGCAGTGACAAGTGTGCTTGATTGAGGGTCAGAGAACCTCAGTTCAAATACCATTTCTTCTATAGAAAACTTTATGAAATCTTGGATGAGTGGCAACCTCTGTGGAACTCAGTTTGCTCATCTATAAAAGGATAGGGTAGACTAGATGATTTCTACTGTCCTTTCACATCTTAAATCTATGATTTCTCAATTGATACACATTGGTAACTGTCTCAAATTTATAGCCTTTATGGAGTTGCCTGAGAGACTGGGAGACTAAGTGACTTGTTCATAGGTACACAGCTGTTAGGTGTCAAAGGCAGGACTCCAAAAAAGGCTTCCTGACTCCAAAGTAAGTCAGCCCTCTCAGTACTACACCACAATCTATTATAGGACAGTGAATACCGGTTAGGAAATTTAAAACTGAGCATTAGTGTTGTGGATGCCAGAGAAATGTCAAAACATTGACCCCAAAGGATGAACACTGACCATTTTCCAACAGAGCTGCTACGTGTCTCACTCTCCTGGATCAACCAAATGAGATGGTTTTGGTGATTATAGTTTATTGTGCCTCTTTCTTATTTTTTTAACTCATTAAGATAAGCTAAAGTTCCTACAATGTGAGAATACTGGTACCTTCTTGTAAAACTAAAAGGGAAATTAGGGATCATCTAAATCCCCCTATTTTTTGGAGGGGGGAAGGCAAGGCATTTGGGGTTAAGTGACTTGCCCAAGTTTATACAGCTAGTAAGCGTTTCAAGTGTCTGAGGACAGATTTGAACTCAGGTCCTCCTAACTCCAGGGTTGGTGCTCTATTCACTGTACCAAGTAGCTGCCCCCCTTTTTTGCTTAAATTACTTTTAGTTAAATTATATGATTTGTGCTTAATTTATATAGCTGAAGAAACTGAAACCAAGAGAGATTAGGTTAGGAGAAAATCATGAGGTCACACCTTATAAGGTTAAATAGTGGCCAAAGAGAAACAAGAACCTAGGTTTCCTGACTCCATGCCCAGAGATTTTTTTTTCCCTAGCACACCAGATATCTAGAACTCATATCACAATAGATAGAGATTTTGTTCTCTGACTCATGTTTTCATATCACTTTGCATCATTACTGTGTCATTGATCACAAACTTGTATTGTATTCATTTATGTAAATCCTACCTTCCCTAAAAGACTGCATTCCCCTGAATGAAAGTCCATGTTTTATCTTGAACACTAGAATACTTAATAAAAACTTGCACAAAGAAGGAATTAATGAATTAGTGGAAGGATAAAAGATGACTGAGTACTTCTGTAAGAAAGCATGTTAATAAGCTCATTCTTAAGATTTTGAGGCTTCCTAAAAAGGACAGCAAAACTCCTAGCTAAAAATCTGAAGAAACTTTCATGGGCTAATAGCATTTTAGAACTGAAAGGAGGCTTTGAAATCAATAATTCAATTTTTTTTATTTTAGAAATGAGGAAACTAAGGCCTAGAAAGGTGACAATATTAGACTGTAAGATCCTTGAAGGAAGGGGCTGCCTTTTGCATCTCTTCCTATCTGCAGCAGCACTTAGCACAGTACCTAGCACACACTAGGCACTTAATAAACAGTATCTGATTAATTGACTCCTTCAGGGAGATAATGGCAGAGCTAAGATATAATAAGCACATCTGACTCTCACATTTCCTGTTTTGTTTTGGTTTTTTCCCCTTTTACACCATGCCATTTCTTCTTGAACAGGCCTGCCTCCCTGAATTTGTTTAGATAGTCCTCTTCTTTCTCTCCCCACATGAATCCTACCTAAACTTTAAGATCTGAAATAAATCTGACTTCCTTCATTAAACATTCCCCATATCATTCAATAGCTATACATTGCATTTGACAATCAAATATCAATTTGTATTGACAGGTGTCTTTTTATTTTTCTTTCACATTTCCCAGATAAAATTAAAGTTCCCTTAGGCCATGAAATGTTTTATTACCTAAACATTACCAAATTTCCAAGACAATTAGCACTATACCTTGGACATAGCAAGCAAACAACAAATATTTTCTGATTGTTTGACTGACTCCACAGTATGAGATGGACAAGGCTTAGCTATTACTCTCTTCCAAGAAAAAACAACGCAAAAGGAGAAATCTTTTAGGTGATGATTAGGAGGAGCTACACATTATACAATCTGATATAAAAGGGCAGGGCAGGGTCAATCAGATCATAATATTACAGACTAGATATTGTATTAAGACATGTTTTCAGCATATGCATTTAAAAGGGCAAAGTAGTAGTTTACAGAAGCTTCTCAATTTGTCTCAGAGGTGTAAAAGTTTTTGTTCTCAGTCATGTAAATATATGTTAATTCAACACATGCATGACAAAATGTGTGATATCTAAAATCTTTAAGGAATGAGTCCTTTTCAATAACTTAAGTTTTCCAGAAAACCAAAAGTGAAATCTTTTGACTGTTAAATATCAGACCAAACAGAATTTCAGACTTTTAATTAACAAGTTAGGGTCATTTTAAGCATTTGTTACTATTATATGTTATTGCTGAGTCAATACGTTACTATATACCAGTGCTATTGTACTTAAATAGGAATAGGGACCAATAAACCATATATAAGGATCTCAGTGGAGACAGTATATTGACTTAGAAAAGCATGTTTTAATGTTATCTATGTCTACTATATTTTTTAAATTTTTGTTAAATATTTTCCAATTACATTTCAATCTAGTTCAGGCTGTACTTGGGAGCATCGGCAAGTTGTATATTTTACACTTTTGCTGTATGTCACAAATGGGTTTCTACTCCAAAGTGTACCTGTTTGATATACATTCACTAGGACAAACCTGATTGCCTTCAAGGATATTTACAGATGACTGCCGATAACAATAGCTCTTGACTTAATCCTTGTTTGAGTTAAAGATGTCATACCTTTGTAAACTACATTGGAGCTCAAGTGGTCATGTTAACAGTCCCTACCCCTTTGGCATGCCCGTTCTCTAGCTGGATGTTATATACAATCAAAGAGATTTTTGGTTTTCTTTTACTTTTTGTCAATCGGTTAGTCAATAAAACATTTACTGAGCACCTACTACATACTAGGCATTGTGCTAAGTACCGTTATTTGGCTATTTGTTGCCAGGTATTCAGGGACAGTAGTTCCTCTGAATTATTGATGGAAAAATACATATTTTTCTCTGCAACAAGCTAATGTACTCATGTTTAAAAAGTACACAAGCATACACATAGTAGTAATGACTAGTACTATCACACAAACATAAGAAATATTCCTACAATGAAACATACTGAGTGAATAGAGTTGTAACTACCAACAAGTTTTTTCTTCTTTTCTCCTTCATTTTCACCCAAGCACCATTTATTAGTAAGCTGGAATCATTACTGAAGCTAAAGGTCCTGGGTATTAAGAATATTTTTCCTGTATTGCTTTTGACTTAAAATCATAAAATGTAAATATATTTATACTGCTACATATAGCATAGCACTTGGAAAGTTAGAAGGATCATATATAATGCATGTACAAATATATATTTTATATAATATGCATTCAATGTACATAAATGTTGTATATGCATACATAACACTGTGAAAATGGAATCATCACATATGTATGTTTTAAATTTATGATATACATGTATAGGCATATACATACACACAGATTATAAACTTGAGCTTAGCAGTACCTGTACTAACTGATTAATTATGGTGGAGCTTCCCTTTTTCACAGGGGATATTCAGACAAGTAGCACAACTAGACAATCAGAAGGATTTCTAATGCCCAGGGCTACTTGACATACCAGTGATCCTTTATGAAGTAAACTTAGCTGAACTCAGATGCCTCCAACTGCTGAAACTAGAGAGAAGAGCAAAAGTCTTGCTTTCTAAAGAGCAACAATCCTCCTGCTTTCTGATTTATTGTATTTACAGATATTTTCTACCCAGACCCAAATTTATCTCCTGACTTCCCAATTTATTGTTTCTCTGTTAACCCTGACTTAAGTCATAAATACTTCAAAAAGTTCTAAATATCTCAAATATGTATAAATACCTCACCCTTTCCAATTCCTCTTTGAGCAGGTGAGAACTACTCCAGTTTGTGAACTTCTTTTTAGGCAACAAATGTAGTTATAATCTTTGTAAATTCTGGTGAGACTCTGGATCATTCTAAGTCCCCCTTTAACCCTTAGGGTTTCTTCTACTTTAGCAGTTCACAAGGGGTTTTAGTTTAACAATACACACACATACGTAATCATTC
Source organism: Gymnobelideus leadbeateri (assembly GCA_011680675.1). Lineage (NCBI taxonomy): Eukaryota > Metazoa > Chordata > Mammalia > Diprotodontia > Petauridae > Gymnobelideus > Gymnobelideus leadbeateri. The sequence continues at coordinate 62,800 of WOXC01002504.1, read as the reverse complement.
TAGTTTCCCACACTATATCTGGTGTGTATAATAATAGAAAGGTACTTAATATATCCTTATAAAGGCACTTAATAGATCTTTATATATGGCTTAGTGGTCCTTATTTCGACTTAAGTTCCATACCACTTGTATGTAGTACATATTGACTGTTGTAACATATAATAGTAACTCATGCTTAAAATCACCCTAAGTTACCAATAAAAAGTCTGAAAATCTGTTTGGTCTGATATTTGAAATTCAAAAGTTTCTCTTTTAAGGCACTATTCCCCTTATTTGTCTCCTTTGAAGACTTCTTAAGACTAGAAGAATGCGACTATATGGAAAAGAGAAGTGGAAAATTTCTTGAAAGTTTAGTTTGGTTGGACCACAAGTGTTTGTTTCCTTTGTCTCCTCTGTCTTCTTTTCCCTCCTTTCTTGTCTCTCCTCCAACATCTCTCTCACTTTTTTCCACTGAGTTCAGTCCACTCCAAATCTATTCATGTGTACTTCGATTAGATACCTTATTATTATAATTGTAGCACTCTCTTGGGGTTTTGTGATAGAGGAGGGGTTGGCTATTTGTTGCCAGGTATTCAGGGACAGTAGTTCTCCCCTAGAGTCAAGTGGGCTTATCTAGATTCTGAATATTTTCTGTACCCTCAGGAAGACCTGCCCCTCAGCTTATTTTCTCTCTGCCATCCTGGAAACGTAAGAAACATTTCTTTGAGCCCCATAAAGTTGAGGAAGGGGAGATTTATCCACTCAGTACATGACCTCTTAAGTAAGGTTCCCATTTGTATGCATGCGTGTGTGTTTTTATTTTTCTCTTTTGGTACAGAGACTTGTGGGCAGCTAGTTGGTGTAGTGGATAGTTTCAGGCCTGAATTCAGGAAGGCTTATTTTCCTGAGTTCAAATCTGGCTTCAGACATGTATCAGTTGTATGAACCTGGGAAAGTAACTTAAGTTTGTCTGCCTCAGTTTCTTCATCTGTAAAATGAGCTGGAGAAGAAAATGGCAAACCATTGCAGTATCTTTATCAAGAAAACCCCAAATGGGGTCACAAAGAGTTGGGCATGACTGAAATGACTGAACAACAACAGAGACTTTTAAAAGTTCCAAAGGCAACTATTGTCTTCTCCTTTGAAGAACCTGAGAAGTGTGTCTTCACATTCCCTTTCATTGTAAAAAAAGAATTGCATGTTCCATATCTAATTCATGTTTTTACACGGGGTACCTTTTTCTTACTCCTTTTCCTATCCATCCTTACAAGGAAGCACCTATTAGGCTAAGGACAGCATTATAATTATTCCTTAGAAGTCTGAGGTGGGAGTGAAACTGAAGCAAGGAGAGCCTAGTTTCTCCTATTGAAGAGACAGGCAATGCCAGAGCAATGAACCTAGGCCAAATCTCAATGAAAAGGTTAAAGTTCCAGTGGCCTCAGTCTAAGGGTGCTCGAATAGCCTTTGGGCTCTATACTAATAAAAAACAGCTCAGCTGAATGTATTGCTTTAAAGTTTGTAAAGTGTTTTTCTGAAATTGTCTCATTAACATTTTTACAACAAATTTGCCCAATATGTATTATTATTAATGACATTTTATAGAGGAAGAAATGTCTCAGAAATGTTAAATGACTATGGGTAACACAGTGAGTGAATAGTTTGGGGGGGAAGGGCAAGTTTCAAACCCAGTTGTGCCTTTTAAGTTCAGTACTGTAGCCATTTGACCATGCTGCATTTCCATAATTAGATAAAATAGCAAGAGTAATTAGAGATATCTGATATGCTGCCCTAATATGGAGATGCTATATCTGACCCACTATCAGCAGGTCATGTACTTGGGATTGTTTTTTTCTAATAGCAATGATAAATTCTAGCTGATTTCACCACATTTTCACCCAGACTTCCTTATAACCCAGGGCATCTTTCTTGAAGACATTTGCCCGGAGGGGAGAGTGTAGATTGTAGCCATGGAAATGAGGAACAGGTCAATAGTCATGGAAACAGAGGACAGGTCAACTGACATTGCCCTTACCCTATTTAAAAATCACTTCTCCTGTGTAACAATAATTATAATTGGCATTTATGTAACACTTTAAAATGTATAAAGTCCTTTACACAGATTATCTCATTTCATTCTCATTAACAATGTTGAGAAATAGTACTAGAGCTATTGTTATCCATCTTTTACAGATGAGGAAGTTGAGGCTCAGAAAAATCAAGAGATAAACCACAGTTATACAATTAATAAGTATCAGAGGCAGAATTTGATTCTGGATTTAATTGACACTGAGATAAGCACTCCATCCATTCATTATATTTTATTAGGGGGCAAGATAACCCATAGAAAACTAAATCAAAAGAATAGAAAAACCACAAATGCTCAATCTCCATACCTAGGAACTGCCTCATAATTAGCTATATGCATATCAGTGCCTCTTGGTGACTGATTAGAATTCCATTCCTTCCCATCCTTACTATGCACAACATGTATTTGTACTATCTCAATGACAATAATCTTATCTTCACCAATAGCTTATAAATTTCAATTTTCAATAATATTTCAAAAGTTACTGACTAAATGAGTTCTTTCCTTTTGCCTGTTGTTATCTTATAGTTATTTGCCCTTGAAAAGAATTTCCTAATGAGATATTTTTAGGACCACAAACATAGAAACAAATAACTTTTTTTTTTAATTTTAAATATGGACATGGATATCCTAAATATGGATACAATTAACTTTATGGTAAATTTTTGGATTTTATTTTCTTGTAAATTGAAACACTTCTACATTTGAGGAAGTGAAGCTTTTGTTTTAGCTTCTAACTCTTGTTTGTTTTTAAATTAACATATGACCTTAATCATTTAATTTCTAAGTTTCAATGGTTCTTTCCATTCCCTTTTTCAAGTAGGCATTTTGTATTATTTATGAATCACCATCTAATATTCATGGTTGGTAAAAATGTTGTATCTTTTCATATCCTTGGTTTCCTTATAGTAAAATTTCAAAGATGATAATGATATGATATTTATAATCTGAAAAGTATAGGTTTTTGAAGCTTGGTCTCATTTACTATATGATAAGTGGTTTTATTTTGAAAACAGATTTTTGCCTAAATATTTTAAAGTGGGAAAATCTATAAAGAAGAAGATAATCAAGGTCAAAGATAGCTACCTCCATGTACAAAAGAGACTCTCTAATCTGGAAGAAGAAGAAGAAAGAAAGAAAGAAGAAGAAGAAGAAGAAGAAGAAGAAGAAGAAGAAGAAGAAGAAGAAGAAGAAGAAGAAGAAGAAGAAGAAGAAGAAGAAGAAGGAGGAGGAGGAGGAGGAGGAGGGAAGGGGGGAGGAGGAGGAGGAGGGAAGAGGGGGAGAAAGAGTAGGGGAAGAAGAGGAGAAGGGGAAGGGGGAAGGAGGAGAAGAAGAAGAAGGAGAAGAAGGAGAAGGAGAAGGAGGAGGAGGAGAAGTCTTAGAAGAACATTGGGCAGGATTTTAGAATCTCTGTTAGTTATGATATCCAGCAGAGTAATATCATATTCATTCACTATTAATGAAAATGTGTTTCTTACCAGATGTTCTCCTTTACAAAAAAGTGTTCATCCCGAGGCTTAAAAATATCAAGACAAACCAGAGAATATTATCTAGAACTTGTTTTTTTGGTATTTCATTAATCACTTTCCCCAGTTTTCTTCTTAAAAAATATATATTATATGTATACATACATACATACATACATACATATATGTGGAAGACTATATGTTCTTTAAGATATGGAATTATAAAAAATTATGTCATTTTGTCTTTTGCAGGATATAAATTTCTATAAAATCAGGAAATGTATTGTGTATGATTAACAAAAATAAGCCTTGATTTTTTTAAGTTAAGAAATAGCATGTGGATCTATGTATGTACATATACATGCATACTTACAATATTGAATGTATGCATGACACAGTAGATAGAAGACAAGATTTGGAGCGTGGGATGAATGGGTCAAATGCTGAGACTCTGAGCAATTCATTGAACTCTTCAGTACCCAAAGCAACTTCCTATAAAGCAGTGAGTGTATAGACCTTGGGAGTTGTAATCAGGAGGACCTGAGTTCATATCCTGCTTTGAGTCTAGAAAATGAGCATAATACACAATCTATCTCTCATGCTTTCTGTGAGGATCCAAGGATTTTATACACACATGTTATACATATATGCATATACATGTTTATATACATATGTATAGGTGCTTACATGTATACATGCATGTATATGTATATGCAATATACTTATACAATACTTTATTAAAACCCTTTGCTTTCCTTTTACCTGTTACTATTTTATACTTATTTACCCTTGAAAGAAATGTCCTAATAGAGCACTTTTAGGACCACAAACACAAACAAGCTCCCTTTTCTTAGCCAAAAGTACTTAAAATAAGGGTGCAATTCAATCTGTGTGTGTATAAATGGGTATGTATGGATACACACATATATGTGCATATGTATGTATATGTACATATACATATGTACACATATTATTTTACACATATTATTTTCACACTTATATTCCAATGTAAAATATAACTATGAGAGTCATTGGGTGTATTTCCTGTTGGGAAATCTTGTTCTACCAATGCAAATCAGCAAATATTCTTTAAATTCTATACCTAGAAAGTCACCTGGATCACTCAACAGATAGATGTTCGAGGTGGACATAGACATCATGTGTTAGAAGTAGGACTTCAGTCTTATTGACCCCCAGGCCAGTTCTTTATCCATTCCACTAAATAATGTCTTTCAATATGAAAAATATACGTAAAGAGTTTTTACCCTAATTCAGAGACTTGTTACCTGTCCTGTGAAATTCCAATATTTTAGCTTTTCTTTCTTCCTTTTATCCTTATTTTGTGCATGCCACTGCTCATTATCAACTATACTGGCAAATGGAAAGGGCCAGATAGAGAAAACAAAAACCACATCAGGTTTTTCTGTTTATTAATGACTCTGAGAAAAAGATAAAATACATTTTTTGTAAATGTTAACGGAGTCTATTCTACTATCCAGTGTTAAGTACTTATAATTAAATGCTAAATTAATGAAAATCCTAAGAATCGTGATCTAAAATTGGTACTTTTAATATAACCGGGTTATCAGAATATGCAAAATTATTTCCTCATCCTCCTAACTTGTATTTTCTTTCTACTTGTGGATGAATATACCAGGCAAGACCAGACACATTATGTCAGAGGGCTCTTAAAGCTGCATTATTGATGTTGAAGTTTTTTAAGGAACTCAAGAAATGAAAGTAATGGGCTTTGTCATACCACCAGAAACAAAGTGGTTTTAGTTCTTAAAGAACTGCTCAGAAACAACGTGGCAAGCAGTACAATCAAATTATTTGTCTGCTTGTCTAACATGAAGGCAACATTATCAACTGACATCCTGCAGCTATGAGATAAGATGCCAGAGAAAGGCCTGGAAAAAATTGTGTTTATCTTACAACAGAAAATGATTAGGTAATTTGGACATTTCATATTTAATAAAAACTATTTAAATCAGAAACCATCAGACCTGCACTGATGGGACTTACATTTATATTGTACCATGTGTCTGTCTCCAAAGGTGATTGAATCCTTTTCATTTTTAAGAAGCACCCCTTTTAAAATGAAGGGAACGTGTTAAATGCTCAGAATTACTTTTAAATTAAACCACACAGATGACATGAATAAAAGGAGACCTCCTAAAGTGCTTTGTAATGATGGGGATAGCAACCAGCTAGCCGAACACTTGACTTGTTTTTCTACAGTAGATTTGAACTGCACTGTAATGAAAATATTGAAAATGATTTCTGGTCTTCACTGATATCACAAATCATAACTTGCATAAAGCCATATGAGTAATCAAAGATCCATTTGAGCTGTGATTCATATGTGCATGTGCTCATAACAGGTACTGCTCACTGCTCTATAATCAGTCCCACAAACATTTTTCATACGTTTCCCATTTTATTAAAGCTGTGAAAAGGAGGAAAAGATGGGATCAAATGTAAAAAGAATGAGGTTAGAAAGTAAGGCAGGCTTGCTTTTTAAAGTCAGAATTTTACTTGCTATATATACTCAATTTTCAAGCATACTGTATTTCATAAAGTAATCATAGAAATGGCTTTTTCACTGGAAAAGGCTTTCTGAATCTTCAAATCAAAATGTTCAAAGCACAAAGTTGAACTACTATACTGAATAAATCATAATAATTAAGACCTTATTCTTCAAGAAATTACATTATGCAGGTGAATAGGAGCCAGTGAAAACTGTTTTTAGCCTTTCTAATAAGATAGAATGGTTATGGGCCTCATCTCTGATTTAGTAATATATTCTGATATTTGTTTGTATGTATGTGTATACATGTAGAGGAATAGCTCAAATATCAAAGAAATTGAGAAAGCAAAGTTATGTTTTTTTTTTTATTTTTACTCGCAAATTAATTCACAGAAAAGTCCATTATTATTTTTTTTGTAAATGAGCACTGAAAATTCATTTAGGATTTGAACTTTATCTTATAAGTACATTTAAGATTCTGAAGCAGAGATTTTAATTGGATATATGCCCTGATACTTAATCTAATTAGATATTGGCCCTTATACTTAATGAAGGACATAAAATTTGGCATTCATTTTTGGCATGTCTATGCTGTTGTATAGTCTCCTTGTTCTTTTCTAGCTCTTACCTTAGCTAAATTAATTTTCAAAGTTTTAGCTTTTTTTTTCTTCTTATCAATGAAATCATCTTAATCCATTGATTAGTATGGGGTCAAAATAGAAGAGTACAGGTAGAATCAGTTCTCAATTAAAAATAATCTGTAGTAAATAAAAGAGCTATGGCAGATTCTAAGTACATTGCCATGTCACAAATGTAGTAGAGAAAGGAAGAGAAAAGAGGAATCTGTAGGGATGAGAATAGTGAAGTGTTAGACCACGAAAGCAGAGATTCTTGGAAACCTGGGGTATATGCATTTGTGCTTTTAAATATTCTGATAACTATATTGCAGTATGATTGGTTTCCTTCATAATCTTATCATTTTATTACATATCTTATTATATGAATTTAAAATACAATTCATCAGTTTCATTAGAGCATCATAGTGGTCCACAAAACAATAGCAAGAACAAGGTTAAAAATTCCTGTCCTTGAAGCTTCTGAGATCCCTCCTTCATCTTACGTGCACTGAGAAATACCAACAATAATAATGGTTAAAAATTACACAGCACTTCACTACATGCCAGGTATTGTGCTAAATGATTTACAATTATTATCTCATTTGAGCCTTGATTGTGTAAGTCATTTTGCTTCCCATTAAAATCACAATCTCAGGGTGCTTGTAAAAATATTAAAGCTACAATGTTAAATTATTTTGGTTTGTATCTATTATAAAATTTAGCTCTTTTAAAAAGTCAAACAGAATTTCTAATAATGCCATGGTGTGCCTAACAAGTGTAATGCATGAAACAACATTGCCTGTTGGTACAACTGTCATGGAGGTTGGAAAAAAATTAAGTTGAATAACCAGTGAAGCCCCTCTAATCATTCTGTTTTCTTCATAAAATTGAGTTAATATGTTTGATCAAAATATACCAAATAACTGAAATGAAATATTGGTAGGATGAAAGACTTGGGAGAGATAAAACAGCAAAATAATCAATCGATAATCAACTATCTAGTTCAACCTCATTTTAAAACTGGGCAAATTAAACCATAGAAAAGCAAAATCATATAATTAACTAGTATTATAATCAGGATTGGAATCCAATTTTCTTGATTTCTAATACATTTTTTCTACCATGCTACGAGAACCTGAGGCAATTTGATTGCAAAATTAAAACATATGAGCATTATTTCATCTTATTAATTTCTTTGACAAAATTCCATGAAAAAAGCAACAAAATGAAAATAGTCAATTCACTGTGGTCTTTCAGACAAAGGAGCGTTTCCGACATCATATAATCTTTCACCTTAAATCAGAATCACACATTTAGGAAAAGATTTCTCAATTATATATCTAAATCGTTTCACTATGCAGTTATGAAATGCCTACTATTTTCCAGGCATTCTCCTAGACACTGGGAATAAAAATGAAATGCAATATGTGAAATACTCCTTCCATCAATCAATAAATATTTATTAAATGTTTTTGATGTGCTAGGCATAGTGTAGCTAGGTGATGCAGTGTAGAGAGTGCTGGGCCCAAAACAAGGAAGACATCTTCCTGAGTTCAGATCTGACCTTGGGCATTTACTAACTGTGTGACCCTGGGCAAATCATTTAACCCTATTTACCTCAATTTCCTCACATGGAAAATGATCTGGAAAAGGAAATGGCAAACCACTACACTATCTTTGCTAAGAAAACCCGAAAATGGGGTGACAAAGAATTGTCACAATTGGACACAACTAAAAAACAACCGAACAAAAACAATGATGCACCATTCTTGCATTCTATTGGACAGTAATATTCACATAGATAACTAAATGTAAAATATATGCAAAATAATTTTAATTGACTATATTAGTTGATAGGCCTAGCAAGTGGGGGAATCAGGAAAGGCCTCTTAGTTTCTGTAAGGTTTTAGGCATTCCAAGATGGAGAGGTTAAGAAGAAAAACAGTATTGAATCTATGTTCAGGACTATGAGACATTCCTCCTTTTCCATTCCTTTTTTTCTTTCTCTTTTGTTACTTTTTTTTTTTTTTGAAGACTGCGGGACTCACCTTGAAAGTCTGTTCCATTTTTTATTTTAAGAGTCTTCTATCTAGCTTCCTATTCTCCAACTAGGCAATATAGCAGTACTGGCTTTGTATGTGGTATATACTAGCTATGTTTCTCAAGACAACCTCACTATACACATCAGCTCTAAGTTCCTCACACTATGCTACATAACGTTAATCATGCTACCTAAATATTTTGTCAGTCCAACATGATTCTCTTGCTGTGGTCTTCTGCTCATTCCGGGAAAATCTTTATACTTTTATTTTGCAAATCCTTATTCTATACTTCTTTTTACATAGCTCCCATACATGTGGGATACCATTCATTTGAGCTCTAAGGGGCTACTCATATGTTGTTGTTTAACTAGAATTCTCTTTCTATGTAATATGACTCACATTACTTCTATATCAGGGCATCATTACAATATGTAAGACCTTTGTTTGCATTAAATAGGTCTTGAAAATCTTTTGCTATTGTTGGTGAACAAAGGTTTTCATTATAGTCATATAAAAAATGTAGGATTTGGTCTGTTTCCTCAAATGTTATCTCCTGTCTACTTAATCAAAAATCTGAAATTCTAGATTATTCAGGATTTTCCCCTAAGGCTAGATATATGGCAAGAAAAGTATTTGTAAACTGTGCACTCCAGTCTCTGACTTCATAATCAATAAGCAATTCAAAAACTTTCATATAACCTCAGTATTTATTTTTAATTCACTGTTGAGTTTGACTCTCACCATTCTATCACCTTTGCACTGTTGTTTTTCAGTTAGTTTGAAGTGGCCTTTCATATAAAAGGGCAAGTCCATCTATTTTAGATTATAATCTAAATAAGAAATGGTTTAGTTACTAAGCTTTGTTTTTCAGAGGGCTATTTAAAATTATCATATGTACACATTGAATGGAGAAATACCATTTGCTCATATTCAGATCATAAAAATAAATATAATCATACTTTTTAAATCTGCAATTGACTATAAAGGAGATGGTTACTTCAATATTTCCAAAATATACTTAAAATGCAATTATAATAATATAAGTCAAGCTTCAGCTACTGAAAAAGAAAACTGCTGCTCCTGCTTAGCTAAAACTGTGACAGTCTTTGCTAGTTAAAAATGAAATTCATAGAGCATGACCCATCATCCCTCATTTTGCTATAAAGCTTTGCTATTACTAATTTTCAACAAGCAATATAGTGACCTTAGGGCTGATTAATTAGCTTTTGGTATGTCTATTTTATGATGTTAATTGTGAAAGCTCTCACTATTTCTTCATGGTAAGATTAACATTGTTAGTATGTAGAGTTAGAAATGAAGAAGTCCTATTAGGTCCTTTCTCTGCCAATTGAAAATGTTTTTGATTCATTTGCTGAAAAAAATGGTACTACTCAGCTGCTCTTGGGAGACTCTTAGACAGTCAGGTCATCAAATGGTTCTCCCTTTGATAGTCACTTCAATTTTTCTTTCTACTTAATTTCATCTTAATGCTAATATTTTAGTCACATTTCTTTTCTTTGCACAATAAAACTCCTTTTTCCTTTGTTGTAAAGTATTTTACAACCTGCTTCAAATCATTTTAAATTGAGATTCAGTTCTCTTGTAAATGTATATATTTAATCCCTAAAAGAATTGAGATTGTAAATTTCTAGTCCATCCAAAATTCTACAACTTTTGAGAATGGAATAATTCCAACATAATGAGCCAGATTTTCTCTTTGGATAAACCCTCACATAGGTCTCCATTAGGCACCTTTAGAAGCATCATTAGAAGTTTGAGATCACAAAAAATTCTATGCACTCAAAGCTTTTCTTTGTATCCCCAGGGACTAGCACCATGCCTAGCACAGAGGCACTTAATAAATGTTTGTTGACTGCTTGTCTAATGAGGCTACTATGATCTGAAAGCACTATCATGACTTCAAGTGATAGTTTACATAATCAAACGGTACTGATACTATTCAACAAGAATAATTGCATCTCTCCGTTATTTTTTGAGCTCTATGACTCATTTCTCCTTCTACCCTCCATTTTGTAAAAAAAAAAATACACTACATATATATGCACATATATGTATATGTGTATATATATACATATCAGAGTAGACATGTAGAATTTCAGATATTCATTAAAAAAAAGAAAAACAAACAAAATAATATGAGGTAGACACAAAATGATTTTACACAAGTTATCAGGGCTCCTAAAATGAAATATGTATATATATATATATATATATATATATATATATATATATATATTCCCTAATGGTTACCATTTTCATGTAGAAAAGACCCCAGGGAAAATACCCGGAATTTATAGTTTAATGATAAAGCACAAAGCAATAAACTCAACATTGATTGATTGACTAAAGTTTATTTTTGAATCTTTAAAAATATCAATATTGATCATTTTATTAGTTGTGCAACATTAACATTTTTCCTTTTCATTCTTTCCCAAACTTCACTAATAATATGTCAATAATGTGAGATCTCTATGTTAATTAAGATAGCATGCCCATATTTCATGAAATGCTAGAAATCAGATTCATGAATTGACTGCCTATTCAATGACTTTTTCTACCTCCTTAAATTAAATTCACAAAATACAGCATGTGAATAACTAAAGTTATTTTTCCCCTCAAATTGTGATCCTTTATAGTATCATCAACCTCTTCACTGTCATTGTAATGTTCCTCTTCCCTTTCTTCATATGAATTATCTAATACAATTCTCAATGGTCAAAATTAAGGTGCTATTTTGCAAACCTTATTTCCCATTTCCTTTTCCCTGAACTGAACACAAGCTTATCATTCTGTGATACTATTTCTTCATTGATTTTTCAATTCCCTTTCAGATCTTGATTGTGAGGAAAGCTTCTTTCATGCTGTCACCCTTTCACAATATAATCTTTCTTTTCCCCACTAGAAACCACCTTCAAAAAGATCCCTGGAGTGCTTTAACTTCTAATCTCATCCTGTTCCTATCCTAGTCAGGGGTTTAGTTTTATGTTTCATTCTTATGGAAGGTAAAGCAAATGACAAAATTTCTCTCAAAAAGATTATAACTAGTTGATCATTTATCTGAAGGCCCATTGCTATGGTCAAATTGGTAATGATTGGTGAAATGTTTTCAATTGCCCTGTACAATTAGCTTTTAATCTAATTACAAATTAAAAATGTGTTCTTTTATACTATACAATAAATTTAGAATTTAATGTCACATAAGCACTTCATTGTTTTTTTTCAAAAACAACAATGTACAATATTGTTCTTTCAAATAACTTATGCTAAGCTTCCTAAATATCTAATATCCTTTGTATTTAATAGCACATATTCTTGTGATAACTAAAATCATCTGAGTACAGGGAGCACAATTTTTCTGAGTACAAAATTAGCCAATCTTTGATTTTTAAAAAAGATAATGTAAACATCATTCCAATATTCAACATGATTGACATTCTTCTCCAATAAAAATGCATCAATCTAATTTTAAAATAATAGACATAAAACAATCCAACAAGAACCAGTAGAATTTAATATATATACTGAAAATCACATTATTTTGCCAACTTTGCCAGTGCTGAAAATTCTGACTGTGTAGAGTGGACTAATTTTTTTTTTATTCCTATTTTGCTTGGGGAAAAAGTGTTTGTGCCTGTCATATGGATTGGAGAAAAAATGAAGACTTTGATACTATATATAAAATGTTGTAACCTGGAGATATTCTCTTCATGTTTCAGTTTGAATCCAAATTAAATGTAAAGTTGTCATTCTTTGGATTCATCCCATACCTTCCTAACTTTTTAACTTCTACTCTACAGTTCTTAAGGAAGGTCAGCTATTTTTTTTCAAGAAAATTATGGGAGAAGTTAAATTTTCTTGCACACTATTGCTATAAAATTTTACCCCCAAAAGACAGCTGAAATTTGAACAAAATAAGCTGAAGTTATAACATCATTTTCTGTCAGCCAAAGAATCAGAATTCATTAGTTATTTGACCTCTTTATTCTGACCCTTAACAATGAAAAAATAAAAGAAAGCAAATATATAATTAACCTATTGTGAGTCCAACCATTTACATTATCTATAGTTAGTCAATAAGCTCTCCTCATTCTCATTTTATTTAAATATTCCACAAGTCCTAGGCCTATATGCTAAATCCCTATTCCTTCTTACTGGATAACATGTTAAAGACCCCAGTGCTGCAGCCTGGAAATATCTTATCCACCAGTTATTTGCAGAGTTTTAATGTGAGATTCTGTCATTTTCTGAGCCTTAAACATGAGAACTGTATGGTTCCTTTCTTAGGATTCTCTACCATCATCCTGCATTATTTTAATCATCTTGTCAAACTAGATACTAAAAAGAAGGGATGACAGTATACAATATTTGTGCATTTTCAATTATTCAACCAGTCTGTCATTTTACTTGGAGCCTGGACTGCTGACTTTTGATTACTATCCAGATCTAAAGAAATACAATTATATGACCTAGCAGGAAAGCTCATGTTCCAAATCAGGCACAGTATATTTGTGGGTGGCAGCTACATGCTAGCTGGGAACATGATGTCCACCTACACTCACTTCATCTTCCTGTAGTGGATTCATTTCTTTCATACATAAAAAGAACAGTGGTATTTAGAATATGGTAGTAATGAACATTTTTTTGTACTCATACTATATCACTGCTGCAATGAGATGGAATTTTTGAAACTCTGTGATATCTCCTTTATAATTGAAAGTGATAAATCTTCAGACTGCATGATTCTCCAGCACAACCTACTGGATGATGAATGAAGCAAAGCTTCTGTGTTAGCTCTTTTTGGCAGCTGTTCACCCATCTGTCCACATATAAGTATTGGTATTTTTCCTACAGAAGACATTGAGGCTGAGCTTCTATGGAAGATCATAAGATCATAGGATCATAGACTGTGAGCTGGATATGTCACTAGAAAACTTTAAGCATATGCATTTCATTGCACAGATGTTAAAAATGAGTCACATCAAAGTTAACTTACTGATCCAGGATTACACATATATTAAGAGATTTGAACACAAGCCTTTCTAACTTTAAGTCCAATGCTTTATCCACCACACTAGCACCTTTCAAACTTTTGTATCTCAGTATTGTTTTATATTCTTGAAAATTATTAAGGGCAACAAAGACGTTTTAAGTGCGTTTTATCTATTGATATTTATCACATTAGCAATACAAGGATCTAAGAAAATCACAAAGGACTAATGATAAAGCATACTATCTGCCTCCACAGGAAAAAAAAAAAACTAATATTATTTGAATAAGACTGAAGCATGACATTTTCCACTTTCTCTCATTCTTTATCTTCTATTCAAATATTTTTGAACAAAATGACTAATGAAAATGTTTTACATGATTGGATATAAACAACCTATATCTCACTGCTTACCATCTCAGGGAGGAGAATAGTGGAGGGAAGGAAGGTATAGAATTTGGAACTCAAAACTTTATTTAAAAAAATTAAAAATTTATTTAACATGTAATTGGGGAAAATATATTTAATTTTGAAAAATTAGAACATAACATCCCTTCATTTATTCATTTAAGATAACAATAATAATGCATAGTATGTGTTTATACAAATCATATAGTTTATGAAAAATGTTTTCAAACAAAAATATTGGTGAGAAGAGTGATATAGTTTATTTAGTTTGACAATATTTTTAATGTCTAGGACCCTCGTTTAATAGAAGACAGCTATATTCTCATATTTGCTTCTGAATTTAATGTTAGGATATTATTCTGGTTGAAAGATCTATCTATGTATCTATCTACCTGTCTGTCTGTCTCTCTGTCTATCTACTATCTATTTATCTATCTATGGCCTCATACAGATATGTAGTTGGAAAAAGAAAGATAATTAGAATAATAAAATCTGGGTATCATCATGAAAGTCATCTTGACCTCTCACATCTCTTAAAAGTGTCTTGGGGGACACTAAAGTTCCATGGACCACAGTTTGAGAGCTGCTACATATTTTCAAGCTGCTTCCAGACCATAATCTATGGACTCAGATTGCACAAATCTTTCTTAGATCATGTTATTTGGACTCATATTACACTAGATATTTCACAAATGTGATTGGATAAAACATATCGCTCATCTGTATGATCAAAAGGAAATTCAGGCTCATGATTTCAAATATCAGATCTAGAGTCTATCACTGATAAAAATCTTCTACTAAAGAATCTGAATTGAAATTCAAACTTGTCACTGTTTTCATCTGTTTGGGAGGAATTGAGAACTAATTTAGCAACTGGAAAAGCAAGAAGGTGATGCCTACCCAAGAAACAGATTAGTTGTTACAAGGAGAGAGAGGAAAGATAAGTTATTTTAGGACAAATGTAGTTTATTCACAATGGAACAAGTGTTCCAGACTATTGTTAGAAGACTTAGAAAAGTGAAGATTTTGGGTCTAAAGTATAGATTGGAAGTAAGAATGTGCCCAATGATGTAGGTAAAACAAAAAAAAAACACAAGGTATCTATAAGAAGCATGGGGAGAAGGAACTGTGAAGAGGGGAGTGGGGAAAGTAGAATATAATTTCAACTGGAGTGAGCAGGATAGGAATTATTAGGGGGAAAAATTCTGCCACTTATTAGGTTTTTAAATAAAAAATTCACTTTTCCCAAAGGATGGGGAGGTGGGGTGTTGTTGGAAAGGTTGAATTAAGTAATTCAATACCTTTTTAGATATTCTACTTTTAAAATTGTATCAAGAAGTAAATGGTGGAGGGGCAGAGTCAAGATGGCAGAGTAGAAACAGGACTTCTGTGCAGCTCCAGCTCCCACCTCCTCCAATTCAGGTAAAAAATGACTCTAGACAAACTTTGGATCTACAGAACCCACTAAATGACACAGAGAAGCTAATCTCCTGCTGAGGACAGCCTAGCAGGCTGGCAGAACCAGCCCCTCACAAGCCCAAGATTTTAGCCTCAGGGCAGCCTGACCATCCACTGGCTGGAGGAACTTCAGATCACCAGCAGCTGAGGCAGTTTCGAGAATTATCAACCCACAGATGGTAAGGACAAAGTGAGAGGACAGTGCAGTGTGGACTTTGGGACCTGGGAATTCAGGTGTGTGGTCTGGCCTTTGCCCCAAAGGCAGGAAGCAGCTGAGACTCCCTGGCCCTGCAGCTGCTGACAACATGGATGCTTCAGAGCTCCTGGTCTGCAGATTGTAGAGAGACCAAGAAACCTGTATGGCATAATCACTCTTCCTTTAACCTCCTTGGATCTGGATTGCTGTATAGGGTGGAGGTTCTGGGGTGCATGAACAGTCTGCAAGAGTGTGTGGAGGCTTCAGAAAAGGCACCCAACTAATAGCTCTGGCACCTGTGAAAACCCCAGCATTTGGGATAAAGCTCCTGTTTCTGGTAGCAGAGTTCTACTATGGCAAAAGGCTTAAAATATAATTGAATGGCAACATGAGAAAGCACAGGAAGCAAAGCAAACAGAGCAACTGAACTTTACACTCCTATTCTGGGGTCAAATAGAATTAAAGCATGGAACAGGAAGAAGACAACAAAGTCAGAACTCCTGCACCAAAATCTTCCAAGAAAAATATGAGCTGGTTAGAGGAGGAGCTTAAAAAGGATTTTGAAAATCAAATAAGAGAAGTGGGGGGAAAATTGGGAAGAGAAATGAGAATTATGTAAAAAAAATTATGAAATGAAAGTCAACAACCTGACTGAAGAAAATAACACCTTAAAATAGATTAACTCCAAAGGCAAATGAGGCTAAAAAAGGCAGTGAAGAGAAGAATGTTTTAAAAAGCCGAATTTGCAGATGGAAAAAGAATCTCAAAAGCTCACTGAAGAGAATCATTCCTTCAGAATTAGATTGGAGCAAATGGAAGCTAGTGACTTTATGAGAAAACAAGATACTATTAAACAGATACAAACAAATGAAAAAATAGAAGGCAATGTGAAATATCTTATTAGAAAAACCACTGACCTCGAAAATAGATCCAGGAGAGATAATTTAAAAATTATTGGATTACCTGAAAGCCATGATCGAAAAAGAACCTAGAAATCATCCTTCAAGAAATTCTCAAAGAAAATTGCCCTGATGTTTTAGAACCAGAGGGCAAAATAGAGGTTGAAAGAATCCACCTATCAGGGTGGCTAGGTGGCGCAGTGAGTAGAGCGTTGGGCCTGGAGTCAGAAGGACCTGAGTTTGGATCCGGCCTCAGACACTTAACACACACACAAACAAAAACCTAGCCATGTGACCTTGGGCAAGTTACCTAACCCCAATTGCCCTCTGAAAAGAAAAAAAAAAAGAATCCACCTATTACCTCTGGGAAAAACCAAGAATCACCTACCCAGCAAAACTGAGTTGAATAGAAAATTTGACATTTAGATACAAGAAACAAGAGAAGCATGAGAACGTAAACAGGGAAAAGAAACCATAAGGAACTTATCAAAGTTGAACTACTTATATTCCTACATGGAAAAAATGCTAATTGTAACTTATAAAACTTTTCTCAGTATAAGAATAGTTGAAGGGAATAGAAATGTGTATATGTATATGTATGTGTATATGTGTATATATATATATATATGTATATGTATGCATACATATATGTCTATATAGGAGGGTATATGGGCATATAAATACATATGAGTGTGTGCATATATATCTACAAATATACATAGACAGAGGGCACAGGACCAATTGAATAGGAAGGGATGATACTTAAAAGGTGAAATTTAGAGGTGAGAGAGAAATATAAGGAGAGTGGATGGGAGGAGACCAAATGGGGTAAATTATCTCATATAGAAGGGGCAAGAGAAAATGGTTACAATGGAGGGAAAGAACAGGAAGGCAAAAGGGAACGAGTCAACCTTATTCTCATTGAATTTGGCTTAGGGAGGAAATGACATACACACTAAATAGGGTATCTTACCCTACAGGAAAGTAGAGGGGAAGGAGCAGACAGAGGAGATAATAGAAGGGAGGGAAGGCTGGGGGTGGGGAAAGAAGTTGGAATCATCCACTTTTGAAAAGGGACAGGATCAAAGTAGAGAATAGAACAAGTGAGGGTGGGAGAGGATGGAGGGAAATGTAGTCAGTCTTTCACAACATATCCACTATGGAAATGTTTTGCATAGCTACACATGTACAACGTATATTGAATTGCTTATCTTCTCACTGATGCTGGATGTCAAGGGAGGAAGAGAAAGAATCTGAAATCCAAAGTTTTAAAATCAAATGCTTAAATATATATATATATATAAATATTATTAATATTATTATTATTATACATATAACTGGGAAATGATATATACAGGCACCCAGGGCACAGAGTTCCACCATGCTGTTCTGGAAAGTTGGAGGGGATATGGGGGAAGATTTGGGAGAGAGCAGATTGGGGGAGGGGATATTCAGTGGGATTGCTGTTTTGTGATATTGGGTATGGAATAATAGAAAATTTGTAACTCAAAATCTCGTAGAAATGAATGATGTAAACCAAAATATAAAAATGAGAGGAAATAAAAAATAATAACATAAATAAATAATGTATTCATTCAAAGACTTGGAAATCAAGGGGATGCCCATCAATTGGGGAATTGCTAAACAAGTTATGGTATATGAATGCAGTGGAATACTATTGTGCTATAAGAAGTGAGGAGCAGATGGACTTCATAGGAACCTGGAGAGACTTATATAAAGTGAGGGAAGCAGAAACAGAACATTGTACACAATTACAGACACATTGTATCTGTGATGACTAACTTTGATAGACTGGCTCTGCTCAGCAATGCAAGGTTCTAAGACAATTCCAGAAGACTCCTGATGGAAAAGGCTATCCACATCCAGAGAAAGAATTACAGAGTCTGAATGCAGATTGAAGCAAACCATTCATTCTCTCTCTTTTTGTTGTTGTTGTTGTTGTTGTTGTTGTTGTTGTTGTTTCTTCTCTTGTGGTTCATTCCATTGGTTATAATTCTTTTTTACAACTTGATGATTGTGAAAATATGTGTAATGTAGAGGTATATGTAGAACCTATATTTGACTATATGTTGTCTTGGAGTGGGGGGAGATAAGGGAAGAAAATTCGGAACTCAAAAACTTGTGGAACTGAATGTTGTAAACTAAAATAAATAAATTTAAGAGGAAAAAATGAAATAAAAATGAAGTACCCATATATAAATCTATAGCTGTATGTGTCTGTATTGTCTCTCTGTACAGTATCTATCTATCTATCTATCCATCTATCTATCATCTATCTAATATTGACCTATTTCAAAAGTTTGGTTAAGGATACAGACAAACATTAATATAAAATTACAATATTTATTCCCTGAAAGCTAGAAGACTTGTACAAAGAGTTAGGAGATCTACATCCTAACTGATGAACAGATGAATCAGAAGATTTTTTATACATTTTAGAACCATCTCAATTCAGGATGACCATGTCACAAAACTTTATGACTTCCATTTGTTACAATCTACATGTGAGAAAGAAGTTCCTTGTTTGCAAATGCAAATTGACAACAGAGCAGAATCTCTTTATGTTTTATGGTATCAGGATGTCTGTTTTTCTCCCAAGAAAAGGGGGGATCCTATCTCCAGTCCTATCTGGTTTCTGGTGTCTTGATGATTCAGAAGGCAAGGAAAAGCAGTCTGATTAATTCAGACTTTGGTCAAAATATAATATTTAATGAATATCACTAATCACTTAATTTATATATCATCTATTTGTAACCATTGGTACAATTAAGTATACTAGGATAGACTACAGTATTTAAAATAAGATATATGTGTACCATAGTATACTGGGTTTTCTTTAACCACCACTGTCCAAATCCCCTTTCTATTCTTGTGACTGTGTTCTGTTCAATTAATAGAAGAGTACTGGGAAAGAGGAGAAAATATAGGTTTCCATAACTGACACAGAGTTTTCTCTCATGTGTCACTTAACTCTAGATTGACTCAGAAACAGGAAGATACAGTAGAAACAGGAGATTGCAATTGGAGTCAGAAAAGTTGGGTCTCAAACTTAGGTCCATTACCAGTTACATGACCACAGGCAAATCAGTTCATATTTCTGAGCCTCGGTTTCCTTATGTGGAAAATGGAAATACTATCTACACACTCTACCTCAGATATTCTTATAAAAAAGCATTTTTTATATTATCAGAGTTAAATGACTTGTTCAGGGACACGCAACTAGTAAGTGTCTGAGTTTGGATTTGAACTCGTGTCTTCCTGACTCCAGGACCAGTTCACTGTGTTGCCTAGCTGCTCCATCAAAGCACTTTGTAAACCTAACATTGATATGGAAATATGAAAGGAGGTTTGTGTGTGTTTGTGTTTGTGTTTGTGTGTGTGTGTGTGTGTGTGTGTGTGTTTTCATTTGGGATTTTATTTGCAGAGAATTTCTGGTAAGAAAACACTTACTAATGCAGAACAGCAACTCTAACTCATCATCTTCAAAAGTAACTTGGAGGACACTAAAAAGTCAAGTGACTTACTTAGGGTCAAAGAACCACCTTATGTCAAAGACAGGATCTATCTCCCTTCCATTTCCTCTCAGGTCTCACTTCCATTTCCCGATAAACTAAGCTATGCTACCTCTCAAAATAATAATTATTGTTTATTGTTAATCATTATTCACTTTTAATGATTCATTTTAGCACCTACCAGCTTTGACAATCTCTATTTAATAAGCCAGGGCAGTTGTCAAGCCAGACTTTTTTTAAGAAAGTTTTCTATATAAGGGTACCTTTTGTGTGAAGCATTATAATGCATTCAAACATAAGAAAAGACTTCAGCAGGCTCAGAGTAGTTTCTCTGCCCAGGCAGCCAAGACTATCATTCAGCTTGACAGAATCATAGAATCAAAGACTACAGAGTTAGGAGAGTACCTCAGAGGCCATCTAGTTCAACTTGTACATGATCTAGAATCCCCTGTATAATACACTTGACAAATCTGCCTTTACTTAAAGATTTCCAGTGGTAGGGACAGGATTTGGGGATGGAAAAGAAGAAGGCAATACCTTCTGAAGCCGTCTACCTCCCCATTTGTCTCACATTCAGGATTTCAGCCCCCTGTTAGCTCTTTTGCCATTATACAGGAAAAGCCCCAAATCATTCTCCTTGACAGAAAGAACAAAAGCAAAATAAGAATTGAATAGTCCTGACTTCATTTAGTGTCTGTTATCATCACTCCATCTGTGCCAATGAATGGTTCTGTAAGAATAGTGTGAAGATTGCCTAAGCTCAAAATGAGCTGGGATCTGTGAGGAAACCTAAAAACAATGATTTTTTTTTAAAAGTTATTTTAAGAAGAGAAAGATCAAAGAAAAGGTAGAACCATTTCAGAAACCTTACTTATCCATTTCAATGCTACTTTGCCCTAGAGTAGCAGAGAACCATAAATATTCTTCTTCAGACATAACTACAGAATTAAGAGTCAAAATGGGGATTGGATTTTAAAAGCTCCTGAGCCTCTGGTTAAATATGGTAAGCTGCTTTTTGCATCACCCACCTGTATATGGGCATCTGCTTTGTAACTTTAAAATCTTAGAGAGTTAAAAGACAATTTAAGTGATGATCTTCCTGTGTCAAATAGCTTATATATGTGAGAGCCAGGACTGAAAAAGCAAGTCTTCCTGGATTCAAGTGAATTTTTCTATTCACTGTGTTCCTCTGACTCTTATTGGGTTGGTAACAGTAGTTGATTCATATAGACTATAGATTATGGATGAACATGACCACATTCTAAAGATAATTCCCAAAACCCAACTCAATTCCTGTTATATAGGCCTGGTCTTTAATTGGAGTTCCCAGAAGTAGGCCATATGTTTGATTTTTTTGGTGTTTTGATTTTCTTTTTAACAAAGAGAAATTCTGTAGAGCAAACAATATTTATCTTGTTCCCTAAGGTCTACTCTTATTTCATTGTTCTCCCTCAATACTGAATTGGCACTGCATTTTATTACTCTGCTTTTTTTCTCCTCATTGACTTCAGCTGATTATAACTTCATTGCTGAAAATATGTTGTAATAAAGGCTTGAGAACTGACTGGGATCCTCAGATCCATATTTTAAGTCGGTGGTATAGGGTCTGGAGTGCTAGACTTGGAGTCAGGATGACCCAATTTCCTATCCAGCCTTCGATCCAACCCTTGGCAAATCACTTAAACTCTGTTAAGTATCTTCAGTTTCCTCATCTGCAAAATGAAGGTTATGGACTTGATAGCCTTTAAAGTCCATTCCTTTATAAAAGACTCTATAATAATTTATGATTCCATGATCCAGTAAGCTATAAATCCTAGGATGCTAGTCAGTTCTCAAACAGTCAAAGTAGAAAGGATCAGGTAACCTTCATAAACCTACCAGTTTAACTCTGTTGTGAGTAAATAATTCAGTTTCCTTTTTCATCTTGAACAGATTTTATCATCTTTTCTATTGAATGAATAATGAAATTCAAAAATCTAATGATATAAAAAACTATTTAATCACCCCCCTAAATAAAAGAGAAGCCATAATTGATAAGATGTAAATATAAAAGTCCTTTAGTCCATCGAGTCAAAGAGTCAGACAAAACTGAACGAGAATAGCAAAAACATAAATAAGTTAACATTGATGCTCAGTATGAGGTTTGCCTTTTCTTATAGGCATCTAAAATCAAGAGTAAGAGTTCTAGTTGCAGCATCCTATTTGTCTCTCATCACCAGGAGAACAGGTACAAATAATCTATATCAGGTCATCAAACAAAATTTTCCCCAAAAAATCATCTTGTTTTGTGCAGTTTTTGACCTTTTATTATAAAAGTATTTCTTTTTCTTTGCTCAAATAATTGTAAAATTTAGTTCAGTATCTGGTTTCCCACTCCATTCCCTGCCCTTCATATTATCCACCCCAATATGATAGATTAAGGTACTTGCCCTACAGGATGACTGTCTTCCATCATGTAAGATTGATTCTCTGGTAATTTACACTCCAAACACATGCATCATGATTATGTTTAACGTACATGAATTTAGTATTCATCAACATGAATTGCACATACACCTCTTGATTAACCCTCATTCTGTGGGGCATCCCTCATTTTAGAACCCCATTTGTCTCTGTACTATACCCAAGTTGCCATCTGTCCAGTTTATTCAAAGAGATGGTTATTTTTATATGAAATTAAATTTAAGCCTAACAGAAGCCAGTTGTTTTACAAGCTTTCAATTAAAAACCGAGTGGGTACTGCTTAGAATTAAGAGGTAAAAGAGCAATATATGTAATTTTAAATAAAGGATAGAAAACAAACCTTAAAAAGAGATTTTTAAGCATTTGTCAGTGGTAATTGTCCTTATGTCCTTAACTATATGTAAGTCAGAAAAATTGAATCTGGAATGTTTCTTTTGCCAAATGAAATAATATCCCATTTCTATAAGGGAAGATGTATAATATATCACTTCTGAGAATAGAGAGCCCTAGTATATTATCATTATGGCATAATACAATGAAAACAAAGAACATTATAATGTTACCTTGAATAAACTTGTGTAATTTTTAACTATTGTACTATTTAGTAGTCTGACTTTCTTGCCTCATCATAATTACTTACAAGCAATTCCCAAAGTTTAACTTCAAATGAACCAGGTAAAATTTAACTCAGCAATAACAACAACACCATGATGTGTTTCAACCACAAAGTACTGACTGGAAATTTAAAATAAAGAATCCAAACAATTATAGGAAATCTTACTTCTACACAGTGCTATATGTGTGTGTGTGTATACATTATAAATATATAATATATGTATATATTTTTTTAAAAAAGCATTTTTTTCTTAATGTGATTCAGCAATTTTCCTAAATCTTCGAAAGGGTTTCTACAGGCTTGGTAATCTTCAGTTATTTTACCTGAATTATCTGCATAATAGTTATAAAACTTATTTTATTTGTAGAGACCTGTAGAAATCTTGCCTCATTAATTTAAAATGGCATTTTCCTGGATTTCCTCATTTCTAATAAAATTAATATACAAAATTAACTATTCAATTTTAAATCTTACTAAGCAAAGAGAGTTGGTATTCCATATATATCAAGTACTAGTTTTCAAATAATCTCTCTAAGAATTTATAATAATAATAATAATAACTGAGAAAAAATAGCACTCATAAAACTTGTTTATACGTTGTTGTCTGCTTGTTGTCACCCTTGGAGATGAACTTCTTGAAAGAAGGAACTTTGTTTTACCTTTTCTTTGTATGCTCTGCACTGAGCATATTACTAGGCACATAGTAGGTACTGAATATATACATATTGAGCAGGCTTTACACTCAGTAACCCTTTTCAGTCTCACTGCAACTATTTTGGATAGATAATGCAGGTAATATTTCTATGTATAATTGATGAAACTAAGGCTCAGAAAGGATAAGTAACTTGTCCTTGACCATATGGTGAGGAAGTAACAATGGTAGAGTATCGGCCCAGGTCTGCATGATTCCAATTCCTGTGCCCTATCCATTAAGTATATTGCTTCTCAAAAAAGAATGGTAATATTTTATTCACCTTGAAATTTGGATACAATTAGTATTTTTGCACAGAATTTTCTACCCTTCAGCCAGTGGTTCTCATATTTAAGATTCTAGTCTCTCCATCTTTGCCACTTTTGCCTTTTGAGTTGTGAATTTCTGCTTTTTTATCTTTTTTTTTTCTTTTCCTTTCTTTATATTAGTTTCATATGAGTCTGGCATTCAAGGTTTGCCTCGTGAATTTCCTCTAAGAGCCCTGATAGAAGCTTCTACTCTTGACTTTTCCGTTTGATTAATAGAAAATAATAACTCACTCTCTTGTGATTTGGCTAATTAACTGATAGAGGCAGTACAAATAATTTCTACGGTAGTGTACTTATTGTTTTAAGAATTATGTGAAAATTAGTCCCTTACTAGATGATTAGGTTTTTAGATCTGGTAATGAACAAAAATAGCCTTTCTGTGCCATCTTTTAATGTGTTTTTAATCACCAGCTAAATAACAAAGAAGTGTCTTTTAAAATAATTAAGACTACATATCGAGTCTCCATAGGATGTCAACAATAAAGGGGTTAATGATGCATCCAATCATCATGAAAACAATCAAAAAAATGTCTTGCTTTAAACAACCCAAAGCAATTTCCACAATCTAAATGTGTCTATGCCAGAATAATTTCCATAGCATCACAGCATTTTTCATCCTGCAGAGATTACAAGAAGAAAAAGAGGGAAGCTTGCAAATGATGGCAACCTTGGATGTAAGTGGAGCCAAATATTTAAATGAAAAATCTGTCAAAAAAAAAAGCCAAACTATTACACTTTCACAAAACATGCTAAACATCATGACATGACCTCAGTCATGGCACCATTTAGAACCATGAAAGAATGTTACAATGAGAGGTTTTCATTTACACATTGTATGTAGCTTTTCAGCATATTAATAGAATCTCCCTTCTGTGTTAAACCAGTATACTCTTTTTTTCTTTTGTCTCTCCTTTTTGTCATTTGAGCTAAATCCAAAATAATTTTATTGTCCCAATCAAATTAAAAGTCATTGTAACTTTGTGTATATCTAACTTGTAACTATCATTAGAGATAATGAGCCCATCCCAAAATTCATGTGAAACAAAAGATCATTTGATGCCCTGAAAAAAAAAAAATCTGAGGAGGAAGTAATGACTTTAACTTAAGAGTTTTCTGTGGATTTGCATAAATCCATCAGTATCTGATTCTAACTACTGAAAGGGAGATGAAATATCCTGGTTTGTGATACATTCATACTACATTAGGTATGAAAAGAGCTCATTTGCTGTCATCTATTTTATATGTATGTATACATACACATATACAAATATATAATACATAAGTTATCATGAATACTTTATTATGTACTCATATATTTGTTCTATTAACAGGACTTTTACAAAAGTTATGAGTACAAATAAGCAACTATGACTCAGTAAGAATTACTTCTAGCTACAAACAAATCACTTGATTCTCATTATTTTTTTCCAATTTGTTATGCTTTAGACCTTTATTTAATACTTTATAAAGAGGAAATGTTGATAGCAATGGAAAAAAAAAAACAACCTCAAACTTCTGGTTTGAGATATTAATTAGCTTTGAAATGTGAATTTCTTAGCATTGAAATTACTAATTCAATTTATTCTGACAGGAATTTTAGATCAATTAGATAAGGAAGATTAGATCTAGGCAAACCAGGTTTTGTTTTGTCTTGTTCTGTTTTAACCATTATTTACAAAATATGTACATGAAACAAATCTGACTAACTCAGGCCTAAATGATCTCCTTTATTCTCCCTTAAGAGTATGGATGTTTGGGTTGAATTCACAGTCTTCAATTCTCTACTTCATTGATTTCACAATGGCCAGCTTCTGCTTGTACCATGGATAGAACACAGATCTCTGACAAATTCCATTTTTCCATAGCAGAAACTCACATGAACGTGTCAATTTGGTGAATTCAGGCAACATTAATGACACAATTCCCAGAGTATACATTTTCCAGACTATTACAATTTTTTTGTCTACAAAATCCAGTGTCCAAATTAAGCAACTCACTTTGATCCAATATCTTCTGTGCTCTACTTTATACTATTCTTAAGGATTGATCAGATGTAAATTAAATTGACTAATTTCAAAGAAAAAGTAAGCTTTGTAGTTGTTACATGAGCTTGTGATAACCCACCACTCTTATGATTTATCATCATAAATTACAAATTCATTCTTTCATTTTGCAAGGTACACAAGAAATATTTGAGCTGACCCAATAATGCATATAATATTCCAGAGCAAATTATGCAGTCCGATCCATAGAGATAAAGAGAGAAAATACAGGGCCAAAAGAATTCTAAGAGAATAGATTTCATCATTTTACTACATTAAGTTGTCTAAGGAATATTTCTGGAGGTAGGAAAATACACGTCAGATGATTCATGACACACTACTAGCCCAAAGTAAGTATAGTTTATTTTATTATTAAGTTTCTTTTATTTAAGTTTCTTTTAATTCTGAAAAATTAGGAAAATACTGAATCAGTGAAAAAAAGTCATTGTGTCATGATCTGAGCCTTTACTTTGGGGTAAAAACACATTTTTAATGAAGTGTCTTTTAGAATTTTATGAAGCTTCAAATATGATTTTTTCTGAAGGGAAAAAAGTTCACCTTAGAAAAGTAACATTTTTTTTGCAAATTAGAAAACAAATTTGGCAAGAAATATAGATTCAAAATATAAAACATATGACAGTATTTCTTCTCAAAATAATTATACTATGTTATTTCAATAATGAATACCTTTGGAAAATTAATCTTTCAAGCCATAATCATAATAGATTAAAATATAACCACTACATTGTTGAGATAAATATTTTACATCAGGATGATTAGAATTAGAAACATCTCAACAGGAAAAACATAGAAATATCAAAATCCTTCTTTAGTAATCATCATGTATAAATTTCACTACTATCATTATAAAAGTGACTTTTAAAAATATACATCCTTAGCCAACTTTGGATGAGTCCCGATGATGATGTTGGAGACTAAGATATCACAAATGCTAGAAAGACACAGATAATCTCTAAATCAATTTTTAGCTAATGGTCTTAAACTTTTTATTACTCAATATATTGGTGGAAATAATAAGTAGGCAGATTAGCTCATTTTTTAAAAACCCATCTTCGAATTCTCCTGCTCAGTACCTGATAATGTAGCCTATGAGCCATGCATGACATAGCTAAAGCACAGGTAGGAAAAATGAGAAGGAAAAGAATCAAGAGCTTGGACAAATTCACACAGTAGATAATCAGCCCCTGAAAAATAAAGTTCACTTTGGAGCCATTTTTCTCATGCTCATCATCTTGTTATTTAAGTGCAAGTGGTATCGCCAAACATGCACAAATAAAATTATAATTCTATTCAAAATCTGTAGGCTCTATTTCTCCTACTAATTAGTAAGATTCTAATATTCATCATGATAGTAAAGTGTTTTATAGAAGAAAGGAAGTAACATGATTATCAGAACCAGAGAGTGCCATAACCTTTAAAAATATTAATAAGTACCATGACCCAAAAATGTAATCACTAGAATTTCTCCAAAGATAGACTTTGCCTTTGATGATGAAAAGCAATAAAAAGTCAGAGGCAAACATTCACCATGTTCTCTGCCATATGTAACTGTGGTTTTCTACTTTTTTTTTCCACCCGCTGTAACAATATGGCTCATGTGTATTCAAGAGACTTCAAAAAATGTAGCCAAAAGAATATGCTGCAGCATGGCCCTTTCATGCCTTTGATGTACAAAGCAAATCAGCCTGAAATCATCTGAGAATTTTGATGACAGGGGCTGGACCAATCTTAGGGAGATCAAAGCATTCCAAGCCAGTGACATTTGCTAGGAAATTAATGTTTTCTCTACCAAGGTTTAGCCATCCTATAAACAGAACAAATGTAAGAATCCTGAGATGGTTTCAGCAAGCATTCCTCCAAATAATCACAGTGGCAATGGCGGTTCCTTTGTGAAGGCAGTGTTCACAACATTGATTTACATACTACAGAACAGATTGTGTGGAATATTGTTTGTCATTTTGTTTTGATTTGATATTGTACTCTGAGATGAGAAATTATGCAATGAAAATATAATTTGATGTGTTTGTCATATTATAAAATTATAAGAGTACTCTCCTAAGAACAGAAAGTTGTTATATGTTGATCAATTGTTTCTCCTTATTCCAAAGGTCTAAGACTAGTGAAATGGGTCTCCCCAGCAGGAGTGACTATAATGAGACTTAATGCCTTAACATAGTTTTAATGATTTGAATGATAGTTATGACTTATCTGGGACTATTGGTGAAGTTTTATAGTAGATGGACACTTTTGGTTGTGATAGGAGGTTAAAGGGAAAGATTATAAATTGGAAATTGGCACTTAATTTATATGGTAGATTTCTGAGCATTTTCCACTACTTTAAAATTTCAATCATTCCATGTAGTAATAGTGTTAAACCACCCATTGAACAAATCTCAGAATTTAACTTATGTTGTTTGTTTGAGGTAAGTGAACTATGTGAGACTTATTCTATTAATCTGATAGCTTAAACTCCATTGGTGGGGGTAGGTCAAAAGGAAAACTCCAGATTAAATAAAATAGTTCTAAAATATTTTGTCCAAATAACTACTCATTCAAGGCAAGTATCTCTTTGTCAAAAACAAGTTAAAATGTTTGTTATACTTAGTTTTTGACTCATGAATCTTCTTATTAGAATAGAAAAAAAGGTTTTATATGTGGATATGACTTAGGAAATTTCAAGTACACAATTGTTAAGCTACTTATTTCAGTGTAATGAAAGAGTTTTGTGGAACTGAATGGTTTAAAACATTGTCAGTCTCCTTGTGATACTGAAAACAAGAGGCTTTTATTTATGGTATACTTTAACTCACATGAGAGAAGACCTAAAAACTAAGGAGGCCAGAGAGGAGAAGGCAGGGTCAACAAGAGAATGAATCTATTACAGTGGTTCAATGATAGGAGAAGAAATTAGGTTCAACAGTGGCCATACAGGAAACTTCCTTGGTCTTGTGACAACGAGCTTTGGATCTCAAGTTATTTGTCTCAATTTGTATGGAAGATGACTATTATATCATCTCCTTTATCAGGACAGTACACCAATATCCTATATAGGGTACAGGAGCCAATAACTCTAAAATTGATACAGTGAGATTACCCACTGTGTTAAGGATATTTCTGAGACTAGAGTAGCAGCAACAAAACTGGCCTCCATGTGGATACTAGCACAAGCCAAGACCAAACTGCATCTGAAACAGGCCAGAACTATTTATTTTTGCTTGTTTGTTTTTAAAAAGACTAGAGGGATGTCACACAAATATGTCTGATTGATTAGTGATATCATAGCAAGGGAGTCACCAATTCACAAAGTTGCACAACACCTGGGTATATGACTGTTGTTGACAGGTTTAAAGGTCATGATGTAATTTTATAATTAGAGGCAGAACTGTATAATGGAAGTCATATCAAAAGATCTAGTTATTGAAGTTTGACACTGCTATTTATCTATTGTAAGCTATTTTCTCTCTCTGGGCCTCAGTTACCTCATCCTTAAAATAAAAGTACTGGACTAAATATTCTCTAGGGTTCCTTTTGGCTCTGAGTTTACCATGTCCAAAAAACCAAAACAAAAAAAAAAAACAAATCAAAATTCATTATCCCCAGTCCTTATTCATCTCCCAAATTCACACATTTTGAATTTATTATTTCTGCTGAAGGTATCTTCAAATCTTCCAATTTCACAGACAAAAGAAGTACACGTGACAACATGTTGCACTGGAAAAACATAAAGAGGAAGTAATGGAGGGTTAGTTGCCTTGGGTTCAAATTCTGGCTTTATCATTTATTATCTGAGTGACCTTGGACAAGTACCAACTTCTTTGGACTTCAGTTTTCTCAACTGTAAAATGAGGAGGTAGACTAGATGAGCTAGATTGTGTCTTCTATCTAGAAATCTATGATCCTATAACTCAACACTCTTACTCATTCCACACATGTAAAGAGTTGTCAGGTTTGTTATTTTTATTCCCACTATTCATACCTTTCTCGCCCCTTCTCACACTGCTACCAACTTAGTTCAGAACCTCATTACCTCTTGTATAAATTATTTCAATAGCTTCTTAATTAGACTAGGGTTCTTCAAGTCTCTTCAATCTATTCTATCTTCCACATGGCTATCAAAGTGATTTTCTTTTCCTGTGTGTGTGTGTGTGTGTGTGTGTGTGTGTGTGTGTGTTATGTGAATACATACTGGTTTTATTATTGTTATAATTATTTCTTTGACATTTCAGGCTCCTGTATCACTGGCAACATCTTCCTTCCTCTTCCAAATGCATGCATCCTTCCACATTCTGTTCTTAGCTCCCTGACCTCTTTCAAGAGGTACACACTCAATCTTTTATTTTTAATTTATTTTTAGTTTTCAACATTCAGTTTCACAAGATTTTAAGTTACAAAGTTTCTCCCCGTCTTTCACCTACAAACCACCCCAAGATAGCAATCGTACTGAATACCCCTATCCCAATCTGCTCCCTGTTATATCCTCCTCCATTTCCCCTCTTACTTTCTTCTAGGACAAGATGGATTTCTTTACCCCAGTGCCTGTATATCTTATATGGCAGTTGCATAAAAAATTAATTTTTCATCATTTGTTTTTAAATTTTTCTTTCCAAGGGTCTTTCCCTTCTTCCCTCCTCAACCACCCCAATGGGAAGATAAGCAATTCCATACAGATTGTACATGTGTAGTTATGCAAAATATTTCCATAGTAGATACACTGTGAAAGACTAACTATATTTCCCTCCATCTTATCCCGCACCCCACTTATTCTATTTTGCTGCTTTGACACTGTCCCTTTTCAAAAGTATGTGCTTCTAACAAACCTCTCCCCCAATCTGCCCTCCCTTCTATAATACCCCCTTTTATCCTCTTCCTCCCTACTTTCCTGTAGGGTAAGATACCCAAATGAGTGTGTATGTTAGTCCTTCCTTAAGCCAAATTCACTGAGAGTAAGGTTGACACATTCCTTTTCACCTTCCTGCTCTTCCCCTCCATTGTAACAGTTTTCTCTTGCCTCTATTATATGAGATAATTTAGCCTATTCTATCTCTCCCTTTCTCCTTCTCTCATTATATTCCTCTCACCTATTAATTTTCCTTTTTAGATGTCATCCCTTCCTATTCAACTCATCCCATGTTGTGTTTCTATGTATAAATCTACACACATATGCACATACTCACATATGTATTTATATACACATACACCCTCCTATACATATATATTCCCCAATCTTCATACTGAGAAAAGTCTCGTGAGTTACAATTCTTGTTTTTCTATGTAGTAATGTAAATAGTTCAACTTCAATAAGTTCCTTATTATTTCTTTTTCATGTTTACCTTCTCATGCTTCTCTTGCTTTTTATATTTGAAAGTCAAATTTTCTCTTCAGCTCTGTTTTTTTTTTCATCAAGAATACCTGAAAGTCTTCTATTTCATTGAATGACCATATTTTCCCCTGAAGAATTATACTCAGTTTTGTTATGTAGGTGGTTCTTGGTTTTAATTCTAGTTCCTTTGACCTCTGAAGTATCATACTCCAAGTCCTTTTATCCCTCAATGTAGAAGCTGCTAGGTCTTGTGTTATCCTGATTGTATTTCTACAACACTCAAATAGTTTCTTCCTGACAGCCTGTAATATTTTCTCCTTGACCTGGTAACACTGGATTTGGCTATGATATTCCTAGGACTTTTCGTTTGGGGATTTTTTTCAAAAGGTGACCAATGAATTATTTCCATTTCTATTTTGCCCTCTGGTTCTAGAATATCAGGGTAATTTTGCTTGAGAATTTCTTGAAGGATGATGTCTAGGCTCTTTTTTTTGATCATGGCTTTCAGGTAGTCCAGTAATTTTTAAATGATCTCTCCTGCATGTATTTTCCAGGTCAGTGGTTTTTCCAATGAGATATTTCAAATGCCTTCTATATTTTCATTTGTTTGGATCTGTTTTATAGTATCTTGATTTCTCATAAAGTCATTAGCTTCCATTTACTCCAATATAATTTTGGAGGAATAATTCTCTTCAGTGAGTTTTTGAAATTCCTTTTCCATGTGGGCAATTTGGCTTTTTAAGGCATTCTTCTCCTCATTGCCTTTTTGGGCCTCTTTTGCTATTTGAGTTAGTCTATTTTTAAGGTGTTATTTTACAGTATTTTTGGGTCTCCTTTAGCAGGCTGTAGACTCACTTTTCATGATTTTCTTGCATCATTCTCATTTCTCTTCCCAATTTTTCCTCCACTTCTTTTACTTGGTTTTCAAAATCCTCCTTGAGCTCCTCCATGGCCTATAGTTCATATTTTTCTTGGAAGCTTTGATACAGGAGATTTGACTTCATTGACTTCTGGTTCCATGTATTGATCCTTTTGTTCCCAAAAAAGGATTCTATGGTCTGATTGTGCATCTGCTGCTGCTCATCTTGCCAGTCAATTATTTGACTTTTGAGCTCTTTGCCACTGTAGAACTCTGCTTCCAGAGTGGAGAGAGCTGTGTCCCAAATCACTGTAGTTTTCACAAAAGTTTTCAGAGGTCTGAGGAGGGTGCCATCTCTATAGCTCCACAAGCTCTGGCACACTGGTGTTTCTCACCCAAGGACCACCATTCAAGACCACAATCCAGATCCAAGCAGGTCAAAGCAAAAGAGTTTACCCTCTGAATGGTTGCTTGGTCCCCCTATGATCTGCAGCCCAGGAGCTCCTGAGGCAGCCATGCAGCAGCAGCTGCAGCCACAGGGCCTCTGCTCTCTCTTACCACAAAGGGCAGGGGCCAGACCATGTTCCAACACAGTTCCCCAATTTTTACTTTCTCTTTGGCTTTTATGGGTTGAGATGTCTGGAAACCACCACAGCTACTGGTGATTCACTCTCCTGAAGTCTGCTCTTGCCAGTCTGTGCTGCTGCTCAGGGTCGCCACAGGTCTCAGACCACATGGCTCACATGGGACTTGACTCAGCTCCCAGCTTGATCTGACAGACCCTTTCTGTTGTTCTGTCAGGCTGCTTTTAGCAGGAGATTTGTTTCTCTCTGTCACTCTGTGTGTTCTGTAGGTCTAAAATTTGTTTAGAGTCATATTTTACAGGTATTGGAGGTGGCTGGAACAGGAGCTCAGCCAAGTTCCTGGTTTTACCCTGCCATCTTGGTTCCACCCTCCCCCTCCCCCAGTGATTTTCTTTAAATTCAGGTATGACCATAATAGTTTCCTACTCAATATATCCCAGTGATTACTGTTTCTAAAATAAAATATAAATTCTTGTTTTGCGTACTTAAAATCCTTTGCACCCTTTTGTCAACCCACATTTCTATCCATATTAAGGATATTACTTTGTTACATATTATTTTATTAATCATTGCTTGTACTACCTGTGTACATATACCTTCTTTGTGCTACATTCCAAAGAAATTGATCATATTGCTTGCTGCTTCTCACATGTCATGCTCCATTTCCCTATGCCTTTGCTCTAGTTAAGCCCTCCTGCCTGGAATACTTTCCATTATCACTGCTACCAGGCAGAATGCCTTGTTTACTTCAACATTTACTCCAAGTATCTCTTTCTGTCTGAAGTCTTTCTTGATGTCCCTACCTGTTAATACTCTCCCTACTCAAACTCTTTTGTGTATTTGTATTCATGTGTGTGTGTAGTGTCTCCAATAACAATAAAGACTTACAGCCCTGGTATTGGTGTTGGCCTCTCCTCCTCCTGATCATAGCCCTAATTACAGGACCCTCTCTCATTAATTGCTTTCTACAATTTATCAAATCCAGTGTTAAATCCATTAATGTTAATTATCAGGGGATGCCCCCATATCCTTTAGGAACAGAATTGGGTAATCTCGATGTGACCCCTAGATGTGAACCCAGCTATGTCAAAGGTTTGACATACCTCCAAGAAAGAGTAGGGAATGTTGGACACAGGTCCACTCTGCCCATCCCCCATTGACTTGTCACTTTGCCCTTCCTGAGTGTCAGACAAAAATCCACTCACCCTTTCCTTGAGTTGTAAAACAGGCAGCCCTACCTTCCCTTTCCTTGAGTTGTAAAACAGGCAGCCCAACCTTCCCTTTCCTTGATTTGTAACACAGGCAGCCCAATCTTTCCTTCATTGATTTGTAAAGCAGAGAACTCCATCTTGCTTAATCTGTAAACAGGCAGAACCCCCACCCCTTGCTTTCCCTTGATTAATCTGTGGGCAGGAGTCCCAGTCTAGGGATTCACACTGGTGGGAAATTCAAATGTATACTGACCAATCACTAATTGTAGTTTCAAGTGTACACTGACCAATCATTGGAGTTTCAGCTTACATCACAGTAATTTCAGTTTATGTAACCTAGCTATGGAACCTCTATAAAACTGGCACACTGTCTGTGCCAAAGCACTGTCTGATTTGGGTGACCATGTACCCCGACAGTCCCGTGATAATAAAATCCACTTTTTAAACTTAAAAAAAATAAATAAAGACTTAAAGGAATGAACTATTCCATTGGGTTTTTTGTATCTCTGTATTCTTTTTTTTTTAAGCAATTGGGGTTAAGTAACTTGCTCAAGGTTACACGGCTATTCATTATTTGTGTGTGGGTGCTCATTTTCTGAGGCCGGATTCGATCTCAGATCATCCCAACTCTGAGGCTGGTGCTCTTACTCACTGCGCCACCTAGCCGCCCCTTTTAGGGCAATTGGGGTTAAGTAACTTGCCCAAGGTCACACGGCTAGGTTTTTGCTTTGTGGGGATTAAGTGTCTGAGCCAGATCCGAACTCAGGTCCTTCTGACTCCAGGGTCGGCTCTCTACTCACTGTGCCACCTAGCCACCCCTGTATCTCTGTATTCTAACATAATGAATGGCACATAATAGCAACTTAAATACTGATTTATTGATGTTAATTTCCTAGCACTTAGATCTTTAACTTAGTTCTGTTTCCTCCTATTTTGAATTACATTAGGATATGATGAACTTTCTTTTTAAAGGGTACATCACAAAACTTTTTTTTCAGACTCTACACAGGATGTCTCTTTGCTAAAATAATAAATGTTGCATTGTTTTTTTGGGGAAAACAGTAGAATGTCTTTCCTAAAGTACAGAGATACAGGGCTGCAAAAATCTCTCACTTTTTCTGCATAGGTCTCCCTCTGAGTATAACTTTTCTGAAATAACCCAGTATAATTTGAAAAACACAACTGTTCTTCTCTGAAGGAAGATAAGGAATTCAAAGAAAAGTGGAAATGTCCTTCTGAACCCAAAGACACAATGGAAAGTGTAAATGTAAGTTGCATGCCACTGCCTACCTGCCAAGGGAGGACAAAAATAGTCAGGAGTGGAAAACAGAAACCCATTTGAGTGATGCAAGAAGGAAGCATGGCCACAAACACCAAGAATCCAAGACTCAGAGTGGCTATGGCAATAAAGTACATGAAACCAAGCTTTCAAGAGAACAGATTCATTCCAGCTAAAACGTATACATTTTTGTCTTCAGACATTCAAGTTCATAGCATCATAGATTGAAAATAAAGGCACCTAAGTGACCCACAGTGAACAGAGCACTGGACCTGGGTAAGAAAGACTTGAATTAAAATTCAACCCTAGACACTTACTACCTGCATGACCCTAAGCAAGTCACTTAACATTTGTCTGATTCAGTTTCTATAACTATAAAAGGCAGTTAATAATAGCACTTAATAATCCTTAATCACGTGAAAAACAAAATATAAGACTCAATATTGTCTCTAATCTCCATGACGTATCAAAACTCTCCAAGAGGGAAATAAAGTGGCAAACATAAAGGAACTGGAGTTATATCCATGGTCTAGGATACCAGGAAACCAAAAGAAGGTTTAAAAAATGGCCTGGGAGATTTCTGGAGAGAGAAGCACCATCAGCTATGGAGGTTTCCAGACTTCTCAATCCATAAATGCTAAAGACAAAGTAAAAGGTTAGTGTGGAACTCTGTTGCAACAGGAGTGGATGGAAGAGTGTGGTCCAGGCACTGCCCCCAGAGTAAGAAGAGGCAGAGGCTCAGAGACTGTGCCAAGTGGCTGCCTCAGGAGCTCCTGTACTGCAGATTGTAGAGGGACAAAGTGACCATTCAGAGGGTAATCACTCTTGCTTGAACCTGCTTGGATCTGGATCACAGTCTTGTGTGAAGGTCCTAGGGTGTGTAGCCAGGTGGCAGAGCCTGTAGGGACTACAGAGAGGGTACCCTCCTAATTGCTCCCACAGCTGCAAAAACCCCAGCAATTTCGATACCGCTCTCTCCGTTCTGAAAGCAGAGTTCAACTATGGCAAAGAGTTCAAAAGTCAAGTAATTGGATACATGAGCATGCATAGGAAACACAATCCAACCACTGACTGCTTTTTTGGAACAAAAAGGATCAAAACATGGAATGGGAGGAAAGTCAGAACTCCTGCATCAAAAGCTCCCAAGAAAAATATGAATTGGTTACAAGCCATGGAGGAGCTCAAGAAGGATTTTGAAAAACAAGTAAGGGAACTGGAGGAAAAACTGGGGAGAGAAATGAGAATGATGCAAGAAAATTTAAAAAAAAAAGTGAGTCAACAGACTGACTGAAGAGAATAACACCTTAAAAAATAGACTAACGGTGGAGCCAAGATGGCAGAGTAGAAACAGCTCATCCAAGGCACGCTGCCCCCAGATTCCCCCCAAACTATATAAAAGGGGACTCTGAACAACTTCTGGAGCCCCAGCACCCACAGAATAACACAGAAAAGCTAACCTCCCGCTGAGGACAGCCCAGCAGCCCTGCAGGAAGGACCAGCATAGCGGTCTGGGAGCTGGCAACACGAAGAGTGTGGGGAGCCGAGCTGAGCCCAGGTCCGCGTGAGCTGAGGTTTTAGCCCGAGGGTGGCAGGGCCAGCAGCCGGCTGGAGGAAACCCAGAACCAGTAGCTGTGGCAACTCCAGAATTATCAACATAGACATGCCTAGGACAAAGTAAGAGGTGAGTGTCCTATGGACTTTGGGACTATTTGGGGAATTCGTCGGCTCCCTCCCCTGGGGGGTAGAAGCTGCTGAGGAGACACGCCATTTTGTAGTTTTCAGAGGCAGCTCCAGCTCCTGGCCTGCGAATTAATTGTAGGGAGATCCAGCGATAAGTCTTGGGGGGTAATCGCTCTTGCTTTAACCTCCCTGGATCTGGAGTGTGATCTAGAGTGGAAGTTGTGGGTGGGTTTACAGCTTGCCAGAAACGGAAGTTGCCCCCCACACGTTCGGGGTGAAAATTCCTCTAACTGGCCTTAAAGCCATAGTGTGGCAACAAGCCTAAAAGTCAAGCAATTAAGTAGCAACATGCCAAGGCAAAGGAAACAGAAAAACGCAACCCTAGACTCCTATTTTGGGGGCATAGAGTGGGAAAAGGATTGTGAGGGCAGAATTCCTGCTCAAAAAGACCCAGGGGAAAACATGAGCAGGTTGCAGGCCATAGAGGACCTTAAGAAGGACTTTAAAAATCAAATAAGAGAAGTGGAGGAAAAACTGGAAAGAGAAATGAGAAGGATGCAGGAAAAGTATGAAATGAGGATCAACAGCCTGACAGAGGAAAACAACACCTTAAAAAATAGACTAACTCAAATGGCAAAGGAGGCCCAAAAGGGCAATGAGGAGAAGAATGCCTTAAAAAGTCGAATTTGCCAAATGGAAAAAGAATCTCAAAAGTTCACTGAGGAAATTCATTCCTTCAGAGTTAGACTGGAGCAAATGGAAGCTCGTGACTTTATGAGAAATCAAGATGCTGTTAAGCAGATCCAAACAAATGAAAGAATAGAAGGCAATGTGAAATATCTCATGGGAAAAACCACTGACCTGGAAAATAGATCCAGGAGAGACAATTTAAAAATTATTGGACTACCTGAAAGCCATGATCAAAGAAAGAACCTAGAAATCACCCTTCAAGAAATTCTCAAGGAAAACTGCCCTGATGTTTTAGATCCAGAGGGCAAAATAGAGGTTGAAAGAATCCACCGATCACCTCCTGAAAAAGATCCCAAAAAGAAAACTCCCAGGAATATTATAGCCAGGTTCCAGAATCCCCAGATCAAGGAGAAAATACTCCAAGCAGCCAGGAAGAAACAATTTCAATATTGTGGAAACACAATCAGAATAGCCCAGCACCTGGCAGCTTCAACACTGAGGGATCAAAGGGCATGGAATATGATATTCCAGAGGACAAAAGAGCTGGGACTGAACCCAAGGGTCACCTACCCAGCAAAACTGAGTATTTTGTTTCAGGGGAAAATATGGTCATTCAGTGGAATAGAGGACTTTCAAGCATTCTTGAGGAAAAAAACAGAATTGAATAGAAAATTTGACATCCAGACACAAGAAGCAAGAGATGCCTGAGAAGGTAATCAGGGAAAAGAAATCAAAAGGAACTTATCAAAGTTGAACTATTTACATTCCTTTATGGAAAAGCAATAACTGTGACTGATGATATCTTTCTCACTATGAAAATAAAGGAAGAAGGGGGTGTGGTCATATGAATACATATGTGAATGTGTGTGTATATGGTTACAGTTATATATGGATAGAGGGCATAGGTTGAATTTGTTGGGAAGGGAGAATACTCAAGGGATGAAATTATCAGGTGAGAGAGGAAAGTGGCAAGAGGAGATAGGGAGAGACTGGGTAGGGTGAACTATCCCATGTAGAAGAAGCAAGGGGAAGTGGTTGCAAGGGAGGGGGAGAATAGGAAGGCTAAAAAGGCAAAACCACATTCACATTGAATTTGGTTCAGGGAGAGAATGACATACATACTAAATGGGATATCTCAACCTGCAGCAGGATAGAGGGAAGGGGGATGAGAGGAGGGATGATGGATGGGAGGGCATCCTTGGGGGGAGGGGAGGTTGGAAGTACCCACTATAGAAGAGGGAAAGGATCATGTAGGGAATGGACCAGGTGGGGGATGGGATGAGTGGGAGGGAATTATAAGCAGCCTTGTACAATATATCTAATATGATAATGTTTTGCATAGCTAGACATGTACAACATTTACTGAATTACTTATCTCCCAAGAGGGAATGGGTGAAAAGGGAGGAAGGAAATGGCTCTGAAATTCGAGGTCTTACCATTAAATGTTTCAAATATATATAAATACTATTATTAGTACTCTTTTGCTTATAATAGGGAGATAAGATGGGCAGGCATTGGGACACAAGATTCATCTTCCTCCAGTGCAAAAGTCGAAGGGGGTATGGGAGAAGGTATGGGAGAGAGCAGATTGGAGGAAGAGATGTCTTGTGGGACTGCTATTCTGGGAGGGTGGGTAGGGGAATAACAGGGGGAAAATGATTGTAACTCAAAATCTGGAGGAAATGAATGACATAAAACAGAAGTTAATAAAGCATTTGTTTAAAATAAATAAATAAATAAATAAAATGTAATGAAATAAATTTAATTAATTAATTAAAAACAAATAAATAAATAATAGACTAACTCAAATGGCAAAAAAGGCCAAAAAGCCAATTAGGAGAATACCTTAAAAAGCCAAATTTGCCCAACAGAAAACCAATTTCAAAAATTCACTGAACAAAATAATTCCTTCAAAATTAGATTGGAGAAAATGGAAGCTAATGACTTTATGAGAAATCAAAATACTTTAAAACAAATCCAAACAAATGAAAAAATAGAAGGCAATGTGAAATATCTCACTGGAAAAAGCATTGAACTGGCAAATAGATACAGAAGAAATCCTTAAACAATTATTGGACTAGTCTGCAATTGATAAATGGTCAAAGGATATGAACAGGCAGTTCTCAGAGGAAGAAATTAAAGATATCTATAAGTATATGGGAAAATGCTCTATTTGATTAGAGAAATGCAAATCAAAAAAACTCTGAGGCACCACATCTCACCAGTCAGTTTGGCTAAGATGACAAAACAGGAAAATGATAAATGCTGGAGAGGATGTGGAAAAATTGGTACACTAATACATTGCTGGTGGAGTTGTGAACTGAAGCAACCATTCTGGAGAGCAATCTGCAACTATGCCCAAAGTGCTATAAGTAATTTCATATCCTTTGATCCAGCAAACTTCTAGGGTTATATCCCAAAGAGATCATAGAAGCGGGAGGAAGACCCATATGTACAAAAATATTTATAGCAGCTCTTTTTGTGGTGGCAAAGAATTGGAAGCTAAGGGGAGGCCATCAGTTGGGGAATGGCTAAACAAGTTAAGGTATATGAATGTAATGGAATCCTATTGTGCCATAAGAAACAAAGAGAAGACAGACTTCATATTTACCTGGAGAGGCTTATTCGAACTGATGCTAAGGGAGAAGAGCAGAACCAGGAAAAATTTATACACAATTACAGATACAATTTATGTGTGATGACCAACTTTGATAGACTGGACTCTTCTCAGAAATGCAGGGCTATAAGTAAACTCCAAAAGACTCATGAGGGAGAGAGATGTCTACATTCAGAGAAAGAGCTAGAAAGAACAGAGTCTGAATGCAGATTAAAGCAAATTACCTGCTCTCTTTCTTTTTCTTGTTTGGTTTTGTTTCCTCTTTCCCATTGTTCATTCCATCTGATACAGACCTTCTTTATAACCTGACCAATGTCTAATGGGAAACTATTTGCAGATCCCATACTTGATTGTAGGCTGCCATGGTGGGTGGAGAGGAGGGAAGGGATGGGGAGAAAATTTGAAAGTCAAAGAACTGGTGAACTGAATCTTGTGAACTCAAAATAAACTAACAAATTAATAAAGACAAAAAAAAAGAAAAAAATTATTGGACTATCTGAAAGCCATGAACAAAAAAAAGAGCCTAGACACCATCTTTCAAGAAATTATCAAGCAAAATTGCCCTGATAATCTAGAACCAGAGGGCAAAATAGAAATGGAAAGAATTCATTTATTATCTCTTGAAAAAGATGCCAAAAAAATAAAACCTTCTAGGAATATTATAGCCCAATCCCAGAGTTCCCAGGTCAAGGAGAAAATGCCACAAGTAGTCGGCAAGCAACAATTTGAGTATTATGGAAACACAATCAGGATAACATAAGACCTAGCAACTTCTACACTAAGGTATAAAAGGGCTTGGAATATGATATTCCAGAGGTGAAAGGAGCTAGGATTAAACCAAGAGTCACCTACCCAGCAAAACTGAGTATAATGCTTCAAGGAGAAATATGATCATTCAATGAAATAGAGGATTTTCATGAATTCATGATGAAAAAAAGAACAGAGTTGAACAGAAAATTTGACTTTCAAATACAAGAAGCAAGAGAAGCATGAGAAGGTAAACAGGGTAAAGAAATCATAAGGGACTTATTAAAGTTGAATTATTTTCATTCCTACATGGAAAAATGATAATTGTAACACATAAAACTTTTCTCAGTATTAGGACAATTGAAGGGAATATATGTGAGTGTGTGTGTGTGTGTGTGTGTATGTATACATACATATATGCATGTATAAGAGGGTGTATGTATATAAATATGTGTGTACATGTATACATAGACAGAGGGCACAGGATGAGTTGAATATGAAGGTATGATATCCAAAACACAAAATTAAGAGGTTAGAAAGGGGTATATTGGGAGGAGAAAGAGAGAGACAGATTAGAGTAAATTATCTCATATAAAAGAGGCAAGAGAAGACTATTATAATGGAGGGGAAGAGTGGGAAGGTAAAAGGGAATGGGACAACTTTACTCTCATTGAATTTGGCTTAAGGAAGGAATAACTTACACACTCAATTGGGCATCTTACCCCACAAGAAAATAGGGGGAAGGGGATAAGAGGGGAGATGATAGAAGGGAAGGCAGAATTGGGGAAGAGGGTAGTTAGAAGCAAACACTTTTGAAAAGAGGGTCAAAGGAGACAATAGAATAAGTGAGGGTTGGGATAGGATTCAACTACTACAGAAATCTTTTGTGTAACTACACATGTACAACATATATTGAATTGCTTATCTTCCCAGTGGGGGTGGGCAAATAGGGAAGAAGGGAAAAAATCTGGAACTCAAAGTTTTAAAAACAAATGTGTATTAAAAAATAAGATATACATGCACTGGGGTATAGAAATCTATCTTGCCCTACTAGAAAGTTAGGGAGGTGATGGAGGAGGATATAAGAGAGAACAGTTTGGAGCGAAAGCTTTCAATAGGCTTGCTATTTTGGGGTAGGAGTAGGGGAAAGATTGGGAGAAAAAAACTGTAACTCAAAATATTGTGGAAATGAATATTGAAAACTAAAAATTATATATATATATATATATATATATATATATATATACACACATACATACATACATATATACATACATATATTTAAATGACCTGGAAGGATTCTGGGAAGGTAGTGGAATAGGTAAAAAAAATTTCCAAGCTCTCAAGATTTTTCCCCACCACTTACGGTAAACAAAGTGTGGGTAAAAATAAGTAAAAATAGGGGCACAATAGGTGTATTCCAGGTATAATTTAAGAAAATCAGAAGAAAAATTTCAGGACATTTGGTGCTTGTGAAGAGTAAACATCTCTAAGCTAGGGTCCACTTACAAGAAATTGGAGGTTTGACTTTGGTTCAATACCCCATACCCCAGGGCTAGAGGTCATTACAAAAATTAAGCTATTACCAAAAAAAAAAAAAAATTGACAGGCAAAGAAGAAAAGACCCAACCAGAGAAAAGTATTATGGGGATAGAGATGACTGGGGTTCATCTTCAAAGGAAGATACTGAAGTATAGAAACCCCCAAAGAGTAATATCAAATGATGACCTACCTAAAAAGAAATCAGAGAAGATCTTAAAAATGACTTTAAAAATCAAATGACAGGGGCAGCTAGGGGGTACAGTGAATAGAACACCGGCCCTGAAGTCAGGAGGACCTGAGTTCAAATCTGGCCTCAGACACTTAATCCAAAACCTAGCCTGTGACCTTGGGCAAGTCACTTAACACCAATTGCCCTCCAAAAAGCAAAACAAACAGACAAGAGAAATCAAATGACACAGATGGAAGGAAAAAAAAGAAGTAGAAGAACAATCCAAGAAAAACAAGAAGGTTATGAAAGGAAAGTCAACCAATTAGAAAAGAATATCCAGAATTTTAAGGAAGAAAATGAACCCTTAAAAATGAGAATTAGGCAAGATAAAGCCAGTAAATTTAAAAGAGATCAAGAAGTAATTGAACAAAATAAGAATAATAAAAAATAGAAGAGAAAGTGAAATATAAGAAATACAACAAATTTGAAGAATACATGGAGAAGTGAAAACATAAAAATAATTAGACTAATTGAAAGTTATTTTTTTTTTAAAGCAATTGGGGTTAAGTAACTTGCTCAAGGTTACACGGCTAGTCATTATTTATGTGTGGGTGCTCATTTTCTGAGGCCGGATCTGATCTCGGGTCATCCCAACTCCGAGGCCGGCGCTCTTACTCACTGCGCCACCTAGCCGCCCCTTTAGGGCAATTGGGGTTAAGTAACTTGCCCAAGGTTACACGGCTAGGTTTTGTTTGTATGGATTAAGTGTCGGAGGCCGGCTCCGAACTCAGGTCCTTCTGATTCCAGGGCCGGCACTCTATTCACTGCGCCACCTAGCCGCCCCTAATTGAAAGTTATGATCAAAAAATGAATCTTGATACAATAATAAAAGAAACAATTACAGACAACTGTCCTGATGCATTAGAATGTGACGTGGATAGGGAGAATAGAAATAGAAAAAATAAAGCTATCAGTCACTACTTAAAAGAGATCCTATGAGGAAAATTCATAGGAATATCATAGTCAAATTTCAAAACCCCAAGCTCAAGAAAAGAAATTAAAAGCAACAAGAACAAAATAATTTTAAAATGATGGTGACACAATTACAGCCACATAAGATCTAGCTGCAGAGATATTAAAAGACTGCGGGTCTTGGACCACTATATACTGAAAAGCAAAAGAATTGGGGCTTTGGCTGAAAATATCATACCCAGCAAAATTAAGCATAAGCCGGAATAAAAAAATGGTTATTTTATCAACTCTCAGATTTTCAAAACTTTGTTTAAAAAAATGAAGAAAACAAAACCTGAATTTAATAGAAAATTTGACATACAAGAGCCAAGAGAAATAAAATATATATATACCAAAGAATGATTATAAGGGATTCCATAAGGACAGACCCTTTACTTTTTATATCTGTAAAATGCATATCTAAGATTGTTTCAAATAACTAGTCAGTTCATATGAAAGATTGCGGGGGGGGGGGGTGGAGCCACAATTGGCGGAG
Organism: Gymnobelideus leadbeateri; assembly: GCA_011680675.1. NCBI lineage: Eukaryota > Metazoa > Chordata > Mammalia > Diprotodontia > Petauridae > Gymnobelideus > Gymnobelideus leadbeateri. Next base: position 18,211 of record WOXC01002504.1, on the reverse strand, counting down.
TAGAAACAGCACTTCTACAGCACTCAAAGCCACACCACTTCAAAACCATGTAAAAATCTCTGGAGCTCCAGCACCCACAGAACAACACAGAGAAGCTAACCTCCCACTGAAAACGGCTCGGCAGCCCAGCAGGAAATGGCCAGCACAGCATGCTGGGAGCCTCCAGCACTCTGGGAGACAAGCCCAGGACCGCATGAGTCAGAGGTTTTAGCCCCAGGACAACAGGTCCAGCAGCTGGCTGGAGGGACCCCAGAACACCAAGAGCTGTGGCTTTTTCAGAATTTCCAAAAAAAGTGAGAGGTTAGTGCCCTATGGACTTTGGGACCAGTATTTGGGAGCATGTCGGCTTCTTCCCCTGGGGGCTAGAAGCAGCTGAGGAGATGCAGCACAGACACCATTTGGCAGCTTCAGTTGCAGCTTCAGCTCCTGGCCTATGAACTGTAAGGGGATCCGATGATCAGCCCTGGGGGGGTAATCGCTCTTGCTTTAACCTCCCCGGATCTGGATGGCAGTCTGGGGTGGAGGCCATGGGGTGTGCGTTCAGCTTGCCAGAGTATATGGGGGATTCAGGGAGGGCACTGAACTAATACCTCCGGCAGTTGAGAAGACTCCAACTTTTGGGACAGAAGCTACCCTGTCTGGTGCCAGAGTCCTACTGTGGCAACAAGCCCAAAAGTCCAAAGACTAGGCAAAGAAAACAAAATAAACAGAAAATTTCAACATTAGACTCCTGTTTTGGGGGCAAAGAGGATCGAAGCATGAAACAGGAATAGGACTGTAAGGCCAGAACTCCTGCACCAAAAGCACCAAATAAAAATACAAGCAGGTTACAGGCCATAGAGGAACTTAAGAAGCATTTTAAAAACCAAATAAGAGAAGTGGAGGAAAATTTGGGAAAAGAAATGAGAAGGATGCAGGAAAAGTATGAAATGAGAGTCAACAGCCTCACTGAGGAAAATAACACCTTAAAAATAGATTAACTCAAATGGCAAAAGAGGCTCAAAAAGGCAATGAGGAAAAGAATGCCTTAAAAACCTGAATTTGCCAGATGGAAAAAGAATCCCAAAAGCTCACTGAAGAGAATAATTCCTTCAGAATTAGACTGGAGCAAATGGAAGCTAGTGACTTTATGAGAAATCAAGATGCTATTAAACAGATTCAAACAAATGGAAGAATAGAAAGCAATGTGAAATACCTTATGGGAAAAACCACTGATCTGGAAAGTAGATCCAGGAGAGACAATTTATAAATTATTGTACTACCTGAAAGCCATGATCAAAGAAAGAACCTAGAAATCACCCTTCAAGAAATTCTCAAGGAAAATTGCCCTGATGTTTTAGATCCAGAGGGCAAAATAGAGGTTGAAAGAATCCACCAATCACCTCCTGAAAATGATCCCAAAAAGAAAACCCCCAGGAATATTATAGCCAGGTTCCAGAATCCCCAGATCAAGGAGAAAATACTCCAAGCATCCAGGAAGAAACAATTTCAATATTGTGGAAACACAATCAGAATAGCCCAGGACCTGGCAGCTTCTACACTGAGGGATCGAAGGGCATGGAATATGATATTCCAGAGGACAAAAGAGCTGGAACTCAACCCATGGGTCACCTAACCAGCAAAACTAAGTATTTTGTTTCAGGGAAAAATCTGATCATTCAGTGGAATAGAGGACTTTCAAGCATTCTTGAGGAAAAAACCAGAATTGAATAGAAAATTTGACATCCAGACACAAGAAGCAAGAGATGCCTGAGAAGGTAATCAGGGAAAAGAAATCAAAAGGAACTTATCAAAGTTGAACTATTTACATTCCTACATGGAAAAACAATAACGGTGACTGATGAAAACTTTCTCAGTATGAAAATAATTGAAGAAGGGTATATAGGCATATAAATACATATGTGGATGTGTGTATATATGTTTACAGGAATACATGGATAGAGGGAACAGGTCAAATTTGGTGGGAAGTGATGATACTTAAGGGGTGAAGTTAAGAGGTGAGAGAGGAAAGTGGCAAGAGGAGATGGGGAGAGACAGAATGTGGTAAACTATTTCATATAGAAGAGGCAAGGGAAAATGGTTACAAAGGAGGGGAAGAACAGGAAGGCAAAAAGGCAAAACATTATTCTCATTGAATTTGGATCAGGGAGAGAATGACATACATACTAAATGGGATATCTCATCCTACAGAAGCATAGGAGGTTAAGGGATGGGAGGAGGGATGATGGAAGGGAGGGTGGGAGGGAAGAGGGGTAGGGAATTTGGAAGCACCCACTTATGAAAAGGGACAGTATCAAAGTAGGGAATCGACCAAGTGGGAGGTGGGATAGGAGGGAGGGATATATAGTCAGTCTTACAATATATCTACTATGGTAATGTTTTGCATAGCTACACATGCACAAAATATACTGAACTGCTTATCTTCCCAGTAAGGGTGGGTGACAAGAGAGGAAGGGAATGAATCTGGAATTCAAAGTTTTAAAATGAAATGTGTAAAAATGTACAAATACTATTATTAATACTATTTTGCATATAATTGGAAAATAAGTTGTACAGGCATTGGGGCACAGAGATTCACCTTACCCTACTGGGAGAGTCAAGGTGGGGTATGGGAGATGATATGGGAGAGAGCAGATTCGATGAGGGCATATCCTATGGGGCTGCTATTTTGGGGTGGGGGGGTAGGGAAAAATGGGGAAAAAAAGTTGTAACTCGATATCTGGCAGAAATGAATAATGTAAACCAGAATTTAATAAAGCATTTGGGAATAAAGAAAAAAAAAGAATAGGTTTAAGACGGAATAATATATACGTATTTAGAAGAGTATAACAGTCTTCTAAATTCAGAAGAAATAACACAATAGGGGGAAAGGACAAGGGAGGGATCTTTAGAGGGGAAGGTGAGGCAACAGGCAATAGGGGGGTATAGAAGGGTGTTTAGATTTGTGGGAATGCAGGTAGAAGCAAAGTAGAGGAGGCAGGAGGGATAGGAAACAAGAGGTATGCACATGCATAAAAACAAAGATCAGGAGTAGAATTTGGTAGAATTTGTTTGGGAAAATGTACATATATATATACATATATACACACACACATACATGTATGTGTGTACATATGTATGAGTATATGCATATACATATATGCATGTGCATACGTATGTGTATGTGTATGTATATATCTATAGCTGTAGAGGAACATATCCTAACTTAATTGTAGTCTTCTGGGGTTGTGCGGGTGGAGGGAAGAACAAAGTGAAAAAGTACACAGCAATAATGACAAGCAAAATAGTACTTTGCTGCTTGTTTCAGCTATTCAAGTGCCTTTGAATCTTACCTTTGATTGTATCACAAGTCTTTGTTGGAAACAGTATGCATTGTCTTGCCCTTAAGAGACCTAAAAGAATTTGGAGACCTTCCCTGCCCTTAAAAGGGAATATCACAGCCACGTTTCAAAGTTTCCAGGTCAAGGAGAAAATATTGCTATCAACAAGGAAAATAAATATATCATGGAGCTACAGTAAGCATTAGACCTAGCAGCTACTATGTTGAAGGATCATAGGTCTTAGAATACTATATTTCATAGAGCAAAAGAGCTAGAGTTACCACCAAAGGTAATTTACCCAGCAAAGTTAAGTATAGTCCTGAATGTTAAAAAAAAAAAAAGGCAGGTAGATATTTAATGACCTGATAGACTTTCAGGTATTCGTGACAAAAACAGTAGAATTTAAAGGAAAATTTGATATAAGGTCCAGATAAAATATAAGGTGAACATTAAAGACCAATTATAAGGGACTCAAAAAGAACAAACTGTTTACTTCTTATATGACTAAATGTTATCAGTACTTTTATGACTTTCATGGTAATTTAGGTAGCTCAAAAGAAAGGCTTGGGTTGATCTATGTATGATGAATGTATAGAGACAGATAAAAAGGAATAATCACCTCATACAAATGAGGCATGAAAGGAAGAACTGATGAAGAAGAAGTAAGTGGGAGGGAGGGCAAGTAGTGTTGAAACCTTACTCTCATTGGAGACAAGTTCAAGAGAGATAAACATATATTTAGAAGACTATAAAAGTTTTCTACATTTAAGAAGAAACAAGAGGGCAAGGGTGGAAGAGAGGGTGGAGGAGAAGATAAGGGAAGGACTCTTAAAGGGGTGGGTAGACTGAGGAATAGGAAGGCAAGGTAGTGGGTAGATGTAAATTAGAGGAATAAGGAAGCCCAGTGTAAATAGAGTGAAAAGGAGAGTGAAGAAATATAGGAAGATAGGAAATAAACAATAAGTAATTACAGCTTAGAATGTGAATGGCATGAATTTACCCATAAAACAGAAATGGATAGATTAAACATCTGAATTCTATAATATGTTGTTTTCAGGAAACAAAATAAAAATGAGAGCTTCACACACACACACACACACACACACACACACACACACACACACAAATAAAGAGCTGGATTAAAATGCATTGCATAAAAAAAAGTGGGAGTAGTAATCATGATCTCAAATTTGAAGCTAAAATAGATTTAATTAAAAAATAAAAATAGGGAAACTACACTATGTGTCACCAATACTATGTAATATTATTTAGACTATTTAAAATAACTACACAATATAAAGTACCTTAGAATATACCTGGCAAAACAGAAACGGGAACAACATGAACATAGACATAAAACACTGTTTATAAAAACAAAATCAGATTTAAATAATTGGACGAATATTTTTTGTTCATAGGCAAGTAAAACCAGCATATATAGAATAATTTTAAAGGGAGTATGGAATTGGAAATCTTGTGGATGATGATGAATTTAAGGATACAAATTCTGCTGTGTATGACTGAGGTGGAATGACGGTACAAATCATGTTGGGAGCAGAAGATATTGAAGAATTGGAAAGTAAGGGTATTTGAAGAAATCATGAAAAGTGAAACTGTGAGTCATTCACTGAATGCCCTAAAAAAAGGACAAAGGATGACTAAGCAGCCAGTAGATTATTGCCATCAAGTTCTGGTTAAGCTACAATTTCTGGATGGGATGAGGATGAAAGTATGAAAGATTGCTGAGTCAAAGAGTGTAGGAGCAGGTCTAGAAAAGGCAGTGAGGAACAACAAGCATGTCTGCTTCATTTTCTGGCCCAATGTGTCAAGGACCTGAGAGAAAATACAACCAATAGTGGTGAAAGAAGCCAAGGATGAAACATATTCTTGTTTTCATAGTCATGTTTTCATGATTACAAGAAGATGGAAGGAATGTTTTATTATAGGCAAAGTCATGGAACTATTATCGATCAAATGCATGGGAAAACTGAATAATAGTCTACTGGTTAAAAACAAAATGTTAACATATAAAGAAAGTCTCTCCTCATGTTGTATGGACCCACCTTTGTAGTATTAATGGGAGAACATGGACAATGGTCAAACAAGTTAAGCAGTTGTGGATAGGATATATGTACTACCACTGGAGAAAACATACATATTGGTGAGATCGTGGATTTATCAGAGAAACATTATATAATAATATGATAGAATGGTGTTGGAATCAATTTGTGGTTTCATTAGTATGTGGAAGTGCCAATGAGGAAATTCCCACTACCATAATGTACTTCTGCTAGGTAACACAGAGAACAGAGTGCTGGGCCTGCAGTTAGAAAGGCCTGATTTAAATCTGGCCTCAGATCATCATTAGCTATATGAGCCGAAGTGAATCACTTAACATCAATCTGTCTCAGTTTCCTCAACTATAAAATGGGGATCATACTAATAGCATCTACCTCCCAGGGTTGTTGTAAGGATCAAATGAAATAATATTTATGAAGTGCTTAGTATAGTACTTGACATAGGATGAGTACTTAATAAATGGTTCTTTCCTTTCTTCTTTCCTCCTCTGCAAACTATAGTCTTTAAGAATTGCCTGGAGCACTGATAAGTTAACTAGCCAATCAACTGAATAGTCAGTACCTGGCATATATAGGCCATATTAGGCAATATATGCTATTTTGGTTCCTATGTTTAGAATTTACAAGATGTCACCTTTCTTAAAACAGACTTTTTGAAGCTTCACGGTACATACTGACTTTTTAAAGATATAAATAATGCAGTTTCCTACTTTTTTGCAAAATAATTTTTTTTAATTACAAGAAACATTGATCTCTGCAGCCAATCAAAGCATCTATTTGCAAATCTATTGGATTTTAGGACAGCTTAACCAAAAATCACTCTGAGGATCTAAATAAAACATCTACATAAAAAGCTCGTATAGTTATTTTAGATGACCTTGAAGTACCAATGGATCAATCGCCTGACCATCAGGTCAGTCACTAAGTGCTTTGTCATATCTACAACAGAAAACATTTGATGGAGAAACATCATTTGACAACACCTCCTGTGAAACTGACAAATCATATATATGCTACTTTCTTGTTAAAGAGATCTATGTTATTTTCGGAGATATGCAATCCTTAATATAAAATCTGTTTGCTGGCTATTGCACATTATTTTTATTATCTTTCCAGTTAGTAAAATATTTTTCTAGTAAATTTTATATGACTACCTGTCATTTTAGAAATAGTTTCTCTTTGAAAAAATATATTTCTTTGCTCATAGTTATTTATGATATGTTTTACTATTATAACAAAATAAATGCTTATGTGTGTTTATGACATTAATATATGCAAAATCTTAAGCTAAATTAGACTTTTTGTATTGTACAATATTTTGGAATAAATTCATGAATAATTTATATATGTAAGGAATGCTCTTAAAATAAAAGGTATTCTAAATAAGCTCAAATTTCAAAAAAGTATTTATAAAGTGAAATCTAAGCTTTTGAATAATAACTAATATGAGGCAAATATACATAGAAAAAGTAGATGTGGGGGCAGAGCCAAGATGGAAGACTAGAAACAGCATGTCCAAGGCACTCTCCCCCAGATCATCTCCAAACTATGTAAAAGGGGACTCTGAACAACTTCTGGAGCCCCAGCACCCACAAAATGACACAGAGAAGCTAACCTCCCGCTGAGGACAGCCCAGCAGCCCTGCAGGCAGGACCAGAGCAGTGCTCTGGGAGCCAGGAGCTCAGCGCCACAGCATGTAGTACATGGAGAGCCAAGCAAAGATGCGCTGGAGCCATGGTTTTAGCCCCAGGGCGGCAGGGCCAGCAGCTGGCTGGAGGGACCCCAGGACACCAGCAGTTGTGGCGATTCCAGAATTATCAACACAGACATGCCTAGGACAAAGTAAGAGGTTAGTGCCCTATGGACTTTGGAACCAGTATTTTGGGAATGCATCGTCTTCCTTCCCTGGGGGCTAGAAGCTGCTGAGGAGACACGCCCTTTTGTAGTTTTCAGTGGCAGCTCAAGCTACTGGCCTGTGAACTGTAAGGGAATCCAGCAATCAGTCTTGGGAGGTTATCGCTCTTGCTTTACCCTCCCTGGAACTGGATTGTGATCTGGGGTATGGGTCGTGGGGTGGATATCCAGCTTGCCAGAAATGAAAGTTGTGCCCCCACATGTTTGGGACAAAAGCTCCCCTGTCTGGTGACAGAGACATACTGTGGCAACAAGCCCAAAAGTCAAGTAATTAAGTCGCAATATGCCAAGGCAAAGGAAATAAATTAAACAGAAAAAAGCAACCCTAGACTCCTACTTTGGGGGTAAAGAGAGTTGAAGCATAGGGAAAAAGGACTGTAAGGTCAGAAGTCCTGCTCCAAAAGCCCCAGGGGAAAACATGAGCAGGTTGCAGGCCATAGAGGACCTTAAGAAAGACTTTAAAAATCAAATAAGGGAAGTGGAGGAAAAATTGGAAAGAGAAATGAGAAGGATGCAGGAAAAGTATGAAATGAGGGTCAACAGCCTGACTGAGGAAAACAACACCTTAAAAAATAGACTAACTCGGGGGGGGAGGGGGGCAGAGCCAAGATGGCGGAGCCAAGATGGCGGAGTAGAAACAGTTCAATCAAGCCACTCTGCCCCCAGATTCCCCCCAAACTATGTAAAAGGGGACTCTGAACAACTTCTGGAGCCCCAGCACCCACAGAACAACACAGAGAAGCTAACCTCCCGCAGAGGACAGCCCAGCAGCCCTGCAGGAAGGACCAGCACAGCACTCTGGGAGCCAGCAGCACAGAGTGTGGGAGCCGAGCCGAGCCTAGGTCCCCGTGAGCTGAGGTTTTAGCCCCAGGGCGGCAGGGCCAACAGCCAGCTGGAGGAACCCCAGAACACCAGCAGCTGTGGCGACTCCAGAATTATCAACATAGACATGCCTAGGACAAAGTAAGAGGTTAGTGTCCTATGGACTTTGGGACCAGTATTTGGGGAATGCGTCGGCTCCCTCCCCTGGGGGCTAGAAGCCGCTGAGGAGACACGCCATTTTGTAGTTTTCAGAGGCAGCTCCAGCTCCTGGCCTGCAAATTAATTGTAGGGAGATCCAGCGATAAGTCTTGGGGGGTAATCGCTCTTGCTTTAACTTCCCTGGATCTGGATTGTGATCTAGGGTGGAAGTCGTAGGTGGGTTTACAGCTTGCCAGAAACGGAAGTTGCCCCCCACACGTTCGGGATGAAAATTCCTCTATCTGGCCTTAAAGCCATAGTGTGGCAACAAGCCCAAAAGTCAAGTAATTAAGTGGCAACATGCCAAGGCAAAGGAAACAGAAAAATGCAACCCTAGACTCCTATTTTGGGGGCATAGAGCAGGAAAAGGACTGTGAGGTCAGAAGTCCTGCTCCAAAAGACCCAGGGGAAAACATGAGCAGGTTGCAGGCCATAGAGGACCTTAAAAAAGGACTTTAAAAATTAAAAATCAAATAAGAGAAATGGAGGAAAAATTGGAAAGAGAAATGAGAGGGATGCAGGAAAAGTATGAAATGAGGATCAACAGCTTGACTGAGGAAAACAACGCCTTAAAAAATAGACTAACTCAAATGGCAAAGGAGGCCCAAAAGGGCAATGAGGAGAAGAATGCCTTAAAAAGTCGAATTTGCCAGATGGAAAAAGAATCCCAAAAGTTCACTGAGGAGATTCATTCCTTCAGAGTTAGACTGGAGCAAATGGAAGCTAATGACTTTATGAGAAATCAAGATGCTGTTAAGCAGATCCAAACAAATGAAAGATTAGAAGGCAATGTGAAATATCTCATGGGAAAAACCACTGACCTGGAAAATGGATCCAGGAGAGACAATTTAAAAATTATTGGACTACCTGAAAGCCATGATCAAAGAAAGAACCTAGAAATCACCCTTCAAGAAATTCTTAAGGAAAATTGTCCTGATGTTTTAGATCCAGAGGGCAAAATAGAGGTTGAAAGAATCCACCAATCACCTCCTGAAAAGATCCCAAAAAGAAAACTCCCAGGAATATCATAGCCAGGGTCCAGAATCCCCAGATCAAGGAGAAAATACTCCAAGCAGCCAGGAAGAAACAATTTCAATATTGTGGAAACACAATCAGAATAGCCCAGGACCTGGCAGCTTCTACACTGAGGGATCGAAAGGCATGGAATATGATATTCCAGAGGGCAAAAGAGCTGGGACTGAACCCAAGGGTCACCTACCCAGCAAAACTGAGTATTTTGTTTCAGGGGAAAATATGGTCATTCCGTGGAATAGAGGACTTTCAAGCATTCTTGAGGAAAAAACCAGAGTTGAATAGAAAATTTGATATCCAGACACAAGAAGCAAGTGATGCCTGTGAAGGTAATCAAGGAAAACAAACCAAAAGGAACTTATCAAAGTTGACCTATTTACATTCCTACATGGAAAAACAATTACTGTGGCTGATGAAAACTTTCTCAGTATGAAAATAGTTGAAGAAGGGTATATAGGCATATGAATTCATATGTGAATGTGTGTATATATGTTTACAGGAATACATGGATAGAGGGCATAGGTTGAAGTTGTTGGGAAGGGAGGATACTCAAGGGATGAAATTATCAGGTGAGAGAGGAAAGTGGCAAGAGGAGATGGGGAGAGACAGGGTAGGGTAAACTATCTCATGTAGAAGAAGCAAGGGGAAGTGACTGCAAGGGAGGGGAAGAATAGGAAGGCAAAAGGGCAAAACCACATTCTCATTGAATTTGGTTCAGGGAGAGAATGACATACATACTAAATGGGATATCTCAATCTGCAGCAGAATAGGGGGAAGGGGGATGAGAGGGGAGATGATGGATGGGAGGGTATTCTTGGGGGAATGGAAGGTTGGAAGTACCCACTATAGAAGATGGACAGGATCAAGTAGGCAATGGACCAGGTCGGGGGTGAGATGAGTGCGAGGGAATTATAAGCATCCTTGTACAATATATCTTCTATGGTAATGTTTTGCATAGCTAGACATGTACAACATATACTGAATTACTTATCTTCCCAGAGGGAATGGGTGACAAGGGAGGAAGGGAATGGATCTGAAATCCAAGGTCTTAAAATTAAATGTTTCAAATATATAAATACTATTATTAATACTCTTCTGCCTGTAATTGGGAGATAAGATGTAGAGGCATTGGGGCACAGAGATTCACCTTGCTCTAATGGAAAAGTCGACGGGGTTATGGGAGAAGATATGGGAGACAGCAGATTGGAGGAAGCAATATCTTGTGGGACTGCTATTCTGGGAGGGTGGGTAGGGGAAAAACAGGGGAAAAATTGTAACTCAAAATCTGGCAGAAATGAATGATGTAAAACAGAAGTTAATAAAGCATTTGTTTAATAAGAAAAAAATAAAATACTATGATAAGAAAAAAACAAGTAGACGTACATGAAGTTTTTGAACCTTTTTTTAACTTTTATTATTTTAGGAAAGGCTGTGTTTAATTTCAAATACACGTTTCAACTTTAATACATTTGTTTCCCAAACCCTTTATTCCTAGTTCTATAATATTCACAGTAGTTTTGTATAAGAACATTTGAATTAATATCACATATATATGTTATGTGTGTAAATATGTATATATACATATATGTACACACACAAATGCATACACGTATATATCATTATATCTAAACATGAATGCTTTAAACATTAAAACCTAGGGAAGTCTCTTTCAAAAATCCCAAAACCCTTTTGTACAAATATTTTTGCTTCACCCTACTTATCCCATATTTAGAAGTCAAACAAATTCTTAAGTAAAATGAGCAAAGATAAAATCCCTATAGCATACAGAATAATCATGGTAACACTTGTATATGTATACAGACTAGGGCATTTGAATTAAGTTAGAATTATACCTTTGGAAAAAAAATTATTCTGGAATTGTATATGAAATATAAAGTCATGCATTTGTGTTTTAGGTTTTGTTTTACCATTTTGTTTGATTGTCTAAATGTGTAATGTAACATAGAGAAAATGAGCCCAGTTCCTTTGTTTGGCCCATGACATATATATCACTGAATTTCCTTTACTCTACTGACCCCTTCTGAAATGCCCTTGCATTTGTTTAGTGTGCCATATGTACCCTTTACATTGCTAATTGAAAGAGTATATTTGATTCATTTCCCCAGAGACTCACTATAGTCAGTGTATGAGAATGAACTTTAGTCATTTTTTGACTGGCCACATTTCAAATTTGGTCCCAAGTGGATAGGGTTCATACTTTCCATGTGCCACTCATTCCTTTTAAGCTGACATTTTCATTTAGTTACCACAGAGAAGTTAAGACAGGCCAAGAAATCTCTCTGGTTCTGAGTCAGCAGCACTTTAATATTCACAGAGACTGAAAAGAAACTGTTGAAGAAAAGATACTAAACTCAGTTTTATTCTCTAGACTTATAAAAGTTCAGTGCCATTTACTGCACTAACATCCTATTGAAAAACAAAGTCACACCCAGAATTTACAGCAATTAACTCTCTAAAAAAATAAGTACATATGCATATATATATATATATACATTATACATGTATATATGCATATGTGTCAGGTTTCTTGGGGGAGGTGGTTATTATTTTTTAACTATTTTTATTTTAATTTGCCAAGGTCTTTGCTCTTAAGGTAAAGTCTAGTGGAATTCTGACAGTATAGCCTTCATTTTGATGTATGTGTATAAGTTGGAAGTTTTAAAAAAATATATCCTACTACATATCCCATGATTTATCCCTGTTTCCTTTAATGAGATCAGTAAAAATAACAGAAACTTTTTCAATAGTTGTTCATGATTATTAGACTATTGCACATCTACCAAAAATCAAATAGCATAATGATTTACTACTCTATGAGGCAGCTAGGTGGTCTAGTGGAGAAAGTGATGGGCCTGGAGTCAGGAAGACATCTTCCTGAATTCAAATCATTCTTCAGACACTTACTAACTGTGTGACCATGGACATGTCACCTAACTTTGTTTGCCTCAGTTTCTTCATCTGTAAAATGAGCTAGAGAAGGAAATGACAAATGACTGTACTATCTTTGCACAGAAAACCCCAAATGGGGTCGTGAAGAGTCATACAATACTGAAAACAACTGAACAACAACAAAAACAATTTCATACAGAATATAAAAAATTCTAACTAGAAAAATAATTTATGATCAATCATTCTTCAATTCTTTATTTAATTACTATGCATCATAGTATAAGTAAATATATTTATTATATATTTGAATTATTAATAAATTATGGTTACAATATATAAGATGTATTATATTATATGTAAATCACAATATAAAAATATATAACATACATTCTAACAGTTGTCCTTTATTTTCCTTACATTTTTCTGGTACATACTTTTTTAAAAATTGTTTTCCTCTTTAGAAAATATGTGACTCCATGCCATTGCACTGGGTGCTTCACAAAGCCATTAATGAATTCCCTCTTCCCCTCTACTTCCTGGTTTCCCTAATTTCTTTCAAGTCTTAACTCAATCCACATTTTCTACAGGAATCTTTTTTTGTCTCTGTCCCCTAGTCCCTTCCCTCTGGGATCACCTCCCATTGACATTTCTTATATCTTACATGTTTGTAATTCCTGGCATACTATATCCTCTATTAGAATGTCAGCTGCTTTGAAGTCAAGGTCCATGTTTTTACTTTTCTTTAAAATCCTCAGCTCTTAGCACAGCCGTTGGCACATAGTAAGCACCTAATAATTTTGGGTTGGTGAATTCATTAATTTCACAAAATATATGTATGAAATATAGTACTACCTCAGAGTATCATATATGTGAAGGAGTTATAACTAGATTTAGATAATTTGCATAGTTTTATTTAAGTATAGGACTTTAAGGGCTTTTTAGAAATATTTCTAGGATATTTTTTACCTTAAGAATTTATATTTGTAGTATTGATAAGTATGGTGGCTTTATTTCTAAAAACTAAGACAGCTAACTTAAAATAATTATATATAGATAAGTATATTCTAATGTACTTAATCCGTTATTTAAGTTGAATATTACATGGAAATTGCTATATAATGTATTGAAGTATGTTTTATACAAATCTAGCATTGTTCAAAACTTTTGTTTAAAAATTAAAATTATTTTGCTGTGTGGATAAAACTAATTTGGTAGTAGCTGAATCAAATAAGCTAAACACTTTAACCCATGATATGAAAAGGTAGCAAGGACCCTCATGTCACTTCCCCTGCTTTGACTGGATTATAGGCAGATACGGGGATCTCTAATGAAGTAGGAATGTTCTGCCTTATTTGTAAATTCATCTGTAGGCCTTAATCAGTTATAATCTTGACATAGGAGGATCCATTACTAGGAAAGGATGAATGAGGTTATGTTTAAGATACCAGAATATAAAGAGTACTAACAGTGGTTTTATTCTTTGGTAGGTAGAAACAATTTAGTTTAGGAAGAAAAATTACATAAAATATGAAAATATTAAATAAAATATGAAACTACCAGATGGTAAACTCTGACCTATTCTCTACTCCTCACATCTACCTTGCCTTCCACTATGCTCTTCCTAGACATCATCTTCTCCCCCTGCTCCTTGTCTCCTCTCCCCCACTTAGCAATACTTTTATGATATTTCATGCGTCTCTTTCCCTAGTGTTTTGTGTCCAGGACTCTGGACCCAAAGGTCTCCTCTACAATTGTTAATACCTTAAGAATTTGTTTGATTAGAGAATGCTTTAATGCAGTTTGTTAAGGGCACTGATAGAAGGATAGTTCTTGCCTCAGGCATCAGAATTGTTAATAATGCTTCTAGACAAAGCGAAAGATGCTTTCAAACCTGTCTTCCTTTGAGAAACTTAAGACTGGAGTTCAAACTTTGGTGTAGCCAACTTTGAAAGCTACAGACAAATATAAACCAAAAATGATAAAGTTATACTAACAGCCCTAATTAAAATAATGTGTGCACCCCCAAAACTGTGTGGAACAGAAATCCTTACCCAAATAATATTCAGAGGATTCTCAAGATGGGAAGCAGAAAAGAATGGTTTAATACCATCTCAAGAAAGGGCCACCCTCCTGACAAATGGTCAGGCAGGAGAAGCAATTTACAAAAGGAAATGGTGGAGTTATAAAGCCCTAAGGAGGGATTCTCCCCCACCCCCTTCCTGACCCTTTTCTTCTATTGGCTGGAAGTTAAGTGTACAATCTAAGTGAACCAATCTACATCCAGTACCAGAACATGGAAACAGTAGATCACCTAATGTACATTTGAGAAAACACTTCTGTCCTTATTTGGCATACCTTGTGTTGAGGTGGCACTGGCTCCATTGCTCTAAATCCCAGATTCCTACAATTGTCATTTTAAACTTAGTCCTAGTGGATGCTGCAGCCACTCTAGATTTGATTTTTCAGAATGGGGAAACCACTGTAAATTATCCCTCACAAATCACCCCTGTTCTTTTCTACCTTTTGGAGTTTGCCTACTTTTCTTAATTCTAATTACCCTTATTACATTGACAACATACAAGGGGCCAGTCCCCTTTATTGCATACAGATACAGAGATTCAAAAGAAAACAATAATAAACAATTGTCCTTTCAAAGTCCAAAAGTCTCTTTTCACACTGCTGTTGGGATCTGAGGAAGTCCTCTGATGGCTTAGGGTCATCCATCCTCAGTCCTACATCCCAGCCTTTCTTCCACCTTCTTTCATTCATTTACCTACAAAAGGAACCAACCACTCCAGAACCCTTATCATTCTTTTTTTTTTTTAAGCAATTGGGGTTAAGTAACTTGCTCAAGGTTACACAGTCATTATTTATGTGTGGGTGCTCATTTTCTGAGGCTGGATTTGATCCCAGGTCATCCCAACTCCGAGGCCAGAGCTCTTACTCACTGTGCCACCTAGCCGCCCCTACCTTTATCATTCTTACAAAATTAAAATTGGAGTCTCGGTTAATTGTCATGATCACACATTAAAACCAGTTTCCTATATTTGCATTAATCGATTATTAATTCCTCCACCAGGAAGATGGGATTTCACTAAGGGATTTGTTTAATTAAAACAACTGAAATTTTTACCAAGTAGTCCAAAGATTATCCTCCTTTTAACATTGACCAATTGTAACAAAGCTGAGACAAGTGTGATGCTAACTAAATACCAGAATAATATTCCCACAAACCCTCCATCTGTTTGTCCTTATACTATTACAAAGGACGAAAGGACTCTGACTTATACAGAAATACCTATACTAAATCATAAGCCTAATAGCTTTATCTTAATAGTAACTTGAGATGTTCCAGAATCAAGTATCTAATAGATTTGTTGTGTTTTCAAAACTTTTTATTATTGAAACTTGCCACCAAAAATAGGGACAAAACTGTAATGAGGGAACCATTTCCCCAACTTCAAAATGTCAATTCCAGGCAAAATGTATACCAGGCTACAATCTGCATTGAGCCAAGCTCAAAGTCTGCCAGGTATTACAGGGAAGGTTGAATCAGGAGAATCCTACCTCAGCTCATGCAGAACAGTTGTTCTCCTGACCTTCCATACCCATACTTCACAGGTCTTCCATACCTATCTGTACTTCACAGGATCTGGCATCATGGATCAGTGGCTTGGATAGCTTGGAAAGCTTTTCTTAATATCCATACCTGGAGTTAGACCCAGAGGAACTGTCACTTAACAGTCCCATCAAATCTTAAACAACAAGCTCCAACAATCAGTTTAAAATATTATTATAATCTCACATCAGTTAAGAACATCTCTAAAGTGAGCCTCAAATAACCTGTATTCATTTCTATATTTATTCTTGTTCATAAAAATCAAATCTTGGGATAGCTAGGTGGTACAGTGAGTAGAGCACTGGCCCTGGAGTCAGGAGGACCTGAGTTCAAATCTGGCCTCAGACACTTAACACAAAAACTAGCCATGTGACCTTGGGCAAGTCACTTAACCCAATTGCCCTCCAAAATTAAAGCAACAAAATAAAAATCAAAAAACAAAATCAAAATCAAATCTCCCATCAGGATTATAAATTATTGCTCTAGTAGATTTGCATCTACTTCCCAAGCTTCCTTATCTTTTGGGGACTATGCTTAATCTGTACTCACACTAAAATTTCTTTTCTCTCAACTAAAAATGTCTCTAATTTAATCCCAACAATTAATTCAATTAATTATATTAACACCCAATTGTTCTTTCATCACTTTGAAATATACTGGGACTCCATTCCACACATATACACAGATGTAACTTTTCTATAGTAACTTTATAATCCCAATCTCAATCCATGGGATAATGGTTCAATATTGATACATTCAATTACAAATGTTAACTTTGCTTATGTCATGCAATAACCACAAATTCAGATTCAAACAGCAAGATCTCTTCTGCAAAACATCTTTTCTAAAAAGTATTTACTTTCTTTGAAAACAGTTTTAATTTATCCTTGTGTTAAGGGGAATAATCACTAAGCCTTTATGAAAGACTTGCATTATGCCTAACTTTCCATTGATTACCAAACTCTGCCATAAAGATGAAAAAGCAGGGACCTGATTGGACAAAGCATCAGACTGTGCAGTGTAGTACCAAACCCCAACCCACTACCTCAACATCAATTCATTCTCATTGAATTGAAATATACCACAAAGATTTACCAGAATTCCCATTCTAAATTCCAAATTTGTACTAAAAACCAATTACTAGAAATTCATTTTACCAACTTTAAAGGCCAGTTTGGAGACTGACTGATTTCTCAGTCAGACTTCTTCAGAAGCTGAAGAAGTAACTGCTGCCCCCACCCACCCAGGAGTGATGAAATTCCCTTCTTAATCTGATCTGTGAAAAATGGAATGACTCTTTAGGCAATCTGCCTGAAATTCCCGAATCCCAGGGTCCCATCTAGAAACTTCAGAAAATTCACAGTAAGTTTGAATATTACAAAATTTATACATAATTTATAAAATAAACCACATTTGGGCCATGGGATCATCTACATTTAGACCAAAGAATTTTCTGATATTTTCTTCCAATCTATCAAGAAAGGCATATGGGGCCTCATCTTTTTCCTGCTTATATTTCCTGTACTTTTTTTTTTTAATTCTGGTTCTTAGGCACTGCATTCTAAATTCCCTGGATCACCATGTTTCTAAGATCTTATAGATGCCCTCTATGTATGTGGTAATTGTGATCCCAGTTGAGGTCTCAGAGAGGAAATTTTCCTCCCCTCTCGGACCCCCTTTAGCCATAGGCTGGAATTCATCCCAAGCCTGCATAGCGACCTGCCTAATTTCTCCCCTCTCTTCCCCAGTAAATAATATATCCAAGATTGATAATAATTCCCCCCAAGTATATAAATTGAGTACTAAAAACTGATTAACCTGATCAGTGACCCCCGAGGGTCCTCAATTGTTTCATTTCTTTCTTACAAGTTCTAATTTCAGTGTTGCTTAAGGTGTGTGTGGGGGAGGTTTGGGGGGTAGCATTCACATAACCTATCCCCTGGGCCAGCAGGACTTCCCTAAGAGCAAAAGCTTTAGGAGCTTCTGCAGTCCTAGAAAGGAAATTTTTCTTGATCTTTTATCAACTGTTTCAATTCCCTCCAGAGAGGGGTGTATATGGGTGTGCCTGACCCAGCCAAGTCAATTAAGTCCTCACCCCTTTCAGATTCCCTTTCAGAGGGCTTGGAGGGCAGGCAAGGAGAAGTTGAGGCTATGCCAGGAAGTCCCTGTCTCTGTTCCTGTAATGAAGGAATGTAGGACTGGGGTAGAGAAAGAAGGCGTTCCCAGGGATGGGGCCTCTGTTCTTGTTCTTCTGATTTCCCTTTGGGCTCCTCCCCCTTGTTTAGAGCAAATTTATTCTACCACCTCAGGACATATTC
>WOXC01002503.1:0-130836 GCA_011680675.1 Gymnobelideus leadbeateri | reverse complement strand
ATGAAAATAGGAAAGAGGGAAGCAGAGGGTGCTTTCTTCATTTTTTGATGGGGGAGGGGGCATAGAAAAAAAGGAAGGTAGAAGGTGGCCAGATGTTGGGTTAGGGAGTGGCTGGGGCCAGAGTGGAGGGATGCTACTCATTTTACTCAGGTCAGATGTACATTTGATACTCTGTGGGCTGGGGTAATGTTGGGAGAGTCAGTGTTCTACGAACCAAAGGAAATTCCGATCTTTCTTCTCCTTCTAATTCTGTGCTTCCTCTCCAGCTTGTAGCAGGTGATTCCTTAACATTTCTTGTTGCTACAGTCCACACCAGCACATCATGCTAACTGGCTATGTACTGCACGATAGTCCTGTGTTACCCATTGTTCTGGGTGCTGGAAGACATGCAAAGATGACGGAGCCTGGGCCAGATCTGTACTGAAGTGTCCTTGAGTTGGTTAACACTTTAAAGTCTTAGTGGTAGTAATTATTTCAGGAGAATGTGAGAGAGAAAAATAATATTTATTCATTGAAAAACTAAAGTATATATATATATGTATGTATATATATATACTATAAACTAAAGTATACATGTGTATATATACATATACATACATATATACACATATATATATATACAAACACACACATATATCACACACTGTTTCACCAGTTACAACATACAGAGAGTATGCATGTATATATATGTGCAAATACATACACATAAAATAAACACTTTACTTATAAATGTTTATGTATATGTGTATATATACATACAAACACACACATATATATATCTGTATAGGTGTATGTACACACAAACATATATATATATATATATATATATATATATATATATATATACACACACACATATGTTCAAAAGAACCTTGTTCAGATTCTTGGGGCCAAAAGGCAGCTAAGCTTCCCTCTAGTTTCTCTTATGAAGTAATAAGAACTTCCCACAGGCCACACAATCTACTGTTGCCTCCATTGCCATCAGAATTATTAGTCTGAAGAAAAACAAAGTGAATCCACCAGGATATTAACCCAACATCAACTGTTGCTGAGCCACGTGCTTCCCCGAAGGGGGGTACAGAGTGCACAATTTGTGGCCAAACCATCATGGAGCTCATAGCTGGGTCATGGGATGGCATCAGTATAGATAATTATGTACAATGCTGCATGCTCCGTGATCACTAAGTTCCCAGAATCATAGATTTAGCTAGGACCTCAGTGACCATTTTGTTCAATTTGCCCTCCCCTCCTCCCCAGCAGTCCTATCTTACCTGTGCTTGAAGACCTCCATGGAATAAGAGAAAACTGCTGAATATTTCACATTCTGTTTAGAATTGCTTGATTTTTAATGTTTACTTAAAAATGCTTGCTCATTTCCCCTCCAAATTATTCCTCCAAATAATGCACTGTGAGGCCAAGTCAAACAAGCATCATCCTAAGATCATACATTGAAGTTGAAAGGACCATTTGTGGCCAACAAGTTAAAGTCACTCATTTTACATGTGAGGAAACTGAGGCACAGAAGATTATGTGACTTGTCCAAGGAATCACCTAGCCAGTAATTGTCAAAGGCAAGATTTTAAGCCAAATCTTCAATACTACGATCCGAGCACTCAATACTCTCTACCATACTTATTATCATACATCTCCCCCCTCCCTTTCATTATTTGAAATCACATTGTATCCTAAGTCTTCTCTTTTCATGTCCTGTTCCTTCACATGATTCTCCCAGGTCATGAACTCTAAATCCTTGTAAATAGCAACTGCCTTCCTTTGAGTAT
The DNA here is from genome assembly GCA_011680675.1 of Gymnobelideus leadbeateri. Taxonomy (NCBI): domain Eukaryota; kingdom Metazoa; phylum Chordata; class Mammalia; order Diprotodontia; family Petauridae; genus Gymnobelideus; species Gymnobelideus leadbeateri. The sequence continues at coordinate 129,055 of WOXC01002503.1, read as the reverse complement.
ATTTTACATCTTATCAAGATGCTTCCTGAAATATGATTTAGGACAGAACACAAGTCTTAGATATGATATTATGTGCTGTTCCCATAGTAGCTCATGGACATAACAAAAAGCCACTTAACAATACTACCATAATAAAAACCACTTAATTCATCTGAATTGCTTCTACATGGGGAGACAGTAGAACCTTCTGTTATGAGGCAGATTCGATCTGGATTTTTCTAATAGCAAAGAAGTAGCTGCCATCATTGCTGCTTCTTCCTTTCTCCTGGAGAGTTAGTCTCTAAGTTTGGGCATTTTTCATTCATCTGGAAAGAACACCGCCTACAGAATCATTGAAACTGTACCCCACCCACTTTGGAAGCAGAAGTGAATGAGGTGATGGGGAAGCCCATGCTCAACAGTTCCCAAGGAGGTCAGATGCTGTGGTGCCTCAGTGATGCTCCCACTCTAGTACAGCCTTGGCAGCTGCCTTTCCTTCTTTAGTCAGCGTCAGGGGAAAAGAAGGGTAGATGCCATTTATCCATTCACAAACTGATGACTACTGATGCACTGTTCCGATGTGTCAGTAAGACTCTGGAGATGCTGGAACCCAGTACTGGAGTCATCAGTTATTTAAGACTGATAAAAAAAACCCACCATTGTTTTCTCTGGGGGACGATCACTTGGCAAAGTGCTGAGCATGGAATAAGCTAAAATACCTGACTTGAAAGCTGCTGGAGCTATGAGATGATGAGGGACATTTTCTTTGTTAGGTGGAAGGTTTGAGGGTAACACTAATACCTTGTCCGTATTTAGTTTGGAAACATAAAGTCTAAATGATGAATTGATAACTCTGTACTCTTTTGTTAACCTTTAGATTAAATTGGTAGCAGACTACTAGACTTGAGGGCATTAAATCTATAGAATGTCAAGAGGGAATTTGCTCCCTCTGTTGTAGGGAAATTACATAAATACCATGGATTCATCACTGTTCTGTAGTTCATCTCTGACAGATGCACAGCTCTCTTCTCCTGTTTGTGGATGAATGGATTTTAAGTGTGATGCCTGCTGGAGCCATCTTGAAATGCATTCTGTAGGGAGCACAGTTGAGAAAACTAGCAGATCAAATGAGCCTCACCGTGTTTTCATCTCCACGCTGCTCTTGTAACCAATCCCTTCTTCCTTTCTTCACCTCTTACTTGCTCTCTATTCTCCTACTACTCTGTCAAGCAGCCAGTCTCAGAGCTTTAGTTGAATCTTCCACAGGGCTTTGCTCCCTAACCCAACAACTCCCCTGTGTCCTCAAGTCCTGTTGGTGCTTTCTATCAACATCTTTCACTTGAATTCTTTCCTTGTGATTCCCACTATCTCTGTCAAAGTTTTAGCCCTTTTCTCATGCTCCTTAGAGTTTGAACTTTAACACTCATATTTATGCCCCCTTTTGTCTCTCTTGCCTCCCTTTTATACTACATAGTACCTACCATTCTTCAAACACTGTTTTCATTTTTATTCCGCTATGTGCAAGAACTTTGCATAGTTCACTATTGACCACCAAATAAAAGTTGAACACTTTATTATGCCATTCAAATTCCTTTATACTCTGTTGTTCCCAATCTATTCTCCCAGTATTCTCTTCAATGACACACCCTAATTAGACCCTGTATAAGAAAATGGCTCATTTTTCAACACAACTGGCTCGATCTTAGATTTTTTACTCTTCTTATGGCAAGCCATCCAAGAAGAATCTCCTGGAATGTATCTGATTATCACATCTCTGTCACTGAGTCTCAGATCTCCTTAGCCAGCTCTCAACTCCTTTCTGATTGGATATCTACAAATGTGTATTTCAGAAACATCTTAAACTCCACATGTTCAAAACCAAAGCCACGGGCTTTCCCTCCAAACCTTCCTTTCTTCCTAACATATCCAGAAGTGTCTAGGACTCTCTCATCATCCCAGTCACAACCCAAGTTTTATCCCTAACTCCTTATGCCTCTTGCCATATCTATATAATGCCATGCTATTTATAGTTTTGTAATATTTTATATAAAATCTTTCTAATGCTTCATTCTCTTTTCTGATGGGAGAATCAAGATCTGAAAATGGTCTTAAAGAAGTAGAACATTGGGCTGAAACTGATTAAAGAACATTAAATATGGATAAATATGATTCCATAATCTTAGGTTCAAAATCAACCTCACAAGTCCCGGATAGGAGAATGGTGAGCTGTCAGTGTGAGATTCTAACAGGGCTCAAGTTCAAGATGAACATGAAGTGTTATTTGGGAGGCAAAAAATTCCTACTATGATCTTAGACTGCACTGAGGGCTCTCCTGTCCAGAAGTTAGAAGGAGATGGTTTTACTGTAACTGGCTCTGAGCAGACACTTTTGGGCTCAGCTTGGATGCCATATTTCAGGAGGGGACATTGATAACCAGCTAGATTAGTTTTCAAAGGTGATACCCAGTACAGGGGAGCATCTGGATTTCATGCCAGAAGGGACTAGATTGAAAGGACTGGAGAGGTTTATGATGGAGAAGAGAGGGTTTGTGGGACAGGGGACTTCATCTACTTCCTGGAAAGAGCATCACCTCACTTAGCTTTAGATAAGAGCTAAGAACAATGTTAGGAAATTCTAATGAGTCCCATTCAGGCTTGATGCCAGGAAAAACCTTCTAATCATTAGAATTATCCCAGAGCATACTGATCTCCTTTGTTAGGTGGTATACATCTCCTCCCTCATTGGAAACATTCAAGAAGCAGGCAGACAATTCCTGTTTGAGCCCAGTCTGGGCACCATGGTTGCTCAGGTTCCTTCATGTTGTATAGTGGGTCATTAAGGCTCCAATTGGATTGATTGCTGATATTGTACACACTTGAGTCAGTGAAGTGAGAGGAAGCCTAGGACTTTACCCTGAATGATCTATGAGGTTCACTAAAAGGCTGTGTATAGTCAGACCAACAAACATTTAAGCTCTTACTGCATGCCAGGCACTATGCTAGTTCTTGCAAATAGAAATAAAAACAACCCTTCCCTCAAAGACCTTTAAAATAAAATGGGAATGATAACACTTAAAAGAGATAATTAAAATTGGGAGGGAGAAGCAGAAGGGACACACCAGGTTATGTTAGAGAAAGTCTGGAGAGCCCAGAGATGAAGACACAGCTGACCTGGACACCTTCCTTAAAATGACATTCGGAGAGGAACCAGCCACTTTTTATAAGCCATACCAACCTGATATAGCAGAAGATCGTTCTGGTGCAAGGTCTTCATGACCAGACTTCAGCATTTCTTCTTCCAAGAGGGAGCTCAGCTCAAGCCTTGCCAAGCTCTGCCATTAACTTTGCATTCTCAGGTTCTATATCTGGAAAGTACAAGTTGAGATGGTCACACCAACTGGGAAAGGATTCTGTAATGACGCCTGTGAAGGACTGTAGTTCTGGTGTCCAAGGAATTGCTTGCCTATTTGGGAGTGTCGGTTCCAGACTGGCAAAAATTGATGAGGGCTTTGACCGTTGTAACTCTTCAAAACCATTCCCTCACTGACAGAAGGGAAGTGATTCCTTTGGAAATAGGGAGCATCCATGCCAAAGTAAAGATTCCTTAGAATACTTCAGTATATTTCTATGATTTGGGTCCATATGTTGATCACTCTATTTTCTTCCCTAAAAATTGACATGGAATACTCTGGGGGCGGAACCAAGATGGCGGAGTAGAAACAGCTCATCCAAGCCACTCTGCCCCCAGATTCCCCCCAAACTATGTAAAAGGGGACTCTGAACAACTTCTGGAGCCCCAGCACCCACAGAACGACACAGAGAAGCTAACCTCCCACTGAGGACAGCCCAGCAGCCCTGCAGGAAGGACCAGCGCAGCGCTCTGGGAGCCAGCAGTGTGCAGCGCACAGAGCGCGGGGAACCACCGAGCCCACCGGGCCCAGGTCCGTGTGATCCGGGGGTTTAGCTCCAGGGCGGCAGGGCCAGCAGCCAGCCAGAGAGACCCCAGAACACCAGCAGCTGTGGCGACTCCAGAATTATCAACATAGACATGCCTAGGACATAGTAAGTGGTTAGTGTCCTTTGGACTTCGGGACCAGTATTTGGGGAATGCGTCAGCTCCCTCCCCTGGGGGCTAGAAGCCGAAGTGGACACATGCCATTTTGTAGTTTTCAGAGGCAGCTCCAGCTCCTGGCCTGCGATAGGAAGATCCAGTGATCAGGCTTGGGGGGAAATCGCTCTTGCTTTAACCTCCCTGGATCTGGATTGTGATCTAGGGTGGAAGTAGTGGGTGGGTTTACAGCTTGCCAGAAACGGAAGTTGCCCCCTACACTGCCCCCTAGATCCAGAGGGCAAAATAGAGGTTGAAAGAATCCACGGATCACCTCCTGAAAAAGATCCCAAAAAGAAAACTCCCAAGAATATTATAGCCAGGTTCCAGAATCCCCAGATCAAGGAGAAAATACTACAAGCAGCCAGGAAGAAACAATTTCAATATTGTGAAAACACAATCAGAATAGCCCAGGACCTGGCAGCTTCTACACTGAGGGATCAAAGGGCATGGAATATGATATTCCAGAGGGCAAAAGAACTGGGAATGAACCTAAGGGTCACCTACCCAGCAAAACTTAGTATTTTGTTTCAGGGGAAAATATGGTCATTCAGTGGAATAGAGGACTTTCAAGCATTCTTGAGGAAAAAACCAGAATTGAATAGAAAATTTGACACCCAGACACAAGAAGGAAGAGATGCCTGAGAAGGTAATCAGGGAAAAGAAATCAAAAGGAACTTATCAAAGTTGAACTATTTACATTCCTATATGGAAAAGCAATAACTGTGAATGATGATATGTTTCTCACTATGAAAATAATGGAAGAAGGGTATGTGGTCATATGAATACATATGTGAATGTGTGTGTATATAGTTACAGTTATATATGGATAGAGGGCATAGGTTGAATTTGTTGGGAAGGGAGAATACTCAAGGGATGATATTATGAGGTGAGAGAGGAAAGTGGCAAGAGGATATGGGGAGAGACAGGGTAGGGTAAACTATCTTATGTAGAAGAAGCAAGGGGAAGTGGTTGCAACGGAGGGGGAGAATAGGAAGGCTAAAAAGGCAAAACCACATTCACATTGAATTTGGTTCAGGGAGAGAATGACATACATACGAAATGGGATATCTCAACCTGCAGCAGGATAGGCGGAAGGGGATGAGAGGAGGGATGATGGATGGGAGGGCATCCTTGGGGGGAGGGGAGGTTGGAAAGTACCCACTATAGAAGAGGGACAGGATCATGTAGGGAATGTACCAGGTGGGGGTGGGTTGAGCGGGAGGGAATTATAAGCCGCCTTGTACAATATATCTACTATGATAATGTTTTGCATAGCCAGACATGTACAACATGTACTGAATTACTTATCTCCCAAGAGGGAATAGGTGACAAGGGAGGAAGGAAATGGATCTGAAATTCGAGGTCTTAACATTAAATTTTTCAAATATATATAAATACTAATATTCATAATCTTTTGCTTGTAATAGTGAGATAAGATATGTAGGCATTGGGACACAAAGATTCACCTTCCTCTAATGGAAAAGTCGATGGGGGTATGGGAGAAGGTATGGGAGAGAGCAGATTGGAGGAAGCAATATCTTGTGGGACTGCTATTCTGGGAGGTTGGGTAGGGGAATAACGGGGGGAAAATGATTGTAACCCAAAATCTGGCGGAAATGAATGATGTAAAACAGAAGTTAATAAAGCATTTGTTTAAAAAAAATAGACTAAATCAAATGGCAAAGGAGGCTCAAAAGGGCAATGAGGAGAAGAACACCAGATGGAAAAAGAATCTCAAAAGTTCACTGAGGAGATTCATTCCTTCAGAGTTAGACTGGAGCAAGTGGAAGCTAATGACTTTATGAGAAATCAAGATGCTGTTAAGCAGATCCAAACAAATGAAAGATTAGAAGGCAATGTGAAATATCTCATGGGAAAAAACCACTGACCTGGAAAATAGATCCAGGAGAGACAATTTAAAAATTATTGGACTACCTGAAAGGGCATGATCAAAGAAAGAACCTAGAAATCACCCTTAAAGAAATTCTCAAGGAAAATTGCCCTGATGTTTTAGATCCAGGGGGAAAAATAGAGGTTGAAAGAATCCACTGATTGCCTCCTGAAAAAGATCCCAAAAAGAAAACTCCCAGGAATATTATAGCTAGGCTCCAGAATCCCCAGATCAAGGAGAAAATAGTACAAGCAGCCAGGAAGAAACAATTTCAATATTGTGGAAACACAATCAGAATAGCGCAGGACCTGGCAGCTTCTACACTGAGGGAACGAAGGACATGGAATACGATATTCCAGAGGGCAAAAGAACTGGGACTGAACCCAAGGGTCACCTACCCAGCAAAACTGAGTACTTTGTTTCAGGGGAAAATATGGTCATTCAGTGGAATAGAGGACTTTCAAGCATTCTTGAGGAAAAAACCAGAATTGAATAGAAAATTTGACATCCAGACACAAGAAGCAAGAGATGCCTGAGAAGGTAATCCAGGAAAAGAAATCAAAAGGAACTTATCAAAGTTGAACTATTTACATTCCTATATGGAAAAGCAATAACTGTGACTGATGATATCTTTCTCACTATGAAAATAATGGAAGACATGTGTGCGGTCATATGAATACATATGTGAGTGTGTATATATGGTTACAGTTATATATGGATAGAGGGCATAGGTTGAATTTGTTGGAAAGGGAGAATACTCAAGGGATGAATTTATGAGGTGAGAGGAAAGTGGCAAGAGGATATGGGGAGAGACAGGGTAGGGTAAACTATCTTATGTAGAAGAAGCAAGGGGAAGTGGTTGCAAGGGAGGGGGAGAATAGGAAGGCAAAAAAAGCAAAACCACATTCTCATGGAATTTGTTTCAGGGAGAGAATGACATACATACTAAATGGGATATTTCAACCTGCAGCAGAAAAGGGGGAAGGGGGATGAGAGGAGGGATGATGGATGGGAAGTTGGAAGTACCCAGTATAGAAGAGGGACAGGACCATGTAGGTAATGGTCCAGGTGGGGGGTGGGATGAGTGGGAGGGAACTATAAGCAGCCTTGTTCAATATATCTACTATGATAATGGTTTGCATAGCTAGACATGTATAACATATACTGAATTATTTATCTCCCCAGAGGGAATGGGTGACAAGGGAGGAAGGAAATGGGTCTGAAATTTGAGGTCTTAAGATTAAGTGTTTCGGGGCGGCTAGGTGGCGCAGTGAATAGAGCGCCGGCCCTGGAATCAGAAGGACCTGAGTTCGGAGCCGGCCTCCGACACTTAATCCGCACAAACAAAACCCTAGCCGTGTAACCTTGGGCAAGTTACTTAACCCCAATTGCCCTAAAGGGGCGGCTAGGTGGCGCAGTGAGTAGGAGCACCGGCCTCGGAGTTTGGATGACCCGAGATCAGATCCGGCCTCAGAAAATGAGCACCCACGCATAAATAATGACTAGCCATGTAACCTTGAGCAAGTTACTTAACCCCAATTGCTTTAAAAAAAAAAAAAAAGAAAAAAAAAAGATTAAGTGTTTCAAATATATATAAATACTATTATTAATATTCTTTTGCTTGTAATTGGGAGATAAGATGTGCAGGCTTTGGGACACAAAGACTCACCTTCCTCTAATGGAATAGTCGAAGGGGTTATGGGAGAAGGTATGGGAGAGAGCAGATTGGAGGAAGTGATATCTTGTGGGACTGCTATTCTGGTAGGTTGTGTAGGGGAATAACGGGGGGAAAATGATTGTAACCCAAAATCTGGTGGAAATGAATGCTGTAAAACAGAAGTTAATAAAGCATTTGTTTAAAAAAATTGACATGGAAAAGGAAGAAATCTTTTTGACAGCTGCTTACTAAATATAAGGTACTCTATTAGGCCATGAAGATATAAGGAGGGAAATTGGGGAATTCGTGGACTCAAGGATCTGACAATCTAATTAGTTGAATTAGATATGCACAAAACTGCACATTCAAAGTTAGAGTGTGATAAGTTCTTAGGAGGGACTAACAGGAAGGGGCGATAGATGGAGATGAGAGAGTTGAGGTACTTCCAGATTTTATGTGCATCATTGATTTCCTAGAGGATATGACAACTGATGTGGACATTGAAGGGAGTGAAAGATTTTAACAGATGGGGAAATAGACAGCAGGAGGTTCAGATGTAGAGAGTATATTATGCAAACATTCTAGTTGGGCACTGAGGCAGGACACATGAAGGAGGTGTAGATTTCCATTAGGTTGTGAAGGTTGATTGGAGCCAGAACATGACAACAAGACATTTATGGTTTTCTTTATTGGTAATATGGGATCATTGAATGTCTTTCAGTAGAAGGATGGTATGATCATATATCTTCATTAGGAAGGAGTTGAGTGAATGATGGATTATAGAAATGAGAATAAAATGTTATAAGAAAAAAAATTCCATTAACTTTTTCAGGGCAATCTTTAAGTAATTTTCGATTAATATTCCATGAAATGCAGTTAATACATAAATTCAGTGGGTTCCTCACAGTTAGATTTCATTCATGAACGATGTAGAAACCTAGGTTGCACATGTATTATGAGTATCAAAAATATTGGATATGCCTGCCCAGGTAAGCATGGAGATCTCCATTAGCTGTGCGATGTTTGTCAAATCATCTGACCTTCAGATTCCTTACCTGTCAACTAAGAGGAGATTGGCCTTGATGGAATTTTCCAATTCTAGAACTTTCTTCTTATGATTTTATGACATTTTAAAGTGAAAGAACCATATATGAATGTAGGTGACTATGGGGTGGCCAACTTGCATCTGACACCTGAGGACTCTTGAATGCTTTATGTTGTTTGGCTTCCCTTCTTTGTAAACAGGGTAAATGTATTTTTGACTTTGTAATTGTGATCTTGAAAGACAATTTTAAGATTAGTTCCATATATCTTGTACTCCTCATGAAATGCAGTTAATACACAAACCCAGGTAGATTCCATCCATGAACAAGATAGAAACACAGGTTGTTTATATATTATGAGCATTAAAAAGCTTTCCTTTGGCTGCATGGTACTGTGAAGAGAGGTTGAGACCTAGGATTAGGAAAAAATACATATATACAGAAACAAACCAGATGTAACAATTCCTCTACCAGGAATTACTACTTGGAAATCCTTGACAAATTGCAGGAGCTCTAGAAAACTCAGTATGCTTCCCTATACATTGAAATAATTACATTGCTCTTAGCTCCCATGGGTTTTGTGTGAATTTAATGAGTTAATAGAAGCATTTGAATCCCTGGCAAACTTTAAAGTGCTCAGTATAGGCAATGCGATTTGTTGACTATTATTCTTGTGGCCAGAGACTGACATTACAATCACGGCATCTCAGACAAACAGTTTTTATGCAGGCATATATTATGTAGCTCCCGTGTGCCAGACATTGAACTTGTTAAAGAAAATGGAATTTAGAATGTCTCAATAGGAAGGAATCTCACCTCACGAGTCCCTGGCAAACAGAAACCCCCTTTACAACAAGAAAGATTACATAGTTAACAAAGGGTCAGGATGCTTCTGAAAGAAGTCCTATGGGGCTGGTGATCTTTTCTTTTTTATTTCTTTTTATTAATTTATTAGTTTAGTTTCAGTTAACAAGATTCAATTCCATAGTTCCTTGATTTTCAAATTTCATTTACCTCCCTCTCCCCACTCCCCATGACAGCATATAGTCCAGTATAGGATCTGCAAATACATTCTTATTAGACATTAGTCCAATTACAAAGGCGTATTGTACTAGGTGGGATGAAAAATGGTAGAGGAGAAATAAAACCAAACAATGAGGAGAAAAAGATCAATTAGTTTGCTTCCATCAGGATTCAAGCTCAGTTCTTTCTAGTTATATCTCTGGATGTCACATTTCTCTCCTTCATGAGTCTTTCAGGATTGACTTATATCACTGCACTGCTGAAAAGGGTCGAGTCTGTTATAGTTGGTCATCAAACATATGATGTATCTGTGATTGTATACATATTTCTTCTGATTCTACTCTTCTCGCTCAGCATCAGTTTGTATAAGCCTCTCCAAGTAAATATGAAATCCGTCTCCTCGTTTCTTATAGCATAATAACATTCTATTACATTCATATACCATAGCTTGTTTAGCCATTCCCCAATTGATGGGCACCCCTTTAATTTCCAATTCTTTGCAACCAGGAAAAGAGCTGCTATAAATATTTTTGTACATTTGGGTCTTCCTCCCTTTTCTATGATCTCTTTGGGATATAACCCTAGAAGTGGTATTGCTGGGTAAAAAGGTATGAAATTATAATTAATTCCATATTGGGAGAGTTTCAATTCATGAGAATTTTATTCAAAACTTGTCCAGAGTTCCTTTGGCGTAACCCCGGAAGCACTTAGTGGCCGACAGAATTTCAGCGGCCTCTCTTACCACCCACTTCCTTTTTGTCTGCCGTCTTAGCTTGGAGGCGGTAGCAACAGGAGTACCTGAAGCCTCACCATGCCTCCCAAGGAGTATAAGAAGAAGAAAGATGCCAGCAAGTCAGCCAAGAAGGACAAAGATCCCGTGAACAAGTCTGGGGGCAAGGCTAAGAAGAAGAAATGGTCCAAGGGAGAAGTTCGAGACAAGCTCAACAATCTGGTTCTATTTGACAAAGCAACTTACGGCAAACTCTGCAAGGAGGTCCCCAACTATAAACTTATCACCCCTGCAGTAGTCTCAGAGAGACTGAAGATCCGGGATTCTCTAGCCCGAGCAGCTCTCCAGGAACTGCTCAGTAAAGGTCTGATTAAGCTGGTTTCCAAACATAGAGCCCAAGTGATATATACCAGGAACACTAAGGGTGTAGATGCTCCAGCTGCTGAAGATGCATGAAATGGTTCAACATTTCTGTGTAGATTTTCAAAAATAAACTTAAAATTGGACTAAGGAAAAAAATGTCCAAATCTTTTGGTTGTGATTTCCATACTTTGCTCTTAGCCCTTCCCTCAGAAGCTAAATGGGTCATGAAATAATCAAAGACCTCAGTTATGGACCCCAGCACTATAGGCCAATAGTCATGGACCTTGAGTATTACCAGCTCGCATGGTGGAGGTTATCCATGTATTAATCAGAATAGAATCCATCAAGTCAGTAGTGTTCCAACTGAGGAGTCCAATGGAATACTGTATCCCTCACCCTGGACACTGTTTTCCTTTTCTTACCTAGGATTCCATAATCTTTTCTTCATATCATGGCATATTTTCTTCTCATATTAAAACTACTGCTCATCAAAATTCCAGGTCTCTGGTTCGCCATAGCATTCCCTACATTTGCAAATGCGGTTTAGAACCTTTAGTCTAGATAAGGCGCTTATTCCTAGTCAATTTTCTGTGTTCAAGTTCAAGTGTCTGGCTATTTAAGATCTTTTCATGGGTGCAGAGCCAAGATGGTGGAGTAAAAGTTTGAGCTATCACTCCAACCACCTCCAACACCTATAAGAAAATGACCCTAAACAAATTTTAGAGCTATACAACCCACAAAGTGAAAGAGAGAAAAAATCTCCGGCTAAACGTAGCCTGGCAGGCCAACAGGAAGGAACAGTTACATCAGACTGGGAGCTGAGCACAGTCCTGCATGAGCTGTGTGGGCCCAGACCCAGGGTGGCCTTGACTAGTGGCATAGAATGGCCAGAGCAGACTTCAAGAGATTGAATCACTGGCAGCTGTAGAGGTTTCCAGACTTCTGAACCCATACATGCCAAAGATAAAGTAAAAGGTCAGTGGGGAACTCTGTTTTCTCTGATCTGGCCCCTGCCCTGGGGTGGTGGAGGTGATAGTGGCTGCTGCTTCTGCTTCCAACTCCTGGTCTACAGATTGTAGGGGAACCACTTATCTGTCCAGAGGGCAATTGCAGGGATCTCTCTGCTGTCACTAAGGCAGGATTCTCATGGTTTGCTCTGCTTGGATCTGGGTGGCAGTCTTGTGTGGTGGTCCTGGGGTAAGTAGTGCTGGTGCAGCAGAGCTTGTAGACAGAAAGTTCTCCTCACAGTTCTGAGGCATACGCCTGGAAAAACTCTGACAACAGCTGCACAAAACCCCACAAATTTGGGACACAGCACTCTCCACTCTGGAAGCAGAGTTCTAACATGGCAAAGAGGTCAAAAGTCAAATAACTGACTGGCAAGGTGAACAAACAGAAAGGAAGTACAATCAAAATATAAAATCTTTTTTTTCAGGTACAAAGAGGATCAAAACATAGAACCAGAAGACAACAACAAAGTCAAAACTCCTGAATCAAAACCCTCCAAATAGGGGTGGCTAGGTGGCACAGAGAATAGAGTACACTCCCTGGAGTTAGGAGGACCTGAGTTCAGATCTAGCCCCAGACACTTAACACTTACTAGCCATGAGACCTTGGGCAAGTCACTTAACCCCAATAGCCCTGCCCAACCCCTCCAAAAAAAGGGAAAAAAGACCTCCAAGAAAAATATGAGATGCCTGAAGGCCATGGAAGAGCTCAAGAAGGATTTTGAAAATCAAGTAATATAAGTGAAGGAAAAATTAGGAAGAGAAATGAGAACAATGTAAGAAAATCATGAAAAGCAAGTCAACAACCTGCTAAAAGGAGACCCCAGAAAAACTGAAGAAAATAACACCTTAAAAATAGACCAAGTCAAATGGCAAAATAAGTCCAAAAAGGCAATGAGGAGAAGACTGCCTTAAAAAGCCAAATTTGCTGGATGGAAAAGGAATTTCAAAAAAATCACTGAAGAGAATAATTCATTAAAAATTACATTGGAGCAAATGGAAGCTAATGACCTTATCAAAAATCAAGAAACAGTAAAACAGATACAAACGAATAAAAAAATAGATGACAAAATGCTATATCTCATTGGAAAAACCATTGACCTGAAAAATATATCCAGGAGAGATAATTAAAAATTATTCGGATACCTGAAAATCGTGATCAGAAAAAGAGCCTAGACACCATCTTGCAAGAAATTATTAACCAAAAATGTTCTGATATTCTAGAACCTGAGGGAAAAATAGAAATTGAAAGTATTCACAAATCATCTCTTGGAAAAGATCCCAAAAAGAAAACTCCTGGGAATATTATAGCCAAATTCCAGAGTTCCCAGGTCAAGGATAAAATACTGCAGGCAGTCAGGAAGAAACAATTTGAGTATTATGGAAACACAATCAGGATAACACAATTTCTGGCAGCTTTTTCATTAAGGGATTGAAGGATTTGGAATATCATATTCCAAATATCATATTCCGAGGTCAAAGGATTAAAACCAAGAATCACCTACCCAGCAAAACTGATTATAATACTTCAGGGGAGAATTTGATCATTCAATGTAATACAGGACATTCAAGCATTCTTGATGAATAGATGAGAGCTGAACAGAAAATTTGACTTGGCAATAAATAAAAACAAGAGAAGCATGAAAAGGTAAACAGGAAAAATAAATCATTAGGAAGTTATATTAAAGTCCAACTATTTATATCCCTACTTGGAAAAACAATGATTGTATCTCATGAAACTCTTCTAAGTATGGGGATAATTGAAGGGAATATATATATATACACACACATCTATACACACATACTATGTATACACGTATACATATATATATATATATATATATATATATATATATATATAAAGAAGGGTATTTGTGTATATGTACAAGTGTGTGTGTGTGCATGTATGTGTGTACATGTATACATATTCATAAGGCATAGGATGATTTGAATATGAAGGGATGATATCTAAAAAATAAAATTAAGAGGCAAGAGAGAAATATATTGGGAGAAGGAGAAAGGAAGAGATGGAATATGGTAAATTATCTCACGTAAAAAAAGGCAAGAGAAAACTGTTACAATGAAGGGGAAGAGAAGGAAGTAAAAGGGAATGACTCAACCTTACTTTCATTGAATTCAACTTAAAGAGGGAATAAGGAGATCACCTCCACACTATGTAAAAGGTGACGCTGTACAACTTCTGGAGCCCCAGCACCCACAGAACAACACAGAGAAGCTAATCTCCCACTGAGGACAACCCAGCAGCCTTGTAGGAAGGACCAGTGCAGCGCTCTGGGAGCCCATAGCACAGAGTGCAGAGAGCCTAGCCCAGGTCCGTGTGAGACGCAGTTTTAGCCCCAGGGCGGCTGGGGCCAGCAGCCAGCTTGAGGGACCCCAGCTGTGGCGAGTCCAGAATTATCAAAACAGACATGCCTAGGACAAAGTGAGAGATTAGTGTTCTATGGACTTTGGGACCAGTATTTGGGGAATGTGTCGGCTTCCTCCCCTGGGGGCTAGAAGCCACTGAGGAGACGCACCATTTTGCAGGTTTCAGTGGCAGCTCCAGACCCTGGCCTGCGAACTGTACGGAGATCCAGCAATCAGTCTTGGGGGTTAATCGCTCTAGTTTTAAACTCCCTGGATATGAATTGTGGTCTGGGGTGGAGGTCGTGGGGTGGGTATCCAGATGCCAGAAACGGAAGTTTTGAAGACCCCACAGGTTCAGTATGGAAGCTCCCTTGTTTGGTGGCAGAATCCTACTGTGGCAACAAGCCGAAAAATCAGGTAATTAAGTGGCAACATGCCAAGGCAGAGGAAATAAAATAAACAGAAAAATGAAACATTAGACTCCTATTTTGGGGGCAAAGAGGATCGAAGCATGGAACAGTCAGAGGACTGTGAGTTGAAATCCTGCTCCAATAGTCCCAAAGAAAAATATGAGCGCGTTACAGGCCATAGAGTACCTTAAGAAAGACTTTAAAATTCAAATAAGAGAAGTGGAGGAAAAATCGGGAAGAGAAATTAGAAGGATGCAGGAAAAGTATGAAAGGAGGGTCAATAGCCTGACTGAGGAAAACAACACCTTAAAAAGACTAACTCAAATGTTAAAAGAGGTCCAAAAGGGCAATGAGGAGAAGAATGCCTTAAAAAGCCGAATTTGCCAGATGGAAAAAGAATCTCAAAAGGTCACTGAGGAGATTCATTCCTTCAGAGTTAGACTGAGCAAATGGAAGTTAATGACTTTATGAGAAATCAAGATGCTGTTAAGTGGACCCAAACAAATGATAGAATAGAAGGCAATGTGAAATATCTCATGGGAAAAACCATTTACCTGGAAAATAGATCCAGGAGAGATAATTTAAAAATTATTGGACTACCCAAAAGTCATGATCAAAGAAAGAACCTAGAAATTACACTTCAAAGAAATTCTCAAGGAAAATTGCCCTCATGTTTTAGACCCAGAGGGCAAAATAGAGGTTGAAAGAATCCACAGATCACCACCTGAAAAAGATCCCACAAAGAAAACTCCCAGGAATATTATAGCCAGCTTCCAGAATCCCCAGATCAAGGAGAAAATGCTATAAGCAGCCAGGAAGAAGCAATTTCAATATTGTGGAAACACAATCAGAATAGCACAGGACCTGGCAGCTCCTACAAAGAGGGATCGAAGGGCATGGAATATGATATTCCAGAGGGCAAAAGAATTGGGACTGAACCCAAGGGTCACCCACCCAGCAAAAATGAGCATCTTGTTTCAGGGAAAAATATGGTCATTCAGTGGAATAGAGGACTTTGAAGCATTCTTGATGAAAAAAACCAGAGTTGAATAGAAAATTTGACATCCAGACACAAAGAAGCAAGAGATGCCTGAGAAGGTAATCAGGGAAAAGAAATCAAAAGGAACTTATCAATGTTGACCTATTTACCTTCCTACATGGAAAAACAATAACTGTGACTGATGAAACCTTTCTTGGTATGAAAATAATGGAAGAAGGGCGTTTGGTCATATGAATACATATGTGAATACATGGATAGAGGGCATAGGTTGAATTTGTTGGGTAGGGATGATACTTAAGGGGTGAAATTATGAGGTGAGAGAGGAAATTGGCAAGAGGAGATGGGGAGAGACAGGGTAGGGTAAACTATCTCATGTAGAAGAAGCAAGGGGAAGTGCCTGCAGGGGAAGGGAAGAATAGGAAGGCAAAAAGGCAGAACCACATTGTCATTGAATTTGGTTCAGGGAGAGAATGACATACATACTAAATGGGATATCTCAACCTGCAGCAGAATAGGGGGAAAGGGGATGAGAGGAGGGATGATGGATGGGAGGGCATCCTTGGGGGGAGGGGAGGTTGGAAGTACCCAATATAGAAGAGGGACAGGATCAAGTAGGGAATGGACCAGCTTGGGGGGTGGGATGGGTGGGAGGGAATTATAAGCAGTCTTGTACAATATATCTACTATGGTAATGTTTTTCATAGCTAGACATGTACAACATATACTGAATTACTTATCTTCCCATATGGAATGGGTGACAAGGGAGGAAGGAACTGGATCTGAAATTCGAGGTCTTAAAATTAAATGTTTCAAATATATATAAATACTATTATTAATACTCTTTTGTGTATAATTGGGAGATAAGATGTGCAGGCATTGGGACACAGAGATTCACCTTGCTCTAATGGAAAAGTCGAAGCGGGTATGGGAGAAGATATGGAAGAGAGCAGATTGGAGGAAGTGATATCTTGTGGGACTGCTATTCTGGTGTAGTGGGTAGGGGAAAAATGGGGGAAAATTGTAACTCAAAATCTGGTGGAAATGAATGATGTAAAACAGAAGTTAATAAAGCATTTGTTCAAAAAAAGAGGGAATAACACACACACCCAACTGGGTATCTTACCCTACAGAAAAGTAGGGGGGAAGGGGATAAGAGGGGGGATTATAAAAGGGAGGGCAGATTGGGTGAGACAGTAGTTAGAAGCAAACGTTTTTGAAAAGGGACAGGATCAAAGGAGAAAAATACAATAAATGTGGGGTAGAGGAGGTGTCGAGAAATATTTAGTCTTTCACAATATAACCACTACGAAAATGTGTTGTGTAACTCCATATGTACAACCAACATTGTATTGCTTGTCTTTGCAGTTTGGGTGGGTGAAGAATGAAGAAGGGAAAGAATCTGGACCTCAAAGATTTACAAACAAATGTTATTTTTTTTACATGCAACAGGGAAATAAGATATACAGTCAATGGGATATAGAAATCCATCTTATTCTACAAGAATGTTAGTGGGGATGGGGGAAATCGATTATATTGGGGGAAGGGGTATTCAGTAAGCTTGCTATTTTGGGGTGGGGGTAGGAGAGAGACAGGGAGAAAATTTTTAACTCAAAATCTTGTGGAAATTAATGTTGAAAACTAAAAAATAAATAAAATTTTAAAATAAGAAAGATCTTTTCATGTATAAATATACGCAGAAATACATTCATACATATGCATACATATAATGTGAGTATGCATGTAGGCGCATGTGTGTCTGTGTGTAATGTTTGAACACCTAATACATTAGCTCTCTCCTCAGAGCTCTATAAATTCCCCAAGATAAGGAAGTATGCTGATAATGATTGGGACCAGGATTGTGTTAGAGATGTAGTGCCTATGGGACTCCATTACAAACCCCTCCAGACTGACATTAGTCCATTAATCACCAGGCTTTGGGTGTGGCCTCTCATCCAATTTCAAGTTCACCTAATTATATTATCATTCAACCCCGAGTTATCAAACATGAGGCCTATAACACTCCATGGTGCTATAGGGACCAGATTAAAATGTATTTGGGATATATTTAAACAAATAAATGAAAAAATAAAATCAAAGAAAGGTAATAATAATAATAATAATAATAATAAATGGTTTTCTAAATCCATATGTGTCCAGCAATGATCCTTATGTACTTGTCATGGCCCACTTTTATATCTGACATGATTTTATTTCTGCTTTAGTTTTTATTATGTTTCTGCGTGGCTTTTGTTAGATATGCTGCCAGAAGACTTGCTGATATCAGGAATTGCTTGGCCTGTATTCTTTTTTTTTTTTTTAAAGCAATTGGGGTTAAGTAACTTGCTCAGGGTTACATGGCTAGTCATTATTTATGCGTGGGTGCTCATTTTCTGAGGCCGGATCTGATCTCGGGTCATCCAAACTCTGAGGCCGGCGCTCTTACTCACTGTGCCACCTAGCCGCCCCTTTAGGGCAATTGGGGTTAAGTAACTTGCCCATGGTTACATGGCTAGGTTTTTGTTTGTATGGATTAAGTGTCGGATGCCAGCTCCGAACTCAGGTCCTTGTGATTCCAGGGCCGGCGCTCTATTCACTGCGCCACCTAGCCGCCCCTTGGCCTGTATTCTTAAGATACAACAATGCTGTATCATGGGCAGAATCATATGAGAAATGTAAGGGAAGTTAGAGGCCATCTGGCATCATACTTTCATTTGGCACATGGGAATGATAAACAAAGAGGTTCAGGAACTTACCCAAGACTAGACAGGGAACCATAGTCAAGTTTTGACCCCAAGGCTTCAGATTCTCACATCAGTCCTCATGAAAAGTGCCTGTATCAGGCACTGTGCTAAGTGATATGCATACAAAAAATCATAAAAAGAGATAATTTAGCCCAAAGACCTTACATTCTATTAGGAGGAATGAAATATATAGGGGAGAGATGCTCCTAGAAAGGAGTTTGGTTCTTCAGAGATTGAAGGAGTGGCTATTATTGGGTCTTGTGTGCAGTGTGCTAATCTAGGTTGGAAACAATAAATCCACAGTCCCAGGCCAATGGCATCATTCCCTGGATGAATGGCAGAGCTACTGGATGAAACATATAGATGAAGTATGGTCTCAGTTCAGCCCAGAGATATAGTGGATTAAACTTTTTAAGTTTTGAAATAGTTGCCAATCAGTTAGGTTGAACCCTAGGATGAAAATTCCTTCCTTCCCCAGAACCTAAGGCTTGGATTTTGAGACCTGACTGTGAAGGTAAAGATCTCAGGGCAATGTTGGGATGAGTGGTCTAGGTTGGGAAAGAACAGTTAAATGGGAACAGGAAGATGATGGGATAGCCTTAGGGGATGGTTGGATGGGAAGGAAAACTAAAGCAGAAATAATATTAGTCTCTACTAAAGTTCGACTCTTAAGAGTTGTGCTAAATGAACCTATTGTGACTCCCAGTCGAAGTCAGTATTTTTTAATGGGATTATAATGATTTTTAATTGGAATCAAAATCATTTATAGATTGAGGAATCTTCTTTTGTTCTGTCTTGGAAAATGGGCAACATAATAAATAGCCCCATCTTTAGCCACCTTTAATGTTTAATTTATATTTGAGTCTTAAGTTACATACCATAAATTGACATTTCAATTCATCCAAACAAGAAACTGGATATTTTGACTGGATTTCCACCAATTTGTTTTTTAATTTCTTCTGTAATTTAATTAATTATTATTATTTTTTTTGTGATGGTCACCCGTCCTACTCAACAAGCATTTAGTAAACAAGCTATTCTATATCCTCAGCCCTTTGCTAGATCTGGAGGCTACAAAGACCCAAATGACTAATTCCTGTTCTCCAGGACTTTACCTTCTGCCTTTTCTTTCTCATCGTGAATAAGTGTCAACATTGGCTGTGTCCATTGCCATGCTCAGCTGGGTAAATGAGTCATTTCAATCTAGAATCTCTGGCACATGAGTCCTGATTCCCATATTACTGGATTCCCTTTTCTAAGTAGGGCCTGAAAGAAGAGGAAAACAGCTCTCACATTAATCCTATTTTGTATCTGAGCCAATCCCTGCTCTTTGTTGCATTTTCCCTAGTGTTGGCTTTTCACGCTCTCTTTATCGCCATCAGTTCTCGCTATCTTTTTTGCCATATGTTGACCTGTTTTTCTATAACATATGCCCACTGGCTAGTGTTATTGCTTCACACTTATTTAGATTCTCTCAGAGTATAAATACCTGGAAATGCTCAATATCTGTCCTACACAGCAACAAAAGGCAGGTTTGTGTTTGGTTAGTGCACTTGTTTTGTTTTTGTTTGTTTTTGTTTATTTTTTTAGCCTGCAGCTCAGTTATTGGAAAAGGCAGCAACCAAAAAGAGCCAGAGCAAAGCAGTCCACAGAGGTGGGGATTCTCTCCTTTTTCAGTGTTGCATGTGGTGAGCTCGGCAGGTCTCTGGGCGGTGCTCAGTGCTTCATAGGCCTATGGAATTGGATGATGAGCCACATGCTAGCACTAAGAGAGACACTTTCTGGGAGAAGGCCTGTCATCCTCTGTGTCTTGTTCATGTCCCTGATTCTGTGGCCACACCCTGAGTCACGTGGCTGCGTCTGATTGTTCTCCCAATAGGTTACATGTGAAATGGAGTCTAAGACGACTGACCAGATAGTAAGTTGCCCAGGAGTCTTCTTACAAAAATATTTATCGACTTTGTGACATGTTTTCAGAAACAATCTGACTTTAAAATGTTTATAAGGAATTTTCTCTGCATAGGAGCAATGGGGGAACCAGCTGCTTGGAGACACTCACTGAATCATTCATCACTAAATAGCTGATGTCACACATGTCCAAGATCATGAGCTTTTTCCATCCCCTCCACAGGTCTCAAAGAATTAGAGACAAAAGGTTGCACATTCCCACAGTTTCCCTAATAACTCAACCCTTCAAGTCAGGAAGGAGGTGCACATAAAGATATGCTGGAGCTCTGGGCTTCATGTGTGAAGTCCCCTTTCACTCAGTGATCAGTATCAGGACTGGCAGGAGGATATAAGGCTTTGAAAGCTTGGAAATTCTGGAGTAGAAAGGAGCCTTGCTTATTTACTGGTTTATCTATAAGACTCGTGGTTGATTGTACTTTAGTTTATATATCTGCTCCTAACCCAGATATCTTTCTGCCTGATTGTTGTCCTTGTCAAGATGTGTTATCACATCTAATTCTTTGCTTGGTCCAGTAGTTTGGGATACATTGGACTTTTATTTATTGTGAATATCAAGGTTAGTTTTTGACTGATGCTCAAATATGTGGCTTTGTTTATGTGCTTGATAGATTCTCATTTTTCTAGAACTACAATTTCTAGATATAAGTTGATATATGAAAAGTGCTTTCTAAACATTGAGGTGCCATCTAAGTATTAGCAATGATTCCAGTGATTTCATGGCAGGAGCAGACTTTTTTTCACTAATATAGAGCAGGCAATAAATCCTTTGTTATAGCTTATCCTTTTTACAGACTTTCCTGTATAGAGAATGCTGATAACTGAGAGAACACTAACAGATCAACCAAATGGCCCTTCCCCCTGCAAGTGACGCATGACCCAAGGAAGACTTGGATTGGGGTCTTTCTGAATCGAAGGTCAGCAAGGCCAACACTTACTGCGTTACATAAGTTTACCTGTCTATTTTGAACTTGTGGATCTCCAATTAATGAGCCAGGAGACTTGCTTGTCACTCAGAGACCTAACAAGGAGAACAGGGGTTCTGAAAGCAGCAAGAAGATTGTAGGTCATGAGTGTCACATTTGAACAGGCTCTTCATGCATGCCTGCACTGACAATCAGAAAACCATGGCCAGGAAAGGAGGCTGCAGAATCCATTTTTTTCTATTTCTCTCTTTTGAGGATCGTCACAACAGTTTCCTTGTATAGTCTTGCTGCACCTCTCCAATAAAGACATGGATTTTTTTAATGGCTCAGCAATCAAATCAGGCAGTTTCTTTGGTCCCTGTAGATTCGGTTCATCTCAGGTTATTGACTTAGACTCACAAAGGTCAGCTAGAAGGTGCTCATTATCTTGCTGCTTAACTTATTTTAGACTCTCTCCCAGATATTTTGTTCTGTTCAAAGGGCTAATTCAAAGATTCTTTTCCTTAGCAGAAAAAATAGAAGCTGATAGGTTTCAAACTTCTCATTGTTGTATGTTATGATTTTGGAGTCCTTCCATAAGGATCAGTCACCTTTCTTCTTTGATTCTCTTCTTTATAACTCACACATGCATATATATATATATATATATATATATATATACATATATATATATATATATTTATCTGCATATGTAGGTGTGTGTATAAAAGATTATATATATAGCATAGATAAATATACATATATACACACAGATGTATACACGCATGCATGTGTGCACACACAAACATGTGTGTGTAAAATCTATCTGTATCTATCTGTTTATATTTCTTCCTTCTTCAGTGACCTCAGCAGCCTTAGCTTGCTTGAAACCATCCCTATAGGGCAATGTCATGATTTTCTTCCTCCTCCTTCACCCTCTTTCATCTCCTGAATTTTTTAAAATGTGAGCCAGTTAGTAAGTTTCTTGTGGCTCTTTAGACCAATTGCCCATTTTCAATTTTTGTCTTCATCAGGATTGTTTCTCTTTGTAGCATTAATATTTCAATTCTAAAATTGTAAAATTGTAAAATTGTAAAATTCTAAAAAATTCTACCACTCACAGAAAAAAAAAAACTTCCACTGTAGAACTTTAGGTCCTGTAATTCTTACTATTCTTTTCTCTTCACCTATTGCAATCAGTTGTCCTAAAGTGTAGGGTGTTTGACAGATTATCTGCCTCTCCTGTCTTTCTCCATCAAGAATCCTAAAGTGGAATCACTGTTTCCTCCCAAGACTCCAAACTTTCTGCACAAACGGATCCTTCTTCTGGGTGTGTGATTCAGTCATTAAAAAAGGATTATCAAGTGCCTATTCTATGTCAGGCAGTGCAGCACATATTGGGGATAAAAAGAAAAGTAAAAAATCATGTGTGTGTGTGCATGCGCACGCAGTGTGGTATATGTCTATATGTGTGCATGTGTGTCCTTGCTTTTATGTGCACATGCTTGCATGTGTATATTGGTCTAGACATATGATTTTTTCATATGAGAATGCTACAGTAAGAAAACTCTTCATGCCTGAGGCATTAAGTAATTGTTCAGTGAACATGTGTCAGAGGCAAAACTTGAACCCAGGCCTTCCTCACTTGAAGATGGCTCTCCTCTCTGTCTTCTTCTCTCTCCATTCCTCGCTTCCTCCCCCCTCTTCTTCTCCTTCTGCCTTTGTCTCTCTCTTTCTCCTCTCCTCTTCCTTTCCTTCCCTTCCCTTCTCTTTCTTTCCATAGCTCCTTTGACTTGCATAATGTCATATTCCACGTCCTTAGATCCCTTGATGTAGAAGCCGCTCGATCTTGTGTTATCTTTCCACAATACTAAAATTGTTTCTTCCTAACTGATTATTGTATTTTCTTCTTAACCTGGGAACTCTGGAATTTGGCTATTATATTCCTAGGAGTTTTCTTTTTTGAATCTTTTTCAAGAGGCAATTGGTGAATTCTTTCAATTTCTATTTTTCCCTCTGATTCTAGAATATCAGTTCAATTTTCATTATGAATGTATTGAAGGATGATTTCTAGGCTTTGTTGTGATCATGGCTTTCAGGTAGTCCAATAATTTTTAAATTATCTCTCTTGGATCTGTTTTACAGGTCAGTGGTTATTCCAATGAGATAGTTCACTTTGCTTTCTATTTTTTCATTTGTTTGGATCTGTTTTATAGTATCTTGATTGCTCATAAAGTCATTCACTTCTATTTATTCCAATCTAATTTTGAAGGAATTATTCTCTTCAGTGAGTTTTTAAAATTCCTTTTTTATCTGGCCAATTCACGTTTTTACAGCATTCTTCTCCTCACTGACTTGTTGGACCTCTTTCAAGTTATTCTATTTTTATGGTGTTATTTTCTTCAGTCAGGCTATTGACTCACTTTTTATGATGTCCTTGCATTATTCTCATTTTTCTTCCCAATTTTTTCCTTATTAATTATTATTATTATAATTATAAATATAATTATATTTATTATATTTATATATAATATATTTATATATTTTTATAATATAATTATAAAAATATATAAATATAATATTATAATTATTATTAATTAATTTTCAAAATCCTTCTTGAGCTCTTACATGGCATGCAAGCAGTTCATATTTTTCATGAAAGCTTTTGATGCAGGAGTTTTGACTTTGTTGTCTTCTTCTGTTTCCATGTTTTGATCATTTTTGTCCTCCAAAAAAGATTCTATGGCTTGATTGCACTTCCTCGGTTTGCTCATCTTGCAATAAATTGCTTGACTTTTGAGCTCTTTGCCATGGTAGAACTATGCTTCCAGAGTGGAAAGAGCTGTGTCCCAAATTGCTGGGGTTTTCACAATTGCTGTCAGCGCTGTTGTCAGAACTATGAAGAGGGTGACCTCTCTGTAGCCACCACATGCTCTGACACACTAGCATTCCTCACCCCAGGACCACCAACCAAGGCTGCAACCCAGATCCAAGCAGGTCAAAGCAAGAGTAATTACCCTCTGAAATGTCAATTGGACCCCCTGTGATCTGTAGACCTAGAGCTCCAGAGGCAGCTGTGGGACAGCAGCTGCAGCCACCATGCCTCCACAAACTCTGCTGCCCAGGGACAGGGGTTGGACCATGCTCTTCTCTCACCCAGTTCCAACACAGTTCCTTACTGACATTTTACTTTCTCTTTGGTATTTGTGGATTGAGAAGTCTGGAAACCACCAGAGCTGCCAGTGATTCACTCTCCTGAAGCCTGCTCTGTCCAGTCTGGGCCACTGGTCAGGGCAGCCCCATGTCTGGGCCCATATCGCTCACAGGGGACTGTGCTTGGCTCCCAGTTTAGTGTGATAGATACTTCCTGTTAGCCTGCCATGCTGCCTTCCCCTCCTCTCCCCTCCCCTCCCCTCTCCTCTCCTCCCCTCCCCTTCTCTTCCCTCCTCTCCTCTCCTCTCCTCCCCTCTCTTCTCTTCTCTCTCTCTCTCTCTCTCTCTCTCTCTCTGCTCTCTCTCTCTGTCTTTCCTTGCCTTCCTCCCCCACCATTTATCTCCCCTGTGGGTATATCAGAAACTTTACATATTTAAATATTAGTTCCTTACTTGTCATTGCTGAGAAATTTAATTGCTGTGACCTATTGGGAGAATTTATTCCAAAACAGGAAGAATTATGCTCTCTAAAAGGCAGCAAAAGACATTACACAGAGGGCTCACTTTGGAATAATGAAAGCCTGTATTCAATGCCTACCTCTGACATAGGTCATATGTTGTTTTGATGAACTCAGGCAAGTCTTGCTTTGGTTGAGGGGGTTTTTACATTAGGAATTACTTGGAACAATGAAGTCACAAGCCTGACCTGAAACAAAACACCAGTAATGAAAATAACCAAAGGCAAGGTCCCATTGAGGATGTACATTGGCACCAGATGGTAAGGGATTCACCAGGCCCCAGTAAGGACTCTAAATTGCATCTCATAGGCAATGGGAGGCCATGTAAGTTGTCACATAGGACTGTCCCATGTCCAAAGACATGACTGGGGAACAGTAACCTGATGGTGATGTGCAGAATTGATTGAAGAAGAGAAATTGGTGGCTAGGACATCAGTTAGGAAATTATTATGAACAACTGTGTGGTGGGTAACAGGGATTATCAGTCATTCAGTGCCTTTAGGAAAAGTCAAGAATAGCCACGTGTTGAAGACATTACATCATATCCAGGAAAGCTGTTCATTTGCATCAGTGGAGGGAATCCCCACAGTGTAAGTGAAACCACACATCTAGACCAACAACAGAAGAATATTCTCTTGCTTCTTTGAGATTTCCTTGCATAGATTCTAAATGAAAGGTTGCCTTTTCAATGACAAGATTCTTCAAAATGCTTCTATTAACATATGATTTATTAATTGCATTGAGCCCTGGCCTACTAAAAAGCATCTTCAGTTAAATCCATGCATTATTTGAAAGACATTCATTTCAGCATCTACATGAGTGGGGAATCAGTTGGAGCACAAGAATAGTGTGTCTTACACAGATTGTCAGCTTTGGCTGGATGGTCCCACTGAGATGTACTATCAGCATATCTCTCCTAGATAGTATCTACAGATGGACATTGAGCAAAAGATGACAGGAGGCTAGATGTGTTTGGTAAAGCTAACAAACCTAGGAATATGTGTAAGCTGCTCACTGCTGCAAAATGAATAATTTTACAACGTTTTTTTACCGTGTTCATGGCTCCAAATCTTGGGACACCATAACCCATGATGAAGCCAAAATGCAATGATAACCAGAGAGGCAGAGCGAAGGTGGCAGGGAGGTGATATTTGATAAAATGGAGGACTTTTAAGCATTCTTTATGAAAAAGTCAAGGCTGAGTAGAAAATTTTACATTTGATTAGAAGACTCAATAGAAACACAAAAAGGTAAACATTAAAGAGTGGTAATAAGAGACCGAATTAGGTAAAACTATTTATGTTCCTATATGAGAAGATGATACATGTAACTCCTGAAAACCTTAAGAATTTAGGGCAGATAGAAGGAGTCTACATGGAGGACATGAATATGAGTTGATTGAAAAAGAGGGATGTACTAGGACAGGGGGGGAGGGAGAGGCAGAATTGGGAAATTTTTCTCACATAAAAGAGATAAACAAGGAAAAGCTTTTAAAGTGGAGGGGAAAATGGGGGAGGTGGTAAGGAAAGCTTGAATCTTTTTTCTCTCATACACACATATATATGTTGATATACTCATATGACATACATACATACACACAAGTGTGTATAAAAATATATCTTATCCAATAGCAAAATAGGAGGGGAATGGGAAAACAGAAAACAGAGTGGGATAATGATAAATGGGAGAGGGGATTAAGGAAGGCAGTGATAAGAAGTCAAACAGACTTTTGAGGAGGGAGGGGATAAAAAAAGAGAGAGAAGGATAAGTAGAACAAAATTGTATAGAGGGAAATACACAATAATGATAACTGTAAAATTAATGGTATAGACTCACTCATAAAATAGAAATGGAGAACAGAAGAGATTAGGAATCAGATTCCAAAATTTTGTTGTTTACAAGAGACACCCTTATAGGAGAAAGAGACACTTATGAGAGATGAAACAGAGATAAAGTAAAGGGCTGGAGCAGAATCTAGTATATTTCAATTGAAGTAAAAAAAAAAAGGCAGGAATAGCAATCATGATCTCCTTTTAAATTTTTTATTAATTTGTTTAATTTTACTTTACAGGATTCAATTTCATAGTGCCTTGAGTTTCAAATTTCCCTTCCCACCCTCTCTCCACCCCTCACAATGGCATATAGACCAGTATAGGATCTGCTAATACTTTCACATTAAACATTAGTCAGGTTTCCAAGGCGTGTTGTACTAGATGGGATGAAAAATGGTAAAGAAGAAATAAAAACAAGCAATGAAAAGAAAAAGATCAAATAGTTTGCTTCCAGCAGGATTCAAGCTCAGTTCTTTCTAGTTATATCTCTGGGTGTCACATTTCTCTCCTTCATGAGTCTTTCGGGATTGACTTATATCTCTGAATTGCTGAGAAGAGTCCAGTCTGTCATAGTTGGTCATCACACATATGAAGTGTCTGTGATTGTATACAAATTTCTTCTGATTCTACTCTTCTCAATCAGCATCAGTTTGTATAAGCCTCTCCAGGTAAATAGGAAATCTGTCTGCTCCTCATTTCTTATAGCACAATAGTACTCCATTACATGCATATATGACAACTTGTTTAGCCATTCCCCAATTGATGGGCAACCCTTTAATTTCCAATTCTTTGCAACCACAAAAAGAGTTCCTATAAATATTTTTGTACATATGGTTCTTTCTCCCACTTCTATGATCTCTTTGGGATATAACCCTAGAAGTGGTATTGTTGGGTCAAAGGGTATGGAATTATTTATAATCCTTTTGGCATTATTCCAGATTGCTCTCCAGAATGGTTGGATAAGTTCACAACTCCACCAGCAATGCATTAGTATTCCAATTTGCCCACATCCCCTCCAGCATTTGTCATTTTCCTGTTTTGTCATCTTAGCCAATTTCACTGGTGAGATGTGGTACCTCAGAGTTGTTTTCATTTGCATTTCTCTAATCAATAGTGATTTAGAGCATTTCTTCATATGCTTAGAGATGTCTTTAATTTCTTTCTCTGAAAACTGCCTGTTCATATCCTTTGACCATTTATCAATTGGGGAATGACTTGTATTCTTATAGATTTGATACAATTCTCTGCATATTTTAGAAATGAGGCTTTTATCAGAGACACAAGTTGTAAAAATTCTTTCCTAATTTCCCACCCCCCTCTTAATCTTGATTATATTGGCTTTATTTGTACAGAAGCTTTTCAATTTAATGTAATCAAAATTATCCATTTTGCATTTTATAATGCTCTCTAATTCTTGTTTGGCCCTAAAGTCTTTCCCTTTCCACAAATCTGACAGGTAAACTATTCCTTGCTTTCCCAGATTGCTTACAGTATCATCCTTTATACCTAGATCATGCACCCATTTAGATTTGATTTTCGTATATGGTGTTAGATAATGGTCTATGCCCAGTTTCTACCATACTATATTCCAGTTTTCCCAGCAGTTTTTGTCAAATAGTGCATTCTTATCCCCAAAACTGGGGTCTTTTGGTTTATCAAATAATAGATTACTATACTCGTTGACTGTTGGATCTTGTGCGCCCAATCTATTCCATTGATCCACTACTCTATTCCTCAGCCAGTACCAAGCAGTTTTGATGATTGCTGCTGTATAATACAGATTAAATTCTGGTATAGCTAGTCCACCTTCCATAGCATTTCTTTTCATTAATTCCCTTGATATTCTAGACCGTTTGTTCTTCCAAATAAATTTTGATACTCTTTTGTCTAACTCTATAAGGTGTTTTTTTTGGTAAATTGATTGGCATGGCACTAAATATATAGTTTAGTTTTGGTAAAATTGTCATTTTTATTATTTTAGCTCAACCCAGCAATGAGCAATTGATATTTTTTTCCAATTAGTTAGATCTGATTTTATTTGTGTGAGAAGTGTTTTGTAGTTGTGATCATATAGATTCTGGGTTTGTTTTGGAAGGTAGAGTCCCAAATGTTTTATAATGTCTACAGTGACTTTAAATGGGATTTCTCTTTCTATCTCTTGCTGTTGAATTTCATTAGAGATATATAGTAATACTGAGGATTTATGTAGGTTTATTTTATATCCTGCAATTTTGCCAAATTTATTTATCGACTCAAGTAGTTTTTAACTTGATTCTCTAGGATTCTCTAAGTATATCATCATATCATCTGCAAAGAGTGATAGCTTGGTCTCTTCTTTGCCTAATTTGATTCCTTTGATTACTTTTTCTTCTCTAATTGCTACTGCTAACAGTTCTAGTACCAGATTGAATAAGAGGGGTGATAGTGGACACCCTTGTTTCACTCCTGATCTTACTGGAAATGCTTCTATTTTAACCCCATTGCATATAATACTTGCTGATGGTTTAAAATAGATGCTATTTTAAGGAAGGCTCCATTTATTCCTATATTTTCTAGTGTTTTTAATAGGAATGGATGTTGTACTTTGTCCAGTGCCTTTTCTGCATCTATTGAGATAATCATGTGGTTTCTGCTCATTTTATTGTTGATATGCTCAATTATACTGATGGTTTTCCTAATATTAAACCATCCTTGTATTCCTGGAATAAATCCAAACTTATAAATGTGCATTATTCTTGTGATAGGTTGTTGTAGTCTTTTAGGTAATATTTTATTTTAAATTTTTGCATCTAAATTCACGAGGGGTATTGGTTTATAATTTTCTTCATCTGTTTTATCTCTTTCTGATTTAAGAATCAGTATCATATTTGTGTCATAGAAAGCATTTGTTAAGACTCCTTCTTCACTAATTTTCCCAAATAGTTTGTAGAGTATTGGAATCAATTGTTCTTTAATTGTTTGATAGATTTCACTAGTAAACCTATCTGGCCCTAGGTATTTTTTCCTAGGGAGTTTGCTGATGGCTTGTTTGATTTCTTTTTCTGAGGTGGGGTAATTTAAGTAATTTACTTCCTCTTCAGTTAGTCGGGGCAACTTGTATTTTTGTAAATATTCATCCATTTCACTAAGATTGTCATATTTATGTGCATGCAATTGGGAAAAACAATTCCTAATTATTATTTCGATTTTTTCTTCATTGGAGATAGATCAACCCTTTTCAATTTTGATCCTCATAATTTGGTTTTCTTTCTTTTTTTATCATATTTACTAAGGGTCTATCAGTTTTATTGGTTTTTTCATAAAACTAGCTCTTAAGTTTTATTTATGAATTCAATAGTTTTCTTAATTTCAATTTTATTAATCTCACCTTTGGTTTTCAATATTTCTACTTTAGTACTCAATTGGGTATTTTCAATTTGTTCTTTTTCTAGCTTTTTCAATTGCATGTCCAATTGACCTCCCTTTTCACTAATTTATTCATGTTTGCACTCAGGGACAAAAAACTTTACCTAAGAACTGCCTTTAATGCATCCCACAAATTTTGGTATGTTGGCTCATTATTATCATTCTCTTGAATGAAATTACTGATTGTTTCTATAATTTCTTGTTTGACCCACTCATTCTTTAGGATGAAATTGTTTACTTTCCAATGAGTTTTTAGTCTATCTTTCCATGGCCCTTTATTACATATAAATTTTATTGCATCATGATCTGAAAATGATGCATTTAATATTTCTGCCTTTCTGCACTGAATTGTGAGGTTTTTATGCCCAGTACATTGTCTATTTTTGAGTATGTACTATGCACTGCTGAGAAGAAAGCAAATTCCTTTTTATTCCCATTCAGTTTTCTCCATAGATCTATCACATCTAGTCTCTCTAAAATTCTATTCTCCTCCTTAACTTTTTTCTTGTTTATTTTGAGTTTAGATTCATCACCTTCAGAGAGGAGGAGTTTAAGTCCCTCACTAGTATAGTTTTGCTATCTATTTCTTCCTCTAATTCCTTTAACTTCTCCTCTAGGAATCTGGATGCTATACCACTTGGTGCATACATGTTAAGTAATGATATTGCTTCATTTTCAATGGTGCCTTTTAGCAGGATATAGTTTCCTTCCTTATCTCTTTTAGTCAGATCTATTATTGTTTTTGCTTTACCTGAGATAAGGATTGCTACCCCTGCTTTTTTTTTTTTCTTTAGCTGAGGCATAATATATTCTACTCCAACCTTTTACCTTTACCCTGTGGGTATCTCTTTGTTTCAAATGCGTTTCTTGTAGACAGCATATTGTAGGATTATGGTTTTTAATCCATTCTGGTATCTACTTCTGTTTTATAGGAGAGTTCATCCCATTCACATTCACAGTAATGATGACTATCTGTCTCTTCCCCTCCATACTCTTCCCTCCCCTGCTTATGTTTCTGTTTCTTCCTTCTCCCTTCTCCTCCTTGACGTTTTCCTTTTTCACCACCCCCACTCTCAGTGTTCCCATCTGGTGACCCCCCTTCTTTACCTACCCTCTCCCTTTACTATTTCCCTCCCCTATAATCCCCCCATTTACTCCTCCTTTTCATCCCTGCCACTTACACTCCTACTGCCTATAGGAAACAATTAATTTTTATACCTATCAGAGTATGTTACTCCCTGTTTGACACCAAACCAATGAGAGTAAATTTCTAACAGTGCTCCTCTCTCTCTCTCTCTCTCCTTTTCCTCTATTTAATGAATTTTCCTGTCTATTCATGTTAGAATCTTAAACTTAACTGATTATGTTGATCCCTCTTTCAACCAGATCCAGTGAGAATAGTGTTTAAATGATGTTCCTCTACCTCTTACTTTCCCCTCTACTATAGTGTGTTTTTATGCCTGTTTGAATGGCATATTTTACCTTTTTCTATCTCATCATTTCCTTTTATCCCATTACAGAGCCTTTTATCCCCTTAATAGGGATTTTTTTTTTTTATGTTCAGGTTAGTTCATTCATACCCACACCCTCTATCTATGTGTAACCCTTTATAAGGTCATGATAATCATATAAATTTAAATATTGACAGTTATTACCTCCACATAT
The DNA here is from genome assembly GCA_011680675.1 of Gymnobelideus leadbeateri. NCBI lineage: Eukaryota > Metazoa > Chordata > Mammalia > Diprotodontia > Petauridae > Gymnobelideus > Gymnobelideus leadbeateri. The sequence goes on along the minus strand of WOXC01002503.1, from coordinate 97,292 downwards.
AGGAATGTGAAGGTTTTGCTCTTGTTGCATCCCAAGTTATGTGCATGTGTGCATGAGTGTGTGTGCATGTATGTATGTGTGAGTCTGTGTTTTCCTTGTTTAAGTTTTTATGTCTTTCTTGAGTCTTGTAATTGGAGATCACATTTTCCATTGATCTCTGGCTTTTTCATCAGGAAAGTCTGGAAGTCCTTTATTTCATTAAACAACTCTCTCCTTGCCTGAAAGATTATGCTCAGTTTTGCCAGGTAGTTAATCCTTGGTTGTAGTCCTAGCTCTCTTGCCCTATGAAATATCAAATTCCAATCCCTCCAATCTTTTAACGCAGAAGCTGCTAGGTCCTGTGTGATCCTGACTGTAGTTCCACCATATTTGAATTGTTTCTTTTTGGCTGCTTGCAGTATTTTTTCTTAATCTTGTATTTCTGGAATTTGGCTACTATATTTCTTGGAGTTTTCAATTTGGGATCTCTTTCAGGAGGAGTCTGGTGAATCTTTTAATAACTATTTTATCTTCTGATTCCAGGACTTCAGGGAAGTTTTCTTTGACAATCACTTGGGGGATGTTGTCCAGGCTGCTTTTTCCATCATTGCTTCTGGTAGACCAATATTTCTTAAGTTATCTCTCCTGGATCTGTTCTCTAGGTCAGTTGTTTTTCCAGTGAGGTATTTTACACTTTTTTTTTTTTTTACAACTTTTCAGTCTTCATGCTTTGTTTGATTGAGTCTTGGTGAATAATAGAGTTCTGAGTTTCAATTTGACTGATTCTAATTTTTAGCACATTATAGTCGTAGGTTAGTTTTTAAAGGTAATTTTTAGGGAGGTATTTTCTTCAATTACTTCACTAATTTTACTTTTTAAGGATTTGTTTTCTTCAGTGAAATTTTTATTTCCAATTTGGTCACTGCCTCCCTGATTTTGTTTTTAAAATCTTTCTTAAGCTCCTCCAAGAATGCTATTTGGTCTTGAGACCAGTTCATACTTACTTCTGTGGTCTCAGGTATGAGTAAATAGTCCATGTTTTCCTTGGTATTTGTTTGTTCTTGACCTATGTACTAAGCTTGGATCGGTTTTCTTGCCTTCCCCTTCTCCTTCTCAGCTTCTCTCCTTCCCATTGTGATTTCCTATTACCTAATTTCTCAGGCTCTGAGCTAATGGCCTGGTCATTGACTTTGAATGTTGTAGCCTTTGGGTCTCTAGTTTGAGGCTAAGTCAGGAGTCTCACTGAGGTATGCTGATGCACACAGAGTAATCTGCGGAGGAGGGATGGTCTGGCCACTTCAGATTTCTGCCTCTGTACCCCTGGGTTATAGCTTGGAAAGGGTTTTGCTGGTCAGGTGTGGTCAGGCTTGTTGGGACACCTCCCCCTTTTCTCTTCAGACTCCTCACTGCCTCAGTTACACCCCTTCTTGATGACTCCCAACCCCAAGGCTTTTTCCAATATCTTAGGATTTAGCTCTGGGTGGGAGATTTATCTTTGTGTTTTCTTCTTTATGAAGGAGGGATCAGAGCGAGAGTTTACTTTGCCATTCTAGCCCCTGGATAAATAGCCAGGCAATTTCTAACCTTCCAGGCTGGGGGCCTATAGTCCCAGGAGAAGCTACTGTATCTGCTGGGGGCCCTGAGACCTCTCTTACCTGGCTCCAATGATTCCTGCTGTCCCCTGGTGAGATTCTGTTGAGATTGCTGTGATTTGTTCTTGGGATGTGTAAGTTGGCCAGCTGGGACTTCTTCTCTCTCTGGTGTAGTCTGCTTGTCTGCTCTCAAGTTTGAGCTGTATGGACCCCACATTGTCTGAGCTCCCCTTGTTGGGACCCACTGAGCACTTTCCTTGTCTGGATTCTGCTATACTCCATCTCCCAGTGCATTCTGTCACTCCATAATCCTTTCAGATTTACTTTTTAAGGTTTAGTGACAGGATTCATGGAGGAGGTTAGAGTAGTTACTGCTTCCTTTCTGCCATCTTGGCTCCACCCCCCCCCCCCCCCGAATCATGATCTGTTACAAAGCAAAAGCAATAGAAGACCTAATTAACAGAGAAAATCAGAGAGACTATATTTTGCTAATAGGCACCATAGATAATGAAGTAATATTAAACAAAACAAAACAAAACAAAACAGAAAAAAACAGAGTAAGTTCCTCCAATGAAAGCCTCATTTTTCAAAGGTATAGAGAACTGAGTCCAAATAAGTAAAATAAAAAGTATTCCTCAGTTGATAAATGGTCAAAGGATATGAACAAGCTGTTTTCATAAGGAAAAAAAAACACTATAGTCATATGAAGAAGTGGTTTAAATCACTATTGATTACAAAATGCAAATTAAAACAACTCTGAGATATTGTCTCTCACCTCTCAGAAATGACAAGCATTGGGAGGGGATGGGGAGAAATAGCTACATTAATGTTTTGGTACAGTTGTGACCTGGTCCAACCATCATGGAAAATAATTTGGAGGTATGCCCAAAGGGCTAAAGAACTGTGTGCACACATCAATACCAATTCTACATCTGTAAAACCATAGATAAAGGAAAAGAACTTGTATCTGTAAATATTTTTGTAACAGTTGTTTTGACATTAAAATAATTGGAAATTGATGGGTTTCTCAAATTGATGAAAAGTTGAACAATTTGTGGATTATGATTGTGATGATATATGGGTGTACTGTAAGAAATAATGAGCGGAATGGTTTCAGATAACCATGGAAAAACCTACATGAACTGATGCAAAGTGAAGTGATAAGAAGTGTGAGATCATTTTATTAAGTTAAAGCAATATCGTAATAATGATCAATAATGGTCTACTGTGGAAACATTGGCTACTCTCATCTTCAATAGAAGAATCCAAGATAATTCCAATAAAACTCAGAATGAAGAATGCAATCTGCCTCTAGAGAGAGAACTGAGGAACTCTAGTATGATGGAAATGATAATTTTATCACCTTATTTTTAGTGCTTTTTTGTAATCTAACATTTTTATGATTTAACAAATATAATTGATATCCTATTGCTTGCCTTCTCAGTGGGTAGAGAGAGGTGGGATAGAGGTTGAGAAATTGTGACTCAAAATTTATAAAGGAAAGAATGTAAAAAAATGAGTAAATTTGACTTTTTAAGTAAAAAAAAAGGTGCAGCAGAACATCCCCTGTTGGATATGAGCAGTGTTCAGCACATCACTAATATTGCCTCATATATGAGAATGGTTTATAAAGTACATCAGCAAGATCAATATGAGTATGAAAAGTTGTGGTCCAGGAAGAAAATTATACTGAGGGCTAGCACCAAATGGATAGGTCAAGGGCTCCACTAGACCTGGTGATTTTAACAATCAGTTAGCTAGAGAAGAAGCTAACTGGCTATATTTTCTATAAAGGCTTTGATGAAGGACTTGAGCAGCAGTTATATAGGATGATAAGATATAGATTTGAGTTTGAGTTCACACAACCATTTACCAAAATCAGTTGATTAATATCCATATCAGTAATGTCTACATATATGTATGTAATTGTGTCTGAGTCTTTTAAAAGTGTTAGCAGGGTATAGGTCAAAATAGCAGAGCAGAAATAGAACTTCTACTGGGCTCTGGATCTCACCTCCAACAATTCATGTAAAATGTGACTCTGAACAAACTTTGGAGCTACAGAACCCACAAAATGACACAGAGAAGCTAACCTCCTGCTGAGAACATCCTGGCAGGCTGGGAGGAAGGGGCAAGCACAGAGCTCTAGGAGCTGACCCCATAGGGGTGGGAGGCCTTAGCCCCAGGGCAGGCCTGACTAGCCAGGGGCTGGATGTACTTCAGATCACCAGCAGTAGTGGTCGTTTCCAGAATGGTCAACCCATAAATGCAAAGGACAAAGTGAGACATCAGTGCAATGTGGACTTTGTGACCTGGGAATTCAGAGTGTGTCAGAGTTTGCCCCCAGTGCTAAAAGCAGCTGAGGTGGCCATGCTGCTGCCATCACATAGCAGCTTCAGATACTGGCCTGAAGATTATAACGGACCAAGCGACCAGTTTAAAGGGTAAAAACTCTTGCTTTAACCTGCTTGTATCTGGATTTTGGTCTAGGGAGGAGGTGCTGGGGTGTATGACCAGCTTGCCAGAGTGCACGGAGGCTTCAGAGAAGGCAGCCAACTAATACCTTCGGCAGCTAAGAAAACCCCAGCATTTGGTATGAAGCTCCCCTCTCTGGTAGCATAGTCCTACAGTGGCAAAAAGCTGAAAAAATCAAGTAATTGAGTGGCAACGTAAGTAAACAAGGGAAGCAAAGCAAACAAAGGAATGCAACATTAGCCTCCTATTTGGGGACAAAAAGGAACAAAGCATGGAACAGGAGGAAGACAATAAAATCAGAACTCCTGCACCAAAGGCTTCCAAGAATAATATGAGCTGGTTACAGGCCACAGAGGGGCTCAAAAAGGGTTTTGAAAACCAAATAAGAGAAGTAGAAGAGAAATTGGGAAGAGAAATGAGAATAATGCAAGAAAATTATGAAATGAGAGCCAACAAACTGACTGAAGAAAATAACACTTTAAAAAATAGACTAATTCAAATGGCAAAAGAGGCTCAAAAAGGCAATGAGGAGAAGAATGCCTTAAAAACCCAAATTTGCCCGACTGAAAAAAGAATCTCAAAAGTTAACTGAAGAGAATCATTCTTTAAGAATGACATTGGATGAAATGGAAGCTAGTGACTTTATGAGAAATCAACATACTGTTAAACAGAACCAAACAAATGAAAGAATAGATGGCAATGTGAAACATCTCATTGGAAAAAAAAACACTGACCTGGAAAATAGATCCAGGAGAGATAATTTAAAAATTATTAGAAAGAACCTAGAAATCATCCTTCAAGAAATTCTCAAGGAAAATTGCCCTGATGTTTTAGAACCAGAGGTCAAAATAGAGGTTGAAAGAATCTACTGATCACCTCCAGAAAAAGATCCCAAAAAGAAAACTCCTAGGAATATTATAGCTAGGTTCCAGAATACATAGATCAAGGAGAAAATATTACAAGCAGCCAGGAAGAAACAATTTGAATATTGTGGAAACACAATCAGGATAGGACAAGATCTGGCAGCTTCTACACTGAGGGATTGAAGGGCTTGGAATATGATATTCCAGAGGGCAAAGGAGCTGGGATTAAAACCAAGAATCACCTACACAGCAGAACTGAGTATCATGTTTCAGGGGAAAATATGGTCATTCAGCAGAAGACAGGACTTTCAAGCATTTTTAATGAAAAACCCAGAGTTAAATAGAAAATTTGATATTCAGATACAAGAAGCAAGAGAAGCATGAGAAGTTAAACAGGAAAAGAAATCATAAGGAACTTAAAAAATTGAACTATTTACTTTCCTACATGGAAATACAATGATTGTAGATTATGAGATTTTTCTATGAGAATAATTGAAGGGAATGGAAATATATATACATACTATATATATATATTATATTTATATATACATACTATATATATACATGCTTCATATATATATGTGGGTACATGGATGTATGAATACATATGTGAATGTGTGTATATATGTGTACAGATAAATTTAGAGGTCACAGGACCAGTTTAATGGGAAGGGATGTTACTTAAAAGGTGAAACTAAGAAGTGAGAGATGAATATAATGTGAGGAAATAGGGAGAGACAGATTGGGGTAAACTATCTTTTATAGAAGGGGTAGGGGAAAATAGTTAAAAAGGAGGGGAAGAACAGAAAGTCAAAAGGGAATGGGTCAACCTTATTCTCATTGAATTTGGCTTATGGAGGAAATGACATACACAGTAAGTACGGTATCTCACCCTACAGGAGAGCAGGGGGGAAGGGAATGAGAGGTGGTATTATGCAAGGGGGGACAGGCTGGGGGGGGGGAAGTTGGAAGCACCAACTTTTGAAAAACAACAGGATCAAAATAGATAATAGAACAAGTGGGAGGTGTGATAGGAGGGAGGGAAATATAGTCAGTCTTTTACAATGTATCTACTATGGAAATATTTTGCATCGCTACACATGTACAACCTATATTGAATTGCTTATCTTCCCAGTAAGGGTGGGTGAAAAGGGAGGAAGGGAATGAATGTGGAATTTAAATTTTAAAATCATAGGCGTGTGTATAACACATACTATTTTAATATTATTTTACATGTAAATGGGAAATATGATATACAAGCACTGGGGCATAGAGATCTACCATGTATTACTGGAATGTTGGAGTGGGTATGGGAGAAGATAGGGGAGAGAGCAGATTGGAGGAAAGGATATCCAGTGTGATTGCTATTTTGGGGTTGTGGGTAGGGGAAAAATGGGGAGAAAATTTGTAACTCAAAATCTTGTGGAAATGAATGATGTTAACTAGAAGTTAATAAAGCATTTGATAATAAAAAGTGTTAGCATTATTTGGGAGAAATTGTGTGGTTAAACTGATAAGGGATGGGGCCACTATTCAGGTGCTTTGGTTGTAAAATGGTACACCTGATGTTCTGGGAGGTTTAAATACTGTGATAGGAAAATTCTGTGGTTGTAATTCTTCACTACAAATCGTAGTATACAACATCAGCGAAAGGTAGGTTTGCTGGTCTGTGTTGGTTTATGTCTCATTGCTTGTGGTGAAATAGGTCAGGACACCCTAAAAATGGGGTTCTTTGGAATTTGGTGCTGTTAACTGGTTACTGCCCTAATGACCCCATCTGACACTTAATGGTTTTGGAGTGATGTTCTAGGGCTATAGGTTTTCTATTTAATATCACTCCATAAGAATTCCCCCAGCAGCAGTTCTTCACTGCAGCTCATGGTCACAGAAACATATGCTATGGATCTGAGCAAAGTACAAGAGACCCATGAATCCTAAACTGACCCTTAATGTTGTAAGGTTCTATCTCAAGGAATGAGTGAAATAATTGTAATTAAGTTTAAACTATACCGTGTGACAATAAGAACTTTCAGCTTGAAAGTGCCTTTTGCAGAGCCACCTAAATCTTGAGTTGATGATTACTATGAATTCAGCTCAGGCCCTCCCTCTCAAAGCTCCATGCCCAAACTCTGTCATTTCTCTGCCCAGGAAAATTATCTTGCATACTTGTTAGTTTGTTTGAGTGGAAAATGAGCTGAACCTGTAATGAGTAAAGATTGCCATTACTTTTGTCCCATTTCAGAAACATTATGATTTAAAAGATGTCAAGCAGTTACCAAAATAAGGTAAAATAGGTACATTATTTAGACATAAAGGGTATTGTCTTAGTTCATTGCATTGGTGAGGGAAAAAAATAGAAATAAAGGTTGATACCATAAGAAGTTAGAAAATGAAGGAATAATTTATCTGTCAGATCTATGGAGAAGAGAAAAATTTGTGATCAAAAGAGATAAACAACATTATTAAATACAACAGGATAATTTTGATTACATTAAATTAAAACATTTTCCATATATAAAATGATTGCAAATGGGATTAGAAGGAAAGCAGAAATATGGGAAACAATTTTTACAGCCAGTTTTTTGACAATGGCCTCATTTTTTTCGAGATATAGAGAACTGAGTCAAATTTATAAGAATATAAGCCATTCCTCAATTGATAAATGGTTAAAGGATGCAACAAGCTGATTTCAGATGAAGAAATTAAAGCTATTTATAATTATTTGGGAAAATGCTATGTAATTACTGATTAGAGAAATACTAATTAAAATAAGTATGAGTTACTACCTTATACCTCTAAGATTGGTTAAAGTGACAGAAAATGAAAATCATGAATACTGGTGAAGATATGGGAAAATTGTAAAATTAATGGTTGATTGGTGGAGTTGTGAATTGATTCAACCATTCTGGAGAACAATTTGGAACTATGCCCAAAGGGCCATAAAACTGTGCATACATTTTCATTTACAAAAAATATTGGTAGGTCTGTATTCCAAAGATATCATGAAAAAGGGAAAAGAATCCATATGTATCAAAAAATATAGCAACTAATTTTGTGGGACCCATGAATTGGAAACTGAGCGAATGTTCATCAACTGGGGAATGGCTAAACAGGTTGAGATGTATGAATGTAATGAAATACTGTTGGGCTATAAGAAGTGATAAGCAGGTGGATTTTAGGGGAAAAAAACGCTGGGAAGAATTACATGAACTGATGTTGGGTGAAGAGAGCAAAACCTGGAGAACATTATACATTGTCACAACAATATTGTGTAATGATCAGCTGTGATAGACTTTGGTCTTTTCAGCAATACAATAATACAAAATAATTCCCAAAGACTCATGGAAAATGCTATCCTCATTCAGAGATACATAGAGTCTGAATATATATCCAAGTATTGTATCTTCCCTTTACTATGTTATTTTCTTTCTGGCTTTTTTCCCTTTTGTCCTGACTTTTCTTTCACAACATGACTAAAGTGAAAATAGGTTTAACATGAATGTACATATACAACCTATATCACATTGCTTGCTGTCTAGGGGAGGAGGGAAGGAGGAATATTTGGAACTCAAAATCTTAAAAACATGAATGTTGAGAGCTAGCTTTACTTTTATTGGGAAAAAAATAAAATATTAAGTGGGAAAAAAACTAAGAAATTTCCATTTTATAAAATCTATATAATAAATAGTATACAATGTTTCAATAAATTATCTCAAGAACCTCCCAAATGCCAGATCCTGACAACTCCAAATCATCCACACTTTACCTTTGGAAAACTCCAACTACAGACAATCCAGTGGACGATGGAAAAGGACAGGGTGGGTTTAAATGTTAAACAAAAATAACAAGTGCTGAGTTTTGTTTGAAAAAGAGTTTTAGTAAATCATCAGCTATTACAGGAATCAAGTCAAATCAATACCTGTATATTAAGTGTACATTAGGTAACTCTAGGTGCTAGAGATCTGAATACAAGAGTACCTGCCCTCCAGAGACTTGTAGAAGACAAAATGTATTGACATATCCATAAATACAGCCTACAAAGTAATGAAGTACTACTCCAACTCTAGAGTATATAACTACTGCCCCAACTGAATTGACTTCATGGAGGGGTTGGTACTAGAGCTGTGCTTCGATGGAAACTGAGGAGTCAAGGAGGCTAAACTGAAGAAGAAATGTGAACATGGGTGCAGAGGGGAACTGATCAATCATTTATACAAAGGGAAGAGTGAGAAATGCACACACTGAAAGCTTCCCTTGTATTCACAAAATGCTCGATTGACTTCAGTATGTCAGAAAAAATGAATATCTGAGGGAAATATATAGAAGGGCACTGGCAAGACTGCCATCACGTTGAAGGGATGGACACATTGAGTTTGTGTGCTGCTGTTATTTGTGCCAGCAAAGTTAGTCCCTATTAATAATATCGTAGCAAAGATCATAGCTAGTCAATTCATAGACGCAGAGATGGAAAAGACTTCAAAAACCTTCTAACATCGTGTCCTCATTTTACATGTAAGAGAAAGGTAAGGTCTAGACCAATTAAGGGGCTTGCCTAATGTTACATGAGTAGTGTGCACCTCCCCATTCTCAAACCACGGAACTCTCTACCCCACCGGTTTTGGAGCTAATATTTCTATTGCAGCTCTTACGCTTGACTTTGGTAGTCCCTCCACCATGATATGTAAGTAGCCATGACCATGATGAACTGCTGTGATGAGGAAGGAAGATATCAGTTGAAGATGTTTACCTATGTGTCTCTGTGTCTTCTGTGAATACTCTTCCTCCTTTATGTTTCTCAGACCTTTCTCCCTAATCTTCAGCCAAATTCCTTCCTTTTTTGATACATGTACCTGTATGAGTTACCTTGAAACTCAGTGCTGTGGTTGTATTGATTAATTGGTAGCTACTCAGGCTTCTGTTGGGAGTTGAGCAGACAAGTCCCTAATACCAGTCCCCAAGGATAATGTAAGGCCCTTGGGGATAGGCCTGTTCTTCATTTCTCTATCTCCAGCTCTTATGATCTCCTCTTTCTTGTAGCAGAAATTTAATGAATATTCTTTTTTGGCTTAAATCAAATTTCTTGTGGGTATATATGATTTTTAAGTTTGCACTAGAATATGAGTATTTGCAGACTTCTACAGAGAAGTTATGATGATTTAATTTTGGATACAGCATCATTCATTTTCTTTAAAGAGTTGTTATATGGGGGTGGCACTTGGGGTAGGGCTTGTGCATAGAAAGATGGGAGCAAATCATTCACATGTGGAATGATTTCTCAGATGTCTAATCATGCAACATGATATCCTTAAATATTTAGATGAACTTCAGCTAGTTCAAAGTTCTCACTATTTATTTTTAATTTGTTATTATAAAGTTATTAACAAGCTGTAATATAGACTGTTATTTCTGAAAATAATTAATTATAGACAAGTGTAAGGAATTCCAATGAGACAAAGTCTGATAATACTATCTGATGAATTAAATGTGATGATTAATATGTCTTATAGAATCACTTGCACTTCACTTTCACATTTAATTAAGTCTTACCTGACACTCTTTTCAAATGTGTAGTGGGGCTACAGTTATATGCTTTCTGCATTAATTACAGCAATGTTGGTGATTTTCTTGTGAAGGAGGCTTTGGACTTCTAACTGGGTATTAGAGAAGATGAAATACATTGGGTTGGGATATTTGTTCTCAGCTTATGGCAATGAGACATTTTGAAGCTAGTTTAGTAATTCTGCACCTCAACTTTTCCTACTGCCAGACTAAAAAATAAAGGAAAAGTTTTGCATCATGTGTTCCTCTTTCTTTTTTGTTTTGCATTACATTTATTTTTTAATTGTTTTGTCTTTATTAATTTGTTTGTTTACTTCTAGTTTACAAGATTCAGTTCCACAATCCTTGAGTTTCACATTTTATCCCTGTACATCTCCTCCTCCCCACGCCTATGACAGCATGCAATCAAGTATAGGATCTGCAAATATTTCCACATAAGATGTTAGTCAGGTTAAAAAGGATTGTAATGGATGGAATGAACAATGGGAAAGAGGAAACAAAAGCAAACAAGAAAAAGAAAGTAAGGAGGTATTTTGCTTCAATCTGCATTCAAACTTTGTTCTTTCTCATTCTTTCTCTGAATATAGACATCGCTCTCGATCATGAGTATTTTGTCTTATAATCCTGCTTTGTTGAAAAGATTCCAGTCTATCCAAGTTGGTTGTCACACATACGTTGTATCTGTAATTGTGCACAGATGCTAACACATTTTTGGTCATAAAGTCTTCCCCCCTTCATAAATCTGACAGCCAAACTATTCCTTGCTATCCCAGTTTGCTTACACTATCAGCCTTTATACCTAGATCATGCAACCATTTAGATTTAATTTGGTATATGGTGTTAGATAATGGTCTATGCCCAGTTCCTGTCATATTTCATTCCAGTTTTCACAGAAGTTTTTCTCAAATAGTGAGTTCTTATCCTGAAAACTGGACTCTTTGGGTTTATAAAACAATAGATTACTATAGTCGTTGACTGCTGAGTCTTGTGTACCCAATCTATTCCATTGATTGACTACAATATTCCTCAGCCAATACCAAGTAGTTTTGATGACTGCTGCTTTATAATACAGATAAAAATCTGGTATGGCTAGGCCACCTTCCTTAGCATTTCTTTTTTTCCAAATGCTTTGTTAACTTCTGGTTTACATCATTCATTTCCACCAGATTTTGAGTTACAATTTTTCCCCTACCCACCACCCCAGAATAGTCTTCCCATAGGATATCCCCTCCTCCAATCTGCTCTTTCCCATATCTTTTCCCATTGCCCCTTTGACTTTTCCAGTAGGGCATGGTGAATCTCTATGCCCCAATGTCTGTATATCTTATTTCCCAATTATAAGTAAAATAGTATTAATAATAGTATTTATATGTTTTTCAACATTTGATTTTAAAACTTTAAATTCCAGATTCATTCCCTTCCTCCTTGTCACCCACCCTTACTGGGAAGATAAGCAATTCAGTATATGTTGTACATGCATAGTTATGGAAAATATTACCATAGTATATATATTGTAAAATAATGACTATATTTCCCTCCCTCCTTTACCCCCTTACCCCCAGCCTTCCCTCCCTTCCATCATCCACCCTCTTTTCCCCTTCACCCCTACTCTCCTGTAGGGTGCAATATCCTATTTTGTATGTATGTCACTCTTTCCCTGAGCCAAATTTAATGAGAATAAGGTTTTGCCTTTTTACCTTCCTGTTGTTCCCCTCCCTTGTAAACATTTTCCCTTACCTCTTCTTTATGAGATAGTTTAGCCCATTTTGTGTCTCCCCATCTCCTCTCCTTATATTCCTCTCTCACTTTTTAATTTTACCTTTTAAGTATCATCCCTTCCTATTAAATTCAACCTGTTCCCTCTATCTATGTATACCTATAAACATATATACACACATTCACATATGTATTCATATATCCATATACTGTTCTTCAACTATTTTCATACTGAGAAAAGTTTCATCAGTTACAACTATAGTTTTTCCATGTAGGAATGTAAATAGTTCAACTTTGATAAATTCCTTATGATTTCTTTTCCCTGTTTACCTTCTCAAGCTTCTCTTGCTTCTTTTATCTGAATGTCATATTTTCTATTCAACTATGTTTTTTTCATCAAGAATGCTTGAAAGTCCTCTATTTCAATGAATGACCAAATTTTCCCCTGAAAAATGATACTCAGTTTTGCTAGGTAGATGATTCTTGGTTTTAATCCCAGCTCCTTTGTCCTCCAGAATACCATATCATAAGCCCTTCAGTCCCTCAGTGTAGAAGCTGTCAGATCCTGTGCTTTCCTGACTGTGTTTCCACAATATTCAAATTGTTTCTTCCTGGCTGCTTGTAATATTTCTGCTTGATCTGGGAATTATGGAACCTGGATATAATATTCCTAGGGGTTTTCTTTTTGGGATCTTTTTCTGGAGGTGATTGTGGATTCTTTCAACCTCTATTTTGAGCTCTGGTTCTAAAAAATCAGGGCAATTTTCCTTGAGAATTTCTAGAAGGATGATTTCTATGTTATTTCTTTGGTCATGGCTTTCAGGTAGTCCAATAATTTTTGAATTATCTCTCCTGGATCTATTTTCCAGGTCACTGGTTTTTCCCAATGAGATATTTCACATTGTCATTTGTTCTTTCATTTGTTTGGTTCTGTTTAATAGTGTATTGATTTCTCATAAAGTCACTACCTTCCATTTCCTCTAATCTAGTTCTTAAGTAATGATTCTCTTCATTGAACTTTTGAGTTTTTTCCATCTGGTAAATTTGGTTTATTTTTAAATTAAACAAATGCTTTATTAACTTCTGGTTTACATCATTCATTTCCACCAGATTATGAGTTACATTTTTCCCACATTTTTCCCTACCCACCACCCCAGAATAGCAGTCCCACTAGATATCCCCTCATCCAATCTGCTCTCTCCCATATCTTCTCCCATACCCCTTCGACTTTGCCATTAGGGCAAGGTGAATCTCTGAGCCCCAATGCCTGGACATCTTATGAAACATTTAATTTTAAAACTTTAATTTTCAGATCCATTCCCTTCCTCCCTTGTCACCCACTCCCTCTGAGAAGATAAGCAATTCAGTATGTGTTGTACATGTATAGCTATGCAAAACATTACCAGAGTACATATATTGTAAAAGACTGCTTACATTTCCCTCCCACCCATCTCACCTCCCACCTGGTCCATTCCCTACTTTGATCCTGTCCCTCTTTGATAGTGGGTACTTCCAACATCCCCTTCCCCTAGAATGCTCTCCCCTCCATCATCCCCCCCTCATCCCCCTTTCCCCTACTCAGGAGAGTGAGTGAGGGTAAGATATTCCATTTAGTATGTATGTGATTCTCCCCTTGAGCCAACTTTAATGAAAATATGCTTTTGCCTTTTTGCCTTCCTGTTCTTCCCCTCTCCTGCAACTACTTCCCCTTGCCTCTTCAATATGAGATAGTTTACCCTACCCTGTCTCTCTCCATCTCCTCTTGCCACTTTCCTATCTCACCTCTTGACTTCACTCCTTAAGAATCATCCCTTTCTTGGGGCGGCTAGGAGGCACAGCGAGCAGAGCGCCTGCCCCAGAGCCAGAAGGACCCGAGCCTGCATCGGGACCCAGACACCCAACACACAAATAAAAACCCAGCTGAGTGACCCCGGGCGAGTCACCCAACCCCAATTGCCCTCCAAAAAAAGAATCATCCTTTCCCATCAAAGTCAACCTGTGCCCTCTATCCATTTATACCTGTGAACATATGCCATGTACCCTTCTTCAATTATTTTCATAATGAGAAAGGTTTCATCAAAAACAGTTATTGTTTTTCCATGTAGGAATGTAAGTAGTCCAACTTTGATAAGTTCCTTTTGATTTCTTTTCCTTGATTACCTTCTCAAGCATCTCTTGCGTCTTGCATCTGAATGTCAAATTGTCTATTCAACTCTGGTTTTTTTCATCAAGAATGTTTCAAAGTCCTCTATTCCACTGAATGACCATATTTTCCCCTGAAACAAGATACTCAGTTTTGCTGGGTAGGTGACCCTTGGCTTCAATCCCAGCTCTTTTGCCTTCTGGAATATCATATTCCATGCTCTTCAATCCCTCAGTGTAGAAGCTGCCAGGTCCTGGGCTATTCTGATTGTGTTTCCACAATATTGAAATTGTTTCTTCCTGGCTGCCTGTAGTATTTTCTCCTTGATCTGGGGATTCTGGAACCTGGCTATAATATTCCTGGGAGTTTTCTTTTTGGGATCTTTTTCAGGGGGTGATCGGTGGATTCTTTCAACCTCTATTTTGCCCTCTGGATCTAAAACATCAGGGTAGTTTTCCTTGAGAATTTCTTGAAGGGTGATTTCTAGGTTCTTTCCTTGATCATGGCTTTCAGGTAGTCCAATAATTTTTTAAATTGTCTCTCCTGGATCTATTTTCCAGGTCAGTGGTTTTTCCCATGAGATATTTCACATTGCCTTCTATTCTTTCATTTGTTTGGATCTGTTTAATAGTATCTTGATTTCTCATAAAGTCACTAGCTTCCATTTGCTCCAGTCTAACTCTTAAGGAATGAATCTCCTCAGTGAGCTTTTGAGATTCTTTTTCCATCTGGCAAATTTGAGTTTTTAAGGCATTCTTCTCCTCATTGCCTTTCTAAGCCTCTTTTGCCATTTGAGTTAGTCTATTTTTTAAGGTGTTATTTTCCTCAGTCAGGCTGTTGACTGTCATTTTATACTTTTCTTGCATCTTTTTCATTTCTCTTCCCAAATCTTCCCCCACTTCTCTTATCTGCTTCTTAATGTCCTCTATGGCCTGTAGCCAGCTTGTATTTTCATTTGGGGCTTTTGGTGCAGGATTTCTGACCTCACAGTCCTCCTCCATGCTTTGAGCCTCTTTGCCCCTAAAATAGCAGTCCAACGTTAAACTTTTCTGTTTATTTTGTTTCATTTGCCCAGGCAGGTTGCCACTCAATTACTTGATTTGGGGGCTTGTTGCCAGAGTAGTACTCTGCCAGCAGACAATGGAGCTTCTGCCCTGTGGCCTCTGTAAAGCCTCCACCCACTCTGGCAAATTGGATACCCACCCCAAACTTCCCGCCCAGACCACAATCCAGATCCAGGCAGTTTAAAGCAAGAATGGTTAATCCCCAGACTGATTGCTGTATCTCCCTACAGTTCGCAGACCAGGAGCTAGAGCCACTACTGAAGCTGCAAAATGGCTTCTTTGCAGCTGTTTCTTCAGTAGCTTTTCACCCCCAGGGGAGGAAGCCATGTGTTCCCCATATACTGATCTCAAAGTCCATAGGGCACTAAGCTCTCACTTTGTCCTAGGCGGATCTGTGCTGATTATTATGGAATCGCCACAATTGCTGGTGTTCTGGGGTTCCTCCTGCCAGCTAAAGGCCCGGCCGCCCTGGGGCTAAAACTGTAGACCTAGGCTTGGCTCTGTAAGCTGCTCTGTAGGTTCCCAGCTCATTGTGCTACCTGCTCTCAGAGCTCTGTGCTGGCCACTCCCTGCAGGGCTGCTGGGCTGTCCTCAGCAGGAGGTTAGCTTCTCTGTGCCGTTCTGTGGGTGCTGTGGCTCCAGAAGTTGTTCGGAGCCCCCTTTCACATTGTTTGAAATTTGTGTGGGGCAGAGCACATTGGAAATGCTGTTTCTACTCTGCCATCTTGGCTCTGCCCCCTAAATTTGGGTTTTTAAGGCATTCTTCTCCTCATTGCTTTTTGGATTGTCTTTTGCCATTTGAGTTAGTATATTTTTAAGATGTAATTTACTCTTTCAGGCTGCTGACTATCAATTCATAATTTTCTGGTATCGTTCTCATTTCTCTTCCCAATTTTTCCTACACTTCTCTTATTTGCTTCTTATGGCCCTCTATCCTGTAACCAGTTCATATTTTCATTTGAAGCTTTTGGTGCAAGATTTTTGATCTCACAGTCCTCCTCCTGTTCCATGCTTTGGTACTCTTTGCCCTCCAAGTAGGACTCTAATGTTGAATTTTTCTGTTTATTTTTTCCTTTGCCTGGGCATGTTGCCACTCTATTACTTGACTTTGGGCTTTTTGCCACAGTAGTCCTCTGCCACCAGACAGGGGAGTTTCCATCCCAAAAGCTGGAGTTTTCTTAGCTGAATGAGGTATTAGTTGGGCGCCCTCTCTGAAGCCTCCACACTCTCTGGCAAACTGGTCACACACTCCAGGACCTTCACACTAGACCACAATCCAGATCCAATAAGGTTAAAACAAGAGCAATTATCCCCTAGACTGATTGATTTGTCCCCCTGTAGTCTGCAGACTAGGAACTAAAGCTGCAACATGGTAGCAGCTGCACCAAAGCTTGTCAGCGGCTTCTTGCCTTGTGGGAAGAGGCCGACACACTCCCATCTATTGGATCCCAAAGTCTATACTGCACTGACCTCTCACTTTGTCCTTAGAATCTATGCGTTGATAATTCTGGAAATGGTCAGAGATGCTGGTGTTTTGGAGTCCCTCCAGCTGACTGCTGGTCCTGCAGCCTTGGGGCTAAAACCCCTGGCTCACAGGGCTGAGATTGGCTGCCAGAGTGCTGTGCTGGGCTCTCCCAGCTTGCCTGCCACACTGTCCTCAGTGGGAGGTTAGCTTCTGTGTGTCATTTTGTGAGTTTTGTAGCTCTAACCATCACACCCTTCTTATCTTCCTGCTTTCCCCCTCCTATTACCTATAGGGCAGAATGGATTTTTATATTTATAGAGTATGATATTCTGTCTTGGGACCCAAACCAATGAGTATATATTTCATATAGTGCTCATCTCCCTCCCTCCTTTTCCTGTATTATAATGAGTTTTTGTGATTTTTCACATTAGAATCTTTTTTATATATATTTGAAATATTTAATTTTAAAACCTTGAATTTCAGATCAATTCCCTTCTTCCCTTGTCACCCATTCTCTCTGGGAAGATAAGCAATTCAGTATGTGTTGTACATGTATAGCTACACAAAATATTACCATAGTAGATATATTGTAAAAGGCTGCTTATAATTCCATCCCACCCATCCCACCTCCCACCTGGTCCATTCCCTACTTTGACCCTGTCCCTCTTCTATAGTGGGTATGTCCAATCTCCCCTCCCCCCAGAATGCCCTCTCCTCTATCATCCCCCTTCCACCTACTCTCCAGGAGGGTACGATATCCCATTTAGTATGTATGTCATTCTCTCCCTGAGCCAGATTCAACGAGAATGTGGTTTTGCCTTTTTGCCTTCCTGATCTTCCCCACCCCTGCAGCCACTTCCCCTTGCTTCTTCTACATGAGATAGTTTACCCTACCCTGTCTCTCCCCATCTCCTCTTGCCACTTTCCCCTCTCACCTCATAATTTCACCCCTTAAGTATCATTCCTTCCCACCAAATTCAACCTGTGCCCTCTATCCATGTATTACTGTAAACATATATACACACATTCACATATGTATTCATATGCTGATATACCCTTCTTCCATTACTTTCATACTGACAAAAGTTTCCTCAGTCACAGTTTTTGTTTTTGCATGTAGGAATGTAAATAGTTCAAATTTGATAATTTCCTTTTGATTTCTTTTCCCTGACTACCTTTTCAGGCATCTCTTCCTTCTTGTGTCTGGATGTCAAATTTTCTATTCAACAATTTTCTTTTTGGGATCTTTTTCAGGAGGTGATCTGTGGATTCTTTCAACCCATATTTTGCACTTTGGGTCTAAAACATCAGGGCAATTTTCCTTGAGAATTTCTTGAAGTGTGATTTCTAGGTTCTTTCTTTGATCATTGCTTTCATGTAGTCCAATAATTTTTAAATTATCTCTCCTGGATCTATTTTCCAGGTCAGTTTTTCCCATGAGATATTTCACATTTACTTCTATTCTTTCATTTGTTTGGATCTGTTTAACAGTATCTTGATTTCTCATAAAGTCAGTAGCTTCCATTTGTTCCAGTCTAACTCTAAAGGAATGAATTTTCTCAGTGAGCTTTTGAGATTCTTTTTCCATCTGGCAAATTCAGCTTTTTAAGGCATTCTTCTCCTCATTGCCCTTTTGTGCCTCCTTTGCCATTTGAGTCAGTCTATTTTTTAGAGTGTTATTTTCATCAGTCAGGCTATTGACTCTCATTTCATACTTTCCCTCCATCCTTCTCATTTCTCTTCCCAATTTTTCCTCCACATCTTTTATCTGCTTGTTAAGGTCCTCTGTGGCCTGTAACCCACTTATATTTTTCTGTGGGGCTTTTGGAGCAGGATTTCTGACCTCATGGTCCTCCTCCTGTTCTATGCTTTGATCCTCTTTGCCCCTAGTATAGGATTCTAATGTTGCATTTTTCTGTTTTATTTGTTTCCTTTGCCTTGGCATGTTGCCACTTAATTACTTGACTTTTGGTCTTGTTTCCACAGTATGACTCTGCCACCAGAAAGGGGAGCTTCCGTCCTGAACGTTGGGGTCTTCACAACTTCCGGTTTTGGCAACTTGGATCCCCACCCCAGACCTTCCCCCAGATCACAATCCAGATCCAAGCAGGTTAAAGCAAGAGCGATTAACCTACAAGACTGATTGCTGTATCTCCCTACAGTTCACAGGCCAGGAGCTGATGCTGCAACTGAAGCTGCAAAATGGCGAGTGTCTCCTAAGTGGTTTCTAGCCCCCAGGGGAGGAAGCCGACGCCTTCTCCAAACACTGGTTCCAGAGTCCATAGGGCACTAACCTCTTACTTTGTCCTAGGCATGTCTGTGTTGATAATTCTGGAATCTCCACAGCTGCTGGGATTCTGGGGTCCCTCCAGCCAGCTGCTGGTCTGGCCACCCTGGGGCCAAAACCCTGGCTCACTTGTAACTGGGCTCGGGTCTCTGAGTGCTGGGCTGTCTGGCTACCAGTGTGTTAGCCGGGCTGCTGGGTTGTCCTCAGCAGGAGGTTAGCTTTTCTGAGCCGTTCTGTGGGTGCTGGGATTCCAGAAGTTGTTCAGAGTCCCCTTTTACATACTTTGGAAGTGATATGGGGCAGAGCACCTTGGAAATGCTGTTTCTCCTCAGCAATCTTGACTCCGCCCCCTTCACATTAGAATCTTAAACCTGATTATGTCAATCCCTCTTTGAAGCAGGTATAATGAGAATAAAGTTCATATGATGTACATATCCCTCCCTCCATCCCCTCTACTATAGTATGTTTTTACTCCTTTTTGTGCGACATAATTTACCTTTTTTCTGCCTCATCCTTTCTTTTCCTCCTACTACAGTCCCTTTGAACTCCTTAATATGGTATTTTTTATCATCAGATTAGTAAATATCCATGCCCTCTATGTGTCTACCTTTTAAAGGTCAGGATAATCATATAAATTTAAATATTGATAGTTTAATCAGCTTCTCATATAGGGATATAAACAGTTTACTCTTATTGAATCCCGCGTTATGTGTGTGAGTGTGTATGTGTGTGTGTGTGTGTGTGTGTGTGTGTGTGTGTGTGTGAGTGTGTGCATTTTCCTTCTTTACCTTATTATGTCTTTCTTGAGTCTTGTAATTGGAGATCCAGTTTTCCATTGAGTTCTGGCTTTTTCATCATGACATCTGGAAGTCCTTTATTTCATTAAATGACCATCTCCTTGCCCGAAAGACTGTGCTCAGTTTTGTCAGGTAGTTGATCCTTGGTTTTAGTCCTATCTCTTTTGTTTTACAAAATATCAAATTCCAATCCCTCCAGTCTCTTAATGTAGAAGCTGCTAGATCTTGTGTAATCCTGACTATAGTTCCACGATATTTGAATTTTTTCTTTTTGGCTGCTTGCAATATTTCCTCCTTGACCTCGTAGCTCTGGCATTTGGCTACTGTATTTCTTGGAGTTTTCACTCCGGCATGTCTTTCAAGAGGAGTCTTGTGAATTCTTTCAATAAATATTTTACCCTCTGATTCTAGTACTTCAAGACGTTTTTCTTTGACTGTCTTTTGGAGGATGTTGTCCAGGTTGATTTTTTCATCATGGATTTCAGGTAGATAAATAATTCTTAGGTTATCTCTCCTGGATCTGTTTCTCCAGGTCAGTTATATTTTCCAGTGAGATATTTTTCACTTTCTTCTAATTTTTCAGTCTTCATGGTTTTTTTTTGACTGACCCTTGAGTCATCATAGAATCCTTAGCTTTGATGTGATTGATTCTAATTTTTAGTGAACTTTATCCTTGGTTAGTTTTTTAAGCTCCTCTTTAGGGATGTATTTTCTCCAGGTAGATTTTGAACCTCCTGCCCCAGTTCACCGATTTTTATTTTTAAGGATTTTTTAAGTGAAATTTTTTTCCTGTTTTGTCAATGTAGATTTAAATTTATCTTTTACCTGTCTAATTTGGATTTTAAAATATTTCTTGAGCTCCTTCAAGAATGCTTTTTTGGCTTGAGGCCAGTTTGTGTTTCCTTCTGTTATCTTAGCTGTGGATACAGAATCCATGGTGTTTCCTGAAAATGATTCTTCTCGTTGAAAAGAATAGGATTTGGTTGTCTTTATTCTTGCCTTTGCAAGTTGCCTCTGGCCCATTGTAATTGCCTATTTCCTGACCTTTAAAGTGTATTTCTAGTTCTGGGGTGCAGAGGGTCAGATCCATGCTTCTCCAGCTGGGAGCTAGGTGCCTGTTTGTTCACTTTGTGTGCTGTAGCCTCTTGGTGTCTATACGGAGTCCAAGTCTAGGATTCTCAGTGTCTCCCCTAAGTTACCCTGAGGCTCAGAGAATAATTTATGGGGTACGGGTGGTCTGCTCACTTCAGATTTCTGACTGTGTGCCACTGGGCTACACCTCAGGCAAGCTCAACAGCTGGCAGCCAGCAGAACTGGTGTCTGCAGATTCCCCTGGTGGTGCTAAGGTCCACCTGGGCTTGTTTTGTTAGCAGTGGCTGGCTCCACCATCCTGGGCTTCTGGACCTTCTGCTGGTCATTTGGTGTGGGGCTTTTTGGGACCCCTCTTGCCCATCACTTCAAACTCCTTACTGCCTTAGTTGCACCTTTTCTCAGTGACTCCTAATTCTGAGTCTATTTCTACTATTTCAGGATTTTCCTCTGGGTGGGACATTTATCTCTGGGTTTTCTGGGTCAGGTAGGGGGAATTGAAGCAGGTAGGGTTTACTTTGCCATTATTTGGCTTCTGGAAATTCAGGTAGATGATTTTTAAACTTCCAGGCTATCGACTGATAGCCACAGGAAAAGCTGCTGTCCCTGCCGCAGGCCCTGTGCTTTCTCTTACCCAGCTCTAACTGATTTTCTCCCATCTTTCTCTGATTCTCAGAGAAAACTCCCTTTGTCATCTTGAGAGCACCATGAAACAAAGGCTCAGCAAATTTTGATTACTCTAAATACTTTGATTTTTTTGTGAGACAGGGAGAATAAAATGATGACAATAACCGCAGTAAAGTTGAAGTGAATTAGAATGACG
Source organism: Gymnobelideus leadbeateri (assembly GCA_011680675.1). Classification (NCBI taxonomy): domain Eukaryota; kingdom Metazoa; phylum Chordata; class Mammalia; order Diprotodontia; family Petauridae; genus Gymnobelideus; species Gymnobelideus leadbeateri. Next base: position 75,440 of record WOXC01002503.1, on the reverse strand, counting down.
ATGATGACGATGATGTCCTGAAATTTACAAACACCTCCAACCTGTTAGGTTGTTATTAATCTTAGCCTCCTATCAAGTATCATAAGAGAATTGTCTGAAATCACTCTAACCCTCGAACTTTGGAAGGCATTATTTGTATACTATAGAGCGAAAGGACTGAGTGGTAAGTCAGTCCATCAACAAGCTTTTATTATGTATGTACTGCATACCAGGGAATATGAGAAGAGCTAAGGATATAAATAAAAGTTAAAATAAAGAGTTCATTCCCTTAAGGAGACTGCAATCTAATGATTGAAGAAAGTACACAAAATAAAATGAGAAATGGGGAGTCTGAAATCAGAGAACCTCAGTTCAGATCTCATCTCCAACACATGCAAGTCATGTATTCCTGGGGTTCCATACTCCTTCCCTTAACCCCATTTCCTCATTTTTAAAACAGGGGAAATGCTTTCTCCACTGACCTTATAGATATGTTGAGAGGAAATAGTCATCAGGTAAGTAAGTGTTACAGAAATATGTTATTAATATTACAGCCTTGGTGACCTTGGGCAAGTCCCCTTTTCTCTCTATGCCATGGTTTCTTCCTGTATGAAACAAAGGTTAGGAATGGCATGGCATCTAAGCTTTTACTTCCACTTCCTTTGACCTTTTAATCATATCTTTCATTTTCATTAATATGCGTACTCTGTCTACAGAAACATATCACAGCCTGTCCCCACCTTCTTCTTTTGAGGGAGAATTTTCTGTGTTCTTAATAAGCCTTCCAAAGAAGATGTGGTGAACATACTGAGCACTTTCCCTTGTCTCTTTTAATGGTTCCTCTTTCAGAGATACTTAGGACACCAGAGGATCCCCTCCTCTCCCCAGTCCATTCTTTGTATATGAACAGTCAACCTCTTTTTCTGACTAACTCTATATTTGACATGGTCTTTAACAGTACCTCCCACAGGGGGAATAATAGAGATCCTATTGTGCAGCTGACTCCTGCCTACCATTCACTCCTCTTCCAGTTGTCCTTTGGACCAGTTCTGAGTAATCTCTGAGTTGCAGCCATAGGGTGACGTTGGATTAATGCTGTGGCTGAGCACAGGCTTTTGTGGTGTCTCTAACTCAATGGCCATGAAAAGCTTCAGTTTTTCAAATGAGGTTCAACACCCCCTTCCTCCTCCTCCTTCCTTCCTGATCCTGCTCATTGCCCACTTGCAATTCATTCTCTTGTTGCACATCTAGATGGATTGCCCATTCAATTATAGGCTCCCATTGATGGAAACATATCCATGTCAATCTAAACACAGAGATATAGATACGTATGCCTATGTATGCATGTACATATTTTTATCTATGTACACATATACATCCATGTATGTGTATGTACATGCACACACACATAAACAGACACACCCCCACTTTGATTTTCCCTCATGGCTTGTTAGATTGATGCATGTAATTTGCATTGCTGCCATTTTTCTTGAGGAGATTTAGAGTGTTCTGGACCTCTGTGAAATGAAGAATAAAATAACAAGTATTTTAAGAAGCTGCTCTCCTCTCAGATCTTGTCCTCCTTTTTGGTTTTGTACAGGAAGTCCTCCCTGACACAGGGGAAGACCTTAGCTGTATGTGTATGATGAACTGGTCCTGCCCTTAAATACTTCAGGACAGTGATCTATCACCCTTCAGTAGGCAGGTCCCACTCTCAGCTACCTGCCCAGAACGTCAGGTGGCCACACCCTCTCCCTAGTACTCCCCTTTTGGAGGCTAGTCAGTGCTCCCCATGTTTGTTTCACCAAAAGACCTTCACTTGCTCTGATCTTTGCCTTTTTGTTATTTGTTTTAATCTTTCTTATTTTTGTTCATGAAACTTTGGAGCAATTTTTGATCCCTGAAATCTTGAAGCTTGAGCCTCTAATATTTGGTTTGGAAAGATATATACTGATTATACATTTCTTAGCCCACTTTTGGGGGAGCTTGTACAGAAACCTTCTTCCCTTTTAAGATCATAAGCAAACAGATAACTACAAGGTTATCTTTCCCATATTTATTTTGGTGAGATAACGTGTACATTGACATTTCTGTCCAGTTTTCATTTGGGACATTTCTATAAATGTCATTCAGAATTGACAGTTTTCTATATGCATATCTTTAGGTGCTGTGTCAACAAATTGCCATTGCTTTGTTGTTTAGCTGTGTGTTCAGCAGGAGATAAAGAGGCTGCCTGGATGAAGGCTCCAATTGTATTTCAAACTGGCAACTCCCACCAAGGTTTCATTTTGACATCATGGAAAAGCCCCTGGCCTGTGCTCTCAGACAGCAAGGGGTGTTGTGGTGTGTGAGCTTGGAGCTGAGCACCCTTTGCTGTCTTTGACCCCTGGCAGAGGGTGCTTAGAGGTGGAAGAGGGGACCAAATGCCCACACTGTTCAGCCATACTGATACTACTACACACATATCTGTGATTGCTTGGCATGGTGATACTTCCTTCACCTCTGGCAGTAACTGTCAGTTGTAACTACAAACTAAAGGAGTCCAGGCTTTGGAGCCCAAGGTCATGGCTTGTGGGACTGGTAGTAAGTCATTGTTCTTCCTTGGACCTCTGCTTACTCATCTATAAAATGGAGAATTGGGCTCTCTGAACCCCAATGCCCGCTCCAGCAAAATGCTTGACTTTCATTGGGGGAAGGCAAGCAAGCATCTGGGAACAGGGCCAAGGGAACTTTTCTGGCCTTTGGATTTCCTTCACTTTACTGAATCTCCTTCCCCACATTCCATAAAACAGACTCTTTCTAATCAAATGGACTCCATATCATTTCTGTTTTGTTGCTGACAGGGTTGAAATAAAGGCTGATTTTTCTAGCTGAATACAGTTTTTGATACAATTGAATGCTTATCAGAGGTAATGAATGCTTATACAAAGGTCCTCACAGTAATTCAGAGAAAACATGATGGTGTGTCTGAAAATCTCCACATTTGAAGTCAGAAGCAATACAGATATTTTCTCATGTTGGTCAGAAGGAAATCAGAGTGGAATCTCCACTTCCAGATGCTATAATATTTTAAAGCACTTAGGGCCATGCCTGGTTCATGGTAAGCACTTAATAAATGTTCTGCCCTGTGCCATCCCCCCCAGCTGACAGTAGAACTGATCTGATTTGTGGTAAGGGCATGTTGGTTTGCATGGTTTGATTTGAGGATTGACGCCCTGGGCAAGTTCTGCACAGGATTTTTTGGGGTCCCAATTTAGTATCTAAATTCTACTTAGCACCTCCTTGAGCCTCTCATTGGAAAGGACCTTAGAGACTACCTCATTTTACCTGAAGCTGGCAGGGCATTCTATCTCAGAGTGGGGCTCACCTCATCTCAGACTGAAGACCTTTAGTGAAGGAGAATCCACCACCTCAGCCATCCATCCCCTTTGGCTGTCAAGGAAAGTCTTCTCTGTGGCAAACCTGAATCTTCCTCTTGGAAGCATCCTCATAATGGAGCAGAACATATCCTATACTGGTCAGCCCTTCTTTCAAATCTTTGAGAAGATCCATCTTTCTCTTTATCCATTATTGGTAAGTCCATTCTCCTTGCACTCATGCACCCTCACTTCTAACTCGTGGTCCTCTAGTAATGTGGGACCTTGGCACCTTATGCTCTGGTTTCTTTCCTCTTGCCAAACTCCATTTCATCACTGTCATTTCCAAAATGTAGTCCAATAGTCAATGCAATATTCCATGGGTGGGATTTAACAAGACCCAGGTGGGATTGAAAAGATCACCTACTTAATGGCAGAAACACTATGCCTTTGTGAAGTCTGGAAAACCATTGATTGATCTCCTCTGCCAATAACAGGGTTTAATCATAGTAAGCCTGCAGTCCACTAGCACAGCCAGACCTTTATCACTTAAACTGTTTTCTTTCCTCTTTCCTTATCCTCTAATTATTGATGGAGCCTAATAGTTAGACACCACATTTTCTTTTATTTCTTCTATGATTAACTGTAAACTCAGCCTGATACTGAAATCCCTTCAGTTTGCCTCTGATTTACCTTTGCCACTTTTCTTCTTACTCCCATTCATACCCTTTACTTTCCAGCCAATCTGGCCTCCTGCCTGTTCCTACCCTTGCTGTCTTATCTCTAGTTTCATTGTCTTTGCACGGGCTGACCTGTAAGTTTGCCCCCAGAAGTGTGGAATACTGCAGCATCTTTCACTCTGACCAACTCCATACACTGCATCCTAGACAAGCTAGATGAATTAGCCCTGTCTTTTCCCAGCTCCATCCATCACAAAGGCCAGCTGGGCCCCAGCCATAGAATATGCTCCTTTCACTTCTCCACATCCTTGAGAATTCTCTTCCTTCATTGTAGGGGCTTTCTATATGATTCATGAATTGCACTGATTTGGAAGCCCAGGATGGGAGCCAAAACCACCAGGAAGTCCACCAGCCTTTCACTTTTGAAAATGATTTTTCTTTGCTCAAATTTTCTTTTAGAAATGTATATTAATCACCCTGGCCCTGGCACATTCTTCACAGAGTCCTATATATCTCATCATTGCCTTAATAGTATATGTTGTCGTTTGCCATCTTTATAGCCCCAGGGCCCCTTTGAGGAATGCTTTGGACCCATTCTGGGCTTCTCAGATTGTGTTTGGGGCATGTGTGTATTGTGGAGGGTGTATGTGTGTTGGTATATGTGTGTGTGTGTGTGTGTGTGTGTGTACATGTATTCATGAGCGTTCACTTCTGATTCTCAGCTTTGTTTTAAATAATTGAGTTTAACAGAGAGGTGAGCACCTCTGGTACAGCTGTGGTAATTTTTTCCAAAAAAAAAAAAAAAAAGCTTTCTTTTCCTTTGCAACCACAACCTTAAAGAAAACAGAGCAGATGGCTGGCAGGAAGGGCTTCCCAGACACTTTGGAAACTGCACTCAATACATACAAAAAGACGATATTTAATGGTGATGACATTTTTTTTTTGTGATGACATCTTTAAGATAACTACATGGTAGCTTCCAATGTTTGTACTTTCATTGTAAACATACGTTTAGGGTGCTGAGTGATATTTTGGATACCCGGATGCTAGTCTTGGCTCCCCCAACTTAAGAATTACTGACAGGTTCTTTGCCCTCTCTGGGGATCAGTTTCACCTACTATGGGCAGTTGGGTGGTTCTGTGGATACAATGCTGGTCCTGGAGTTAGAAAGATTCATCTTTCTGAGTTGAAATCCGACCTCACACACTTCCTTCTTTGTGACTTTGGGCAAATCACTTACCTCTGTTTACCTCCATTTCTTCATCTGTAAAATGAGCTGGAGAAAGAAATGGTAAATCCTTCTGGGATCCTTGCATGAAAAATGACACCAAAAGCTCCCCTATCTGTGGATGAAGATATTTTAAGTAGGTGACCTTCAGAGTCCTTGGAAGGTCTGTCTTTCAGCAGTTCATCTGGAGTTCTGTCCATTTTCTATAACCCTAGTGTTGCCAGATATCAAATGAGAAGGAGTGGAGAGGGCTCTGCAACTGGAAGGTTTCTGAGAATCCTGTCAGTGTCTGAAGGGGTTGTTCTGTGAACCTCTTGCCATACTTTTCTACCTTTTATTTCTTAATGGACAAACTCACATTTTTGGAAGTATGAACCAAAAAAGAAGAACATAAACGTGCTAATTCTCTGCAAATGTCTGAAATAATTTTAAATGAAAAAACCCTAATGTGAACAATTGGAATTAGAAAAGTAGGTTGGGAAAGAAAACGTCCTTATGGCCTCACTTGGGGAGATCATCTTCAATGCCAAGATGATCCCCAGAGCCAAGTGTCCTTCAAGACCTTTCTGGTTGCCCCTCCCCCAATCAGAGACTTAGGGACAGAGCAGCAACCCTGACTTCTGGGGTTCTTGACACTCCATTCTTGTTTTTTTGTTTTGTTTGTTTGTTTGTTCTGTTTTGTTTTGCTTTTTTTTGGAGGGAAATTGGGTTTAAGTAACTTGCCAAGGTCACATGGCTATATTTTGTGTTAAATATCTGAGGCCAGATTTGAACTCGGGTCCTCCTGACTCCAGGGATGGTGCTATGTACTCTGTGCCACCTAGCCACTCCCATTCCTTTTTTTCTCTCTTTTTTATATTATAGTTTACATCATTAATTTCCACAAGATTTTTTGTTACGAATTTTCTCCCCATTTTCCCCTAACAACCACCCTGAAACAGTGATCCCACTGAATATCCCCTCCCCCAATCTGCTCTCTCCCATATCTTCCCCCATCTCCCCTCCAACTTTCATATATATATATATATATATATATATACATATATATATACACATATATATATACACACACACATATATATATACACACACACATATATATACATATATATGTATATATACATATGTATACATACATATGTATGTGTATATATATATTCTTGGAATTCCAGATTCTTTCACTTCCTCCTTCATCACACATCCTTCCTGGGAAGATGAGCAATTCAATACAGGTTGTAAATATGTAGCTATGGAAAACATTTCCATATTGTTATGGAAATGAATATGATATATTGTGAAAGACTGACTATACTTTCCTCCATCCTATCCCACACCCACTTGTTCTATTCTCTACTTTGATCCTGTCCCTTTTCAAAAGTGGGGGCTTCCAATTTCCCTCTCCCCAGGCTGCCTTCCCTTCCATTATCCCCCCTCTTATCCCCTTCCCCCCCTACTCTCCTGTAGCATGAGATACCCAATTTAGAGTGTATGTCATTCCCTCCCTAAGACAAATTGGAGTAAGGTTGACCCATTCCCTTTTGCCTTCCTGTCATTCCCCTCCATTTTAAGTTTTCCCTTGACTCTTCTATATGAGATAATCTACCCCATTCTGTCTCTCCCCATCTCCTCTCATTATATTCCTCTCTCAACTCTTAATTTCACCTTTTAAGTATTATCCCTTCCCATTCAATTGACCTTGTGCCCTCTGTCTATGTATACCTCTACATATATATACACACAGTCACATATGTATTCATATGCCCATATGCCTTCCTATATATACATATATATGTATACACACATTTCTATTCCCTTCAACTATTTTCATACTGAGTAAAGTTTCATAAGTTACAATTATCATTTGAATGTAAATATTTCAACTTTGATAAGGTCATTTCCCTGTTTACCTTCTCATGCTTCTCTTGCTTCTTGTATCTGTATGTCAGATTTTCTATTCAACTCTGGTTCTTTCATCAAGAATGCTTGAATGTCCTCTATTCCATTGAATTACCATATTTTCCCCTGAAAATGATACTCAGCTTTGCTGGGTAGGTGATTCTTGGTTTTAATCCCAGCTCCTTTGACCTCCAGGATATCATGTGCCAAGGCCTTTGATCCCTCAGTGTAGAAGCTGCCAGATGCTGTGTTATCCTGATTGTGTTCCCACAATATTTCAATTTTTTTTCTTCCTGACTGCTTTTAATATTTTCTCCTTGATCTGGGATCTCGGAACCTGGCTATAATATTCCTAAGAGTTTTCTTTTAGGGGTCTTTTTCAGAAGTGTTGGTCCCCCTACAATCTGCAGGCCAGGAGCTCTGAAGCAGCCATGTGGTGGTGATTCCATGGCCCCCACACCTTCAGCCGCTTATCCTCTAATGGACAATTAATGCAGATACAGGACAGCACAGCCAATTAATATTTCGGGGGTGCTTTTATTAGCCGGCGGCTGTCCCCAAAAGGGGAGGCAGCCCTGAGGAGTCTGTCCAGCAAGCTTTTATACAGTAAAGATTGCTTCCTGAAATAGCGGTCAGCAAGGCAACTTTTGCTACATAGGGATGTAAACTAAGGGGGGGGACACTACAAGCTAACAGGGCAGATCTTTATTTTAGTTACACCTTGGGTACAAGGCAGGTGCAGGGCGAGGTTTCACAATGGTCATACCTTTAGGCTAGGTTTCTGGGGCCCCCTGAGGGCCCTTGTGAGAGGCCTTGTGTAGGAGTTTGCACTATGGGAACCTAACTGGCACTTCACTCCCCCCTTTTCAAGGACATAAATAGAACTTGGACTCAACGGAGGCCAAGGGGCAAAATGTTTGACCACCTGAATCCATTTTCTAACATATATGGATAAGCAATTAATCAAGCAGGGGCTATAGAGATTACTGGCAATAGCAAGGGGTAAAAAGACAAATAGAAAAGGCATCATAAGGGGCGGCTAGGTGGCGCAGTGAGTAGAGTGCCGGCCCTGGAGTCAGAAGGACCTGAGTTCGGATCCGTCCTGAGACACTTAACGCAAACACAAACAAAAACCTAGCCGGGTGACCTTGGGCAAGTTACTTAACCCCAATTGACCTCCAAAAAGAAAAGACATCATGGCTGCCTCTTAAGTTTCAACTTCAAGTCTCTGGTCTCTTCAGCTGTCCACTGGTCTGGAATGGTGGTCCCCTCGATGTGGGCATGATGTCTCTTTCAGGAGATTCTGTGAAGCAGCTTGGTAGATGGCACGAACTGGTTCCTAGACATTCCAGAGATCCTGGAGAGACTTAAGCAAGGCATCACCAGAGATAGCATAGGACTGAGAAACAAAATCAACTACTCAAACACAGTTTTACATATAAAGGTCCACTTCTAGCCTTGCAAGACTAGGTTCAAACAAATAATTCAATTTTCTTAGCCACACAGGGCTAGGCTCAATTAATACAAAAAGACAAAATTACATTGTCAGGTACACATCACCAAGATAACCAAGGGAACGTACATACAAACAATATACCTGTTTCATTTAGGCAACACTTTTAAATCCCAGATGCCTCATGTAGTAGTTACAGAATTAAAAAAAAAAAAGTTTTGCTTCTCCATTTCAGATTTAGAGGTGACCAGATAATTTTGAACTAATCTAAAATCCAAAAATCCATCCCTCTGATCTTTTTACCAAACTTGTTCAAATCATGAAGTCACATAATAGGAAATTTTTAAAGCCAATTTTATACATCTGTATTTAATCCTCTGTGTCATCTAGTCTGATCCTGTTTTTTCCCCAAACTTCATTATTCTGGCCAATCAGGAATCTATTTCATTACTTTTTTGTCTTATTATTAATAAGGATGTTATCTCTATATTTATTCATTCATTTGGCCCTGAATATTACTTCTCAGTGAATTTGCTATAGAATAAAAGGAGGAACAATGTCATAAACCTTGCCAGTAGGAAAACTTCCTTAGCCTTGTTTGATTCCAAGCATGAATCATCTCTGTTGGTCATTCAGAGAGTCACCAGGTACTGAAAGCAAAGCTTAGGCATAAATAGGTGGAAAGTTTCCCTTTCAGAAAGAAAAGGCACAATTGGGAAATAAAGTAAGAGAGATCCCACCTGGGTGGTGTCCCCAGACTTTTTCTAAGCATAGATATCCACCTTGAACAGTTCACAGCCTGTAGCCTCTGTCATCCCATTATCAGCTTCAATGATGACTCCTGTAATCAAGGCTTTAGAGAAATAGTAAAATTTGAAGTTCCCCAAATTATGAAATAGCAAATAAATAAATATGGACTAATGTACTTCAGATAGGGCCATCTAAAATTTGATTGAGCTATTATTTACAAATCTTTCTGATTTCTAAAACTGATATCAATTATCTGGAAACAGAAGGAGCTGGATGAACCCCATTTGTCCCAAACTTTCTTATCTGCTTTATTCAGTTTCTCATAAATAGACTCTAAAAACAATTTAAATTAACCTGGTGTTAAAAATAGTATCTTTCTTTTCTCCTGACTAAAATATCTCTGATTAAACTAAATATCAGGCACCCAAATACTCCATTATTCCAAACACTGATCATTCCCCCCTTTTCAGCTGGGACTCAAAATCATTTCTGTAAATCTGTCTCTATTTCATAGGGAGCTGGGTCTATATATATACTCTGATTAAAAATTTTTTTTCTTCTAAAAATATTTTCCCTTCTTTTAAAACAGTTTCAAGATTAATAAATTATCAGTAAACTTTTATGAAGAAAATTAATTAAAAACCTTTAAAATGATCTTAAACAATTTGCATAACTTTCTGGACATATTCTAATTCTAGATAAAAATAATATTAGAGCTCATCTTTTATTGACTACTTGCTCTGATCATAGAAACCTGCTATAGAAGGAAAAAAAAAGCAGGGCCTTTTACCTCAAACAACAAGCATCACCAATCACAGCTTAGAGCCAGTTAGTTATTTTTATCAATAAAGATTTATCAGATCTTACAAATGTAAGGAATTCCATTTACCATCTATCCTTCTGAAATCTAAAAGCCAATTGATTAAAATCCTTCTAATCTTTTGCAACTTTTTAGCAATTTAGGTTCATTTAAAAATTACATTACTAAAACAAATTCTTTTCTCAGGCTGAATGATCTTGCCTAACAGTGATAGTTACTAGGAGATTTAACAGTTGTACAACATAGGAAGATTTATATGAACTCTAAGCAGGAGAGAGTGGGGGAGGGGCTTATAATGATGCCCCCTGATTAGCCAATTCTCATACAACAGATAATACAACTTTTTACCAATAAAAATATCATAAACAATTATCATATTCTTAAATTTGAACTTTAAAATAAAACAAATGAATTACCAATCTGATGACCTTAAAACTCCAATTTTGAAATCACACAAAACGAACTTTTCTTGATGTCACACAAGCAATCAACTTATCACTAAAAATCAATTACATTGGGGGTGGCTAGGTGTCGAAGTGAGTAGAGCGCCAACCCTGAAGTCAGAAGGACCTGAGTTCAGATCTGGCCTCAGACACTTAACACACACAAACAAAAACCTAGCCATGTGACCCCAATTGCCCTGCAAAAAAAAAAAAAAATCAATTACATTTTGGAAACTCACATAGATGATGAATGTGGTGATCCATAAACCTTCAAATTAACATAAATCCTTAGATGAAACAAACTTGAAAAACATATCCCTATATTTTTCTTCCAGCAATATTTTTACTACCTGTTTGTATCCCAAATATAACAGTTTTAAATTATCAGATGTTATAACATAAAAAATCCAATTCACATGAAATAAACATTATCAGATAGGATTAGCAGCACTGATAAAGTAACTTAACTGGTTTTACACAACTTTTTTCCCTTTTAGTTTCGACACTATTTCAACACAATTCAGATTGAAAATTATTTTATCTAGCACCATTTCTAGCTTACAATGGTCACTTAACTTTTACAATATAAGGGGATTTTACAATTTAGAGATGCCAAAATAACACAATGATATTATGGCATTAATTGCATTCCCAATTCATCACATACAAAAATTATTGGTGAAAAGTTAGCCTTACAGAAAGTGCAGGGGCTTTTTTCTTCTCTCCCCACAGCTGCAGAGTCTAGTTGTGGACCCAGGGGGTTTGCAAGTGGGGGAGGGTCCTACTATTCTTCAGCACTCTCCTTAATCTGACATGGCAGGAGAGGCTTTAACAAAATCTATTCAAATGTTTTCAGCTGTTTTAACTTTTACTCCAATAACTTTATGTGTCCACTCCATTTAAAAAAAAAAACTTTTAAAAAAATATTCCAATTTGCCTAAATGCCAATTAGTAAAATGAATCCTGACTTATCTTTAGCATCAAACTGGGAGTGACACTTTCTTCTTTTACTTACAATTTCATCGAAATAGAAGGGGGTCGGAGATAACAGCATTCAAAAGGAACAGCAGTCCAGCTGTTACCTTACACGGTATCAAATTACACACTCACACTTTTTCACACACACACAAAACAGAGAGAAAACCCAACAGGAATGTTCCAAAAGTTCACAGAGGATGGTCAGAAATCCTCAACACAAATCACATCCAAATAGCTAGCTTTGAGTGTAGTTCCCACCCACCCCCTCCAGGGGCCTTTCCCCTTTAAGGAGCAGGGTGGGGGGAGACCCGAAAAGCCTGTGAGGTGGAGGGGAGGTTGGGGACAGAAGGAAAGCAGCAGGGCCAGCCCTGAACCAGGCTGGTGGAAAGAGAAAGGGGGAGGCAAAGGGAAGGCTGGAGCGGAGATCCACAGCCTCTAGAGCCATGGCACAGCGGGCAGGGACTGGCAGGGAAATTCAATATCAACTTGACCAAGTTTAGAATGGTGTTTCCCAATCAACTAGGTCCTCCAGGTATCTCTGGGGCAGTTTTTGGGTTTTCAACCCGGACCTGAGGGCGGTGGGGCTTTTGGTTCAGTATTTTCAGAGAGATTCAGAATGGAAGGTTTGTTGTTGCTGTTGTTTTTCCTAACCAGCTCCTTGGCTACTTGGAATGACAGAGATAAATCACACAGTCAGCACCGGAGCTGAGCCCTGCTCCGACTACAGAATTCCTGCCTGCTCCGTTTCTGACCTGGCCTGGTTCTCCCCTCCCTAGGAAAATACTGGGGGGGGGTCCTCCTTGGGGCCCTGATTGCTGTAGACTCATGGGGCAGGGGGAGACAGAAAGACAAGACAGACAGACGCAGAGAACGAACAAACAGCCTGGCACTGCTGGCACCAGGGGCACTGCGGCCTCCCTGCTGGGACGCGAGCAGGGCTTTAGCCCCCTGCTCTTCGCTCCCCTTATAGTCACATGACTCACCATACCAAACAGGTGCGCTCCTTTGGAGCCAAATGAGCAATAGAAGGGAACGAACCCCCGGTCCTCAGGAAGTCTGATAGGCCCGGGGCTGAGGGACATCTCCACAGCCGACCCCTAGGAATAAATAGACTCCTGGCCTCAATCACAGAGCCGAAGGCTGTCTCGGTGGAAGCTCCACTGTAAGGGACAATGCAGATACAGGACAGCACAGCCAATTAATATTTCGGGGTGCTTTTATTAGGCCGCGGCTGTCCCCAAAAGGGGAGGCAACCCTGAGGAGTCTGTCCAGCAAGCTTTTATTCAGTGAAGATTGCTTCCTGAAACAAACAGTGGTCAGCAAGGCAACTGTTGCTACATAGGGATATTAACTAAAGGGGGGGGGGGCTGCAAGCTAAGGGGGCAGATCTTTGTTTTGGTTACACCTTGGTTACAAGGCAGGTGCAGGGCGAGGTTTCACAACGGTCATACCTTTACTCTAGGTTCTTGGGGCCCCTGAGGGGCCTTGTGAGAGGCCTTGGGTAGGAGCTAGCACTATGGGAACCTAACAGGCACTTCAATCCCTCCAGGGAGTAAAGGCCAGACCACACTCCCAAAGTCCCATTTCTCAAAGTCCACACTACACTGGCCTCTCACTTTGTCCTTAGCATCTGTGGGTTGATAATCCTAAAAACTGCCGCAGTCCCTCAGCTGGGGGCCTTTTGTGGCCACCCTGAGGCTAAAATCTCTGCTTCATGTGGGGCTGTTCTCAGCTCCCAGACCATTGTGCTGGCCCCTTCCTGCCAGCCTGCCTCACTGTCTTCTTCGGGAAGTTAGCTTCTCTCTGTCATTTTGTGGATTCTGTAGCCCCAAAGTTTGTTTAGAGTCATTTTTTAAATGTAAATTGGAACAGGTGGGATCTCTGCTCCGACCCCTCCATTCTTTTCCAGGCTGAAACTTGGTGACTGATGTGATTCTTCTGGGGAAACTCCTCAAAGAATTCATGGTCTTCTGAGCCTCCATTGATTTCAGGAAAAGTTTAATTTAATTTAACTTAATTAGTTACTTAATTGGAGATCGAGATAGTAAATTTGCTTGTGGAAGCTAAGTCATTGTTACAAGTCCCAGCATCCCTCTCTCCTGTCATGTTGCTGAGAGTGCCAAGTGAAAATTGTAGCAAGAGATATAAAACTGAGAATGACCCAACAAACCAGTTTGGTAAATGGTCCCCATTTTTAATATGTTCTGTGGAGCAGAGCATTTATTCTTTTTTTTAAGGGTCATTCATTATCAAGGAATGACAAGAAAAGAGCAATTTGGAGGCATGGTCTCCATTTCCCCACTGCCTCTCTTGAGTTGTTATAGTATGTAATCTTTGAGGGCAGGAGCTGCTTCATATCTGTCTTTGCATCACTGATGCACAGTGGCCGATCCATCAGATACCCTTGTTGATTACTTATTGAAAAGACTTTAAGCCCCAGTCATTTAAATTGTCAAGATGTACAACATAAAACTATTTTACCTCAGCTGCTGCCTAGTAATTTTCTTTGCCTGGATAAGAAGAATGAGCTGCCTTGGGAGGTGCTACTTTCCTCACCTTTGGCTTGAACCAAAGGTGAGATATTCACTCCTTGAAGGTGTAGGTATTCATCTACTAATAATAAAGTATGGAGGGAGTGTAGATGAGAGCATTCTCCTAGGTGTGGCAAAGGAATAAGCCCTTTCTGTCTGGTCTCTGAAGGCAGAACTTAGGAGCCTCAGGGAGAGTTTCATGGGCTAACATTTTGTCTAACAAAACACTGTTTAACAGAGTGAGTCCAACAAAGGATGGTCTGCAGAGAGATTTGGTGGGTTCTGCCTCATAGTCATTCATCCATTTAGGCACTCAGGCAGGCAGGCAATTTGTCCATCTCTCCATCAGTTCTCAAGTAAAGCCCTACTATGTGCTAGAGAAATGTGAAAGTCCCTTCCCTCAGAGAACTTGTCTTCTAATGAGAGAAACATTATGCAGACAAACAGATATGAAGAATATACAAAGCATACCTGTACGTGTGTATACACATGCTTATATGATATTTATGTAATATACAATTATAATATGAATATGCATATATACATAGGTGCATAACGTATAAATGTATGTTATATTCATCTATGTATATATGTGTATATATATGCATGTGTGTACACATACACACACGCATGCACGCACGCACGCATAATCTCCGAGGGAAGGCACATGCATTGAGGGGACCAGGAATGTCTCCTCTGAAAGGAAATTTTTGAGTGGAATCACGAAGGCAGTCAGGAAAACAAAGTTGACTTCCCATTGGATCTTTGGGGCAGGGCTCTCAGTCAGGTATGTTATTGGTTGCCTAATGCCATCCGTCCCAGCTCACAGTTTGTCTAATTCTACTCTTCAAAGGAGAGCTATAGATGGACCACATTCTCAGTTTACTGGCATTAATTATTTTCCTCTTATTTGGAAAATAAAACGTTGCAGGAAGAGGCACCTGTTTTTGAGTATCCCATCGGTCTCACTCTCATCTTTTCCCTAGATTGTCAGTTTCTAGGAGGTGCTGGTGATTCTTCAGTAAACTTCTGTATCTGTACCTAAGACAGCAGCATGTCCCTGGCAGAGAAGCTAGGAATGGGATGTTGCCTTTGCCACTAGCAGCTTACTTCCTCCTTGGAGCTCTTTGAGTCAAGACTGGGTGACAATTCCTTTGGATCTTGTCCCCCATGGTCTTTGTTTCAATATTATGTCTTGGCCACGCATATCACATCCGAATTTGAGATTTTTTACATCATGTCAAAAGTTACTCTATCAGCTTTTATTTTTGGAGGGAAGAAGGGGCTTAGTGAGGGAATGGACACCTCATTTCAACCTTTCAGGGAATTCTTGCTGAAGAAACTCTCTTTACCAATAGAGATCATTAACTTTCCTGCAAGTTCCAGCCTTGGGGCCTTGCACAGAACACTGAGATACTGCTCAGGGCCACACCATAAGGATGCATCATTAGCAGGGCTTGGACTCAAACACAAGATCTCTGTTAGTGGACATTCCACTCCATTTGTCACTTTTATTGTTCAAGGTGTAGTATTAAAGCCCCCTGAAAGGAGACCTCTGAGACTTGAAGTATGCTGATAGCTGCACTTGTCCTTAAAATAATATGGAAATTAAAGAGAGGAAGTAAAGTATTTGATAAAAGAAATCCCTCCATTTATCAAGGGCACTACCATCTTCACAGTAGCCCAATTTCCCAGAACTGGAGCCAGCCTCTGCCCCGCCCCTCTCCTTCATCCCCTTACATCCTGCCTACTGTCAAATCCTGTCTTTGCACAGAATCTCTCAGATTCAGCCCTTTTCCTTTACTTTCTCTTCTCCCAAGTTCCTTGACCCTAGCTTAGGCCTGCTTCCCTATAGTTTCCTAACTATAGTTTCCAAGTCTTTCCCGTATCCAATCCATCCATACAGTTGCTAAAGTGACAATTCTGGGGCAGCTAGGTGGTGCATTGAATAGAGCACCAGCCCTGAAGTCAGGAGGAACTGAATTCAAATCTGGCCTCAGACACTTAACTAGCCATGTGGCTTTGGGCAAGTCACTTAACCATAATTACCTCCAAAAAATATAAAATGACAATCCTAAAGAACAGGTCTTAACACATAACTTTCTTACTCCATAAACATCAATAGTTTCCTATTACCTCTATGGTAAAAATCAAATTTCTCTGTCACTTAAAGCCTTTCCAAAACTAGCTCTTACTTGTGTTTCCAGCCCTACTCCCCTTCTCACATTCTGATGTCTGATCAAACTGTCTTCTAGCTGATTTGGAAACAGGACACTCCATTTCCAATCTCTGTGTCTTCAAGACTGGCCCCCATGCTAGGCATGTACTCCTCCTCTCACCTTTCCTCTGCAAATGCCCAAACCCCTTCAAAACCAGCCACTTCCAAATAGGACTTTGTTTTTTCTGACACGAGCTCCGCGCTGATAGGGCCTTGACTGTGAATCATTTGACATTTACCGTGCACTGTCTTAGGTATGGCCATGCTGCTGCCATCATTGGAATAGAAGCTTGTTGAGGGCAGGGGCTTATTCAGTTTGGTCTTTGAAATCACAGTGTCTAGCTCAGGACCTAGTAGAGAGGAAGTAATTAATAAATCTGGGTTTATTGCTGGAAAAATCCAATGTTTTAACATGTTACATCTGTGAACAGAGCAGATGATTTATTAAGCACCTTTCCTCCTGTGACAGCGCTCCTGGCAGGGACGGAGATGAATTATAGCCACAGCCCATGTTTACTCAGTAATAGTGAATTGATGATTTGGGAGTTGATTTGCTTTTTATGACTGATCATCAAATGGTTGATTTGATTCAGTTGTTTGCATCGACAGTGGCAGTGGCAATGAAGAGCTGAGTAACTTTTTAAAAACAATGGCATTATGGGCTGGGCCTTTCAATTAGTCCAGAGTCTAAGCAGGCGGAATGGCCAGAGATAGGTGCACAGACACAGAGTGTAGGCAGTCATGTGAAGGAATGAAGACTTCTGTGTGGAAGGAGGATGGAAGGCTCTCTCTGGGGGCAGGTGAGGAGGAGGGCAGAGGTTTTGGCACCAATTAGGTTGAGGACTTAGGGCAGGGCCCTACCTCTGCTGATCACCAATGCAAAGACAGACTTTTCCTTCTAAAATGAACCAGCCTTGTCAGTGTGATCTCATTGGAGTGATTGATTGTACAGCAGCTGCATTGAATGTAATTTCCTGTGGCTAAAATCTTAA
The DNA here is from genome assembly GCA_011680675.1 of Gymnobelideus leadbeateri. Classification (NCBI taxonomy): domain Eukaryota; kingdom Metazoa; phylum Chordata; class Mammalia; order Diprotodontia; family Petauridae; genus Gymnobelideus; species Gymnobelideus leadbeateri. The sequence goes on along the minus strand of WOXC01002503.1, from coordinate 58,116 downwards.
GAGTAGTGTTTGCAAGGTTAACTGTTTCCTTTCTAATCCTGATGCTTTTACTGCCCTGGAAAATGTCTTTGTTGATAGTTCTTATTCTTGCCACTAGTGGTTACTGAGCATTTCTCCTTGTGGTCAGCTGGGGGATGGTAATAGAAGCAGCTATTCTTGATCTAGCACTTTGAAGTTTGGTAGAGCATTTTCTGGATATTATCTCCTTTGACTTCTACAATAATTGTGACAGTGGGGTGCTATTATTCAGCCCATTTTAGAGATGGAGAAAGTGAAGGTGAGGAGAGTTGCTCTCTCTCCTCTCTTCTCTCCCTCTCTTTCTCCGTTCTCACCTTCCTTCCCCTGCTGTCCCCTCCTCTCTTTCCCTCCCTTTCCCTCCCTTTCCATTGCCCTGTAGGATACCAGTCCCCGTTAAAATCTGTTCACCACACAGTTGCCAAATTAGATGCCGAGGCTCCATTCTGAACATGTCACCACCTGCTAAAAACAAACAAAAACCAACCAAACAAACAACCCCAACAAACTTCACTGTTTCTCTACTATTTCCCAAATCAAACACAAACTCCCCCGTTTAGCATTGAACATTCCCAGTCTGCATCTGGCCTACCTTCCCACGCTTAGCCCATGCCAGTCAGATTGACATGTTTGCTACTGCCCAGACAGTTTCGTCTCTGTTCTCCATGCCTCTGCACAGACTGCCTCCTATGCCTGGAGTGGGCACCCCTCCTTTTGTCTGCACTGTGCAACAGCGGGACTTCTGCAAGGCTTAGCTCAAGGGACGCCAAGAAAGGAAAATTGATCTTGACTCCACTAATTATCAAATGCACTCCCCAGAGATTACTTGCTATATTTTGTAATTCATTTTTTGCATGTAGTTTCCCCCAATAGAATATCAGCCCCTTAAGGGCAAGGGTTATTCAGTTCTTCCCCTGTGTTTCTCTGGCACTGAACACAGGAACTGGCATGCAGCAGGCATTTTACCAAAATTTGTTGCTTGACCAACTGATGGATATAAAAGGTACTCATATACTGCCTGCTGCATTATGATTAGTGAGAGGGTAGATAGAATTACACTGAATTTTAAATGTGGTGAGGAATTGGATGTAACTTCCATCATTTGGAGTCCAGCAGCAATTCCACTTAGAAGATACAAATCCCGGTTCTGCATCTATCTGTATGACCTTGCACCTGACACATCCTCTGGGCCTCAGTTTCCTCACCTGTAAAATGAGAGTCTTAGACTGGATGATCTCTCAACCTACTTGCAGCTATGAATCTTTGATCCTTTAATGTTTGATTTTTCCCCATTGTACAGATGGGGGTAATTTAGGCCTCATTCCTGGCCCCATAAGTTGTGTCAGAGGAAGGATTGAATTGCAAGTATGACTGACTGTAAGTCCAGAAGAACAAGAAGGCACAGAAACCTGTGTTTGGGGGCATCTTAGCTAGGGCAATATCCAGTTAGCAGTGGGTGGTGTTGAACTCTTCTACAAGGTAAAGCCAGAGTCCTGAGGAAACTAGGAAAGAAAGGAGTTGTACAAACCAGAGCCACTGATAATTTATTATTTAATGTGCAGAAAAAATGGTAATTCACTTTACAGATTGATTTACAACCAGGATCTTTTCAACTAGTGAGCTTCCCTAGTGATGTCTGATTTACAGAAATCCATTCTGTACACAACTTTGTCAGATCACATCCATCCCATGATGCATTCCATGATGGTCCAACAGGAAACATTCCTGAGGGGGAAAAACATCTCGCTCTGCTCAGAACAATGTTTGAAATGTTGAAATTGCATTTCAGAAAGGGAGGGAGGGAGAAAGAGAGGGGGGGAAGGAGGGAGAAAGAAAGGCTTTAGCTGAGAGGTCTTCCTCTCTCCATCCCTTCTCCCTGTCTCAGATTCCTCTTCCTTTGTCCTTGTCTCTCATGACAAGATGGCCCTTCTTCTCACAGTGAAGGCCTCTATATGTTGAGCTTATTCTATCCCATCCCATCCCATCCTGTCTTCTCCAGCAGACTACCCATTCACCCTTACTCCCTCACTTATATCCAGTTCCTCCCCATCTTCCAACTAATTCCCTAATGTCTACGTACAAGCCTGTTTCACTTATTCTCAAGCAATCTTCATTTGATCCATCTGTCCCTGCTGGCTCTTGTTCTTTTTCTCTCCTCCCTTTTGTGGCTAAGCTCCTTGAGAAGGCCATCTAAAATGCATGTCTCACTTACTTTTCTCTCACTTTCTAACTCCCTGCATTCTGTCTTTGAAAATATTCAACTGAAACTCATCATTCCAGTGCTCCCAATACTCTCTTTATTAGCAAATGGAATGATCTTTTATCAGTTCTTATCCTGCTTGACCTCTCCCCACCCTTCGACACTATTAATCACTTTGTCCTCAATGATACCCTTTCCCTCTAGGCTTTCATAAGTGTTCTTTGCTGCTTGCCCTGCTCTCTGATCACTCCAGCTCACTCTCCTTGTCTGGATTTTAACCCAGCTCAAGCCCACTAACCCTGCCATGTCCAGTCAGTTCCAGGTGCCTGTCATTTCAACCTCCTTAGCTGTCCTTGTATATACTTCCTCCTCTCTTTCAGTAACCCTGGTGAAGTCCCTCTTCACCTTATACCTAGTTTATCCTTATAGCCCTCTGGTGACTCTGGCTGCTTCAGGCCTTACCCCACTATAATCTAGTCTCCACCTAGCTCCCTAGTGGATCTCCTTAAGGCACATAGATCTGATCAAGCCCATCCCCCACAATTCAGTGAACTCCCATGATTCTCTCTTGATCTCAGGATCAAATATAAGTCTCATTTATTTACCTTTGAAGGCTCTTCCTAACCTTCCTCCTTTCAATCTTTACAGTCTTTTCCCACTTTGCTACCCTGCAGAGCAGCCAAAATCCAAGATTACTCTGCAATCCCATGACAATGGCCTCTGCCATTTCTCTTATGTGCTTCTCCATCTCAGTGGCCATTTTCACTGGCTAGTCCCTGTTCCTGGAATGCTTGCTTTCTTTATTTCTTTCCCCTCACTTCCCTGTATTCCTTCAAATCTTGGCTAAAGTTCTATCTTCTCCAATATGTCTTCTCCAGGCCTCCTTAGTTTCAGGGTTTTTCCTACCAAGATTGTGTCCAATTTGATCTGTCTGTAGCCTCTTCATACATAGGTGGTTGTACATTATCTCCCCTCTAAGACTGTGATCTCTCTGAGAAAAGAGATTTTGTGATGTTTTGGGTTTTTGCCTTCCTTTATATTTACAGCCCTTAGCACAGTACCTGGAACATAAAAGATTCCTTATAAATGTTTGTTGAGTTGAACTTGACTGAGCATCAGACACACCTGGATCTCAGAGTCAAGGACAACAAGAATTGTGTTCTGTTCAGATCTGCCATACTAATACTGGATGGACTGAGTCAGTGGTTACCAGGTGACCCTGTATTGTCACCAAGATCACATAAGACAAGGAGCTTGCATCAAATGCCTGATTTCCAACTACAGTTGTCTCTGTTCTGATATCATGGGTAGGTCTTAGCAGTTCCAAGCCTTCAACTTTCAATTTCTTTGATATACTCACCTTCTCACTCTGAAGGTGATAAATGCAAAGTCTTTGGAACAGGCTGGTGAATAAGTGAGAGAGGATTTCCCTGTCAAAAGAAGCCTTTCAGGACCCTGCCCCCCAAAAAAGAGTAGTAGAGCTTTAATTGGTCAGTTAATGAACATCTATTAAATATACTGCTAGACCTAGAGTTGGGAAGGCAAGTTCAAATCCAGGCTGACACTTGAAAGTTCTGTCATCCTGAGAAGGCCAATCCATCCCTCTGCCTCAGTTTCTTCATCTATGAAATGGTGATAAGAGCAGTACCTTGATCACAGTGGTAGTGTGGTTGTTAGGACAAAATGAGATCAGATTTATAAAGTGTTTGGTAAACCTGCAGCACAATATAAATTCTAGCTCTTATTATTGCGGTTATTATTAGTCAGGCACCGAATTCTATACAAGGGATACAAACTAAGGTGCTCCCTATCTTGCCCTTGTCAGTACAGGGCTTAGATTTCTCTTAATTTACAAATTATATTTTGTGATTTCCTGTGGTTTGCAGTTTGCTCCAATATAATAGAGAATCCAAAATTGGCAGCAGATAATTGATAATAAGCATTTACACAGGATATGTTTTGTCTTGGCCTTTCTTGCTCCTTTATTTTTCAACCATAAGAAGAAATGCAGAGTCACTGTATTCCAGATGTGTAGAAGGGAAGGCATTCACATATTTTTGCTGGGACAATGTGAGGCAGGTCAGAACAAAAGGCATCATCTCTTTTTTCTGTGAATCTAGGCTTCCTTTTCTTTGTGTTGGGATTAGAGGATTTTTCTGAGTGTTTTGCCCAAACATTAATTATAGATAGCAATTAAAGACCTAGCATTCTAGCTATTTTTTAAATATATTTTTAAATTTATTTATTTATTTCTAGTTTTCAACATTCATTTCCAAAAGATTTTGAGTTAAATTTTTTTCTTCCCTTCTTTCCCCTACCCCAGCCCAAAATAGCAAGCCTTCTGAATACCTCTTCCCTCAATCTGTTCTCTCTTATATCCTCCCCTGTCACCCCCTAACTTTCTGGGAGGGCAAGGTGGGTTTCTATACCCCAGTACCTATATATCTTATTTCCCAGTTACACATAAAAAAACACATTTTTAAACTTTTATTTTTAAAACTTTGAGGTCCAGATTTTTTCCCTTCTTCCTGCCTCACCCACCTCCACTGGGAAGATAAGCAATTCAATATAGGTTGTACATGTGTAGTTACCCAAATCATTTCCATAGTAGTTATATAGTGAAAAACTACCTATATTCCTGTCCATCCAATTCCACTGCCCATTTATTCTATTGTCTTCTTTGACCCTATCCCTTTTCAAAAATGTTTGCTTCTAACTACCCTCTCCCCCAATCTCCCTTACATTCTATCAATCCCTCTCTTATCCCCTACCTCTCCGTTTTTCTGTAGGGTAAGATACCCAATTGGGTGTGTATATTATTTCCTCCTTAAGACAAATTCAATGAAAATCAGGTTGTCCCAATCCCTTTCACTGCTCTTTATTAGTCAGGCACTGCATTCTGTACAAGGGATACAAACTAAGGTGCTCCCTATCTTGCCCCTGGCAGTATAGGGCTTAGATTTCTCTTAATTTACAAATTATATTTTTTGATTTCCTTTGGTTTGCAGTTTGCTCCAATATAATAGAGAATCCAAAATTCTTGCTCTTCCCCTCCATTGTAACAGTTTTCTCTTACCTCTTTTATATGAGATAATTTACCCCAATCTATCCCTTTCTTCCTCCTGCTCCTAATAAATTCCTCTCATCTCTTAATTTTATTTTTAGATATCATCTCTTCATATTCAACTCATTCTGTGCCCTCTGTCTATATATACATGAACATACATATGCCCAGACTCACATACATATTTATATACACATATGCTCTCCTATACATACATATACTCTTCAACTATCCTCATATTGAGAAAACCCTTATGAGTTACAATTGTCATTTTCCATACAGGAATATAAATAGTTCAACTTTCATAAATTCCTTATGACTTCTTTTTCCTGTTTACCTTCTCATGCTACTCTTGCTTCTTCTATTTGAAAGCAAATATTTCTGTTCAGCTCTGGTTTTTTCATCAAGAATGCTTGCAAATCCTCTGTTTCATTTAATGTCCATATTTTTTCCATGTAGTATTATGCTCAGTTTTGGTGGGCAGGTGATTCTTGGTTTTAATCCTAGCTCCTTTGACCTCCAGAATATCATATACCAAGCCCTGTGATCCTGTAATGTAGAAGCTGCTTGGTGTTGTGTTATCCTGATTGTGTTTCCATGATACTCAAATTATCTCTTCTTCACTGCTTGCAATATTTTCTCCTTGACCTAGGAACTCTAGAATTTGGGTATAATATTTATAAAACTTTTCTTTTTGGAATCTTTTTAAAGAGGTGATTAGTGAATTCTTTCAATTTCTATTTTTTCCCCCTGGTTCTAGAATATCAGGGCAATTTTCCTTCAGAATTTCTTGAAAGATGGTGTCTAGGCCCTTTTTTGATCATGACTTTCGGGTAGACCATGATTTTTACTTTATCCCTCCTGGACCTATTTTGTAGGTCAGTGGTTTTTCCAATATAATATTTCACATTGCCTTCTATTTTTTTTTCATTTGTTTGGATCTATTTTATATATCTTGGTTTCTCATAAAGTCATTAACTTCCAATTGCTCCAATCTAATTTTGAAGGAGTTATTCTCTTCAGTGACTTTTTGAAATTCCTTTTCCATCTGGCAAATTCAACTTTTTAGAGCATTCTTCTCCCCATTGACTTGGGCCTCTTTTGACAATTGATTTAGTCTATTTTTAAGGTGTTATCTTCATCAGTGTATGTTGGGTCTCTTTTAGCAGGCTCTTGACTCTCTTTTCATGATTTCCTTCCATCATTCTCATTTTTCTTTCCAATTTTTCCTCCACTTCTCTTACTTGAATTTCAAAATCCTTCTTGAGCACTTCCATGGCCTATAACCAGTTCATATTTTTCTTGAATGCTTTGGTGCAAAAAAGTATTCTGTGGTCTGTTTGTGCTTCCACTGCTTTCTCATATTGCCCACTAATTACTTCACTTTTGAGCTCTTTGCTACCGTAGAACTTTGCTTCCAGAATGGAGAAGGCTATGTTCTAAATCATTGGCCTTTTTGCAGGTGCTGGAGGTATTAGGAAGGCGCCCTCTCTACAGCCCCCATAAGCTCTGGATCACTGTTTACACACCTCAGGACCACCACCCAAGCCCGAAATCCAGATCCAAGCAGGTTAAAGCAAGAGTGATTACCCTCTGAATAGTCACTTGGTCCCCCTATGATCTCTAGGCCAGGAGCTCTGGAGGCAGCCACACTGCAGCAGCTGCAGCCACCACACCTCCTCCACTTCTCTTCCCTGGGGCAGGCCTGGGCCATGCTCTTCAGTACCCTCCTTGTCCAAAATAGGTCCCTGCTGACTGTTTACTTTTTCTTTAGTTTTTTGGATTGAGAAGTCTGGGAACTGCCACAGCTACTGATGATTCACTCTCCTAAAATCTGCTCTGGTGGCCACTGGTTGGGGTCATTCTGGGGCTGGAACTGCCCAGCTCATGTTGGCTGCACTCAGCTCCCAGCTCCCTCTGATAGAGCCTCCCTCTCTGTCACTTTTTGGGTACTGTAGCTCTAAAATTTGTTTAGAGTAATTTTTTACATGTATCGGAAGTCATTGGAGTGGGAGCCCACACCAAGTTTGTGCTTCTACTCCACCATCTTGGCTCCGCCCCCATTCTAGCTATCTTTAAAATGTTATTTTTACTTATATTATTTGTTTTTAATTCAACCTCAGATATATATTGACTGTGGGACCTTGAGAATGTCACTTAAACTCTCAGTGCTCCAGGTAAATTTTACAAATGCTTTATTAACTTCTGTTTTACATCATTCATTTCTGCCAGATTTTGAGTTACAATTATTTTCCACTCTGTTTTGCCCTTAGCTACACTCCCAGAATAGCAGTCCCACAAGATATCGCTTCTTCCAATCTGCTCTCTCCCATATCTTCTCCCATACCCACTTCAAATTTTCCATTAGAGGAAGGTGAATCTTTGTGTCCCAATGCCTGCACATCTTATCTCCAAATTACAAGCAAAATAGTATTAATAATAGTATTTATATATATTTGAAACATTTAATCTTAAGACCTCGAATTTCAGATCCATTTCCTTCCTCCCTTTTCACCCATTCCCTCTGGGAAGATAAGTAATTCAGTATATGTTGTACATGTCTAGCTATGCAAAACATTACCATGGTAGATATATTGTACGAGACTGCTTATAATTCCCTCCTACTCATCCCACCCCCCACCTGGTCCATTCCCTACTTGATCCTGACCCTCTTCTATAGTGGGTACTTCCAACCTCCCCTTCCCCCAAGGATGCCCTCCCATCCATCATCCCTCCTCTCCTCCCCCTACCCCCTATTCTGCTGCAGGTTGAGATATCCCACTTAGTATGTATGTCATTATCTCCCTCAACCAAATTCAATGAGAATGTGGTTTTGCCTTTTTGCCTTCCTATTCTTCCCCTCCCTTGCAACCACTTCCCCTTGCTTTTTCTACATGAGATTGTTTGCCCTACCCTGTCTCTCCCCATCTCCTCTTGCTACTTTCCCCTCTCACCTCATAATTTCACCCCTTGAGTATCCTCTCTTGCCAACAAATTCACCCTATTCCCTCTATCCATATATAACTGTAAATATATATACACAAATTCACATATGTGTTCATATGACCATACACCCTTCTTCCATTATTTTCATACTGAGAAAGATATCATTAGTCCCAGTTATTGTTTTTCCATGCAGGAATGTAAAGAGTTCAATTTTGATAAGTTCCTTTTGATTTCTTTTCCCTGATTACCTTCTCAGGCATCTCTTGCTTCTTGTGTCTGGATGTCAGATTTTCTATTCAATTCTTGTTTTTTCCTCAAGAATGCTTGAAAGTCCTCTATTCCACTGAATGACCATATTTTCCCCTGAAACAAAATACTCAGTTTTGCTGGGTAGGTGACCCTTGGGTTCATTCCCAGCTCTTTTGCCCTCTGGAATATCGTATTCCATGCCCTTTGATCCCTCAGTGTAGAAGCTGCCAGGTCCTGGGCTATTCTGATTGTGTTTCCACAATATTGAAATTGTTTCTTCCTGGCTGATTGTAACATTTTCTCCTTGATCTGGGGATTCTGGAATCTGGATATAATATTCCTGGGAGTTTTCTTTTTGGGGTCTTTTTCAGGAGATGATCAGTGGATTCTTTCAACCTCTATTTTGCCCTCTGGATCTAAAACATCGGGGCAATTTTCCTTGAGAATTTCTTGAAGGGTGATTTCTAGGTTCTTTCTTTGATCATGGCTTTCAGGTAGTCCAATTATTTTTAAATTGTCTCTCCTGGATCTATTTTCCAGGTCAGTGGTTTTTCCCATGAGATATTTCACATTGCCTTCTAATCTTTCATTTGTTTGGATCTGCTTAACAGCATCTTGATTTCTCATAAAGTCATTAGCTTCCATTTGCTCCAGTCTAACTCTGAAGGAATGAATCTTCTCAGTGAACTTTTGAGATTCTTTTTCCATCTGGCAAATTTGACTTTTTTTTTTCTCTTCAAGAAACCTTCATTACAAAAACTAACAGCTTCCCCATTACCAATAAAAGGGGATCAAGTTTAACAGGCTCAAATAGGAGAAAATCCATAAGTTAGGATTCAGATGGCACAAGGTAGCTCTCACTACTTGGGCCACTTGTTCTAACAAGAGAGGGCCCCTGCCACACCCATCAAGTCTAAGGGGTCACCTGGGAAACCTGGAGGCCAAAGCCTCCCTCCATTTAATCCTCCTTGGAGCTCTCATCTGTCTTTTCATCTGTGGCCACCTTCCAGTTCTTCCGTTTGCTGGTTCTCTCTTGTACCTTCCTCTTCCTCTTTGTTGGGGTGATGTGACCTTTCTGATCCTTTTTCCTTTTGGTTTTCTTGGCATCTTTTTCCTCACTTTCCTCAGAACTACTAGATGCTGAATCATCTGGGTGAGAAGAATCACTTTCTGACTCTGAGAAAGAAATAGGTTTCTTCGTAGCCTTTTTCCTTGATTTTTTTATTCCGCTTATGTGATTGTTTCCCTTTCCTAGCACTAGAAACCTGAGTTTCTCCTGAGCATTCGCTTGAGGAATCTGCAGCTCTATCTGTGACTTCCTTTTTGCTTTTCTTTTGTTTTTTGTGTGACCGTTTTTTTTTTTTTTTGCTTTTTTTTTGTGGGATTTCTTTGACCTCTTACGTTTATGGGATTCATGGGTAGATGACTTTTCCTGGGGAGGTGTGTTTCTTCCATTAATAGTATCTTGCTGATCACTGTTTGTGTCAAGTTCCTCAGGATATAGTTCTTTATATCCACTGTGACCCCACCTATCTGGCATGTTGGCCTCATAATTATATAGCTTTCTGTTCCAGGATCAAGTCCTAAGCAAATCATCTTCAAACGTCCCAGGAATTTCTTGCTTTGTCCTCCAGTAGACTCGATGGCTTTCTTCATCGAAACCATCACTTCGCATTTGGCTCGAGCTCCTGGGTAATATTCCCCTTGTGTCCCCCGATAAGCATCTTCCATCTGTTTTTCCAGTTCTCTTATCTTCCACATATCTGTCTCTTCCTGAATCTGATAATGAGGTTTGAAGGGGTCTGACTGTAATCCCAATCAGCACCAGTTTCTTTGCCTCATCCCCAATGTGTCAGGCAATGATGCACACCCACAAGATACCCTGCATATAAAGCATGCACATGACTCCTGGTCAGGCCTGGCGTCTCAGGTTCTGGTTCTGAATATGATCATAATAACAGAGACCTAGAGTTCAGGCACTTGTTATAGAGGGCTGAGGAGATGGTGCGCTCCACATCTGGTGGTGAATAATGGAATAGTAAGTCCTTATTGTGGGCATCTGTGTGCCGAATAACATTTCTCAGAAGGACTTTCCCCAGAGGGATCCGGGACATTCTTTAACACTTAGGAACTTAGTGACTTCCCTCTTCTGGGCCTCAGTTTGTTCGTCAGCACAGTGGGGTCAGGGCCATTTGGCCCTGGAGACGCCCAGGGGTCGGCTTTCCACCCCAGCTGCCCAGATCCAAATTCGACTTTTTAAGGCATTCTTCTCCTCATTGCCCTTTTGGGCCTCCTTTGCCATTTGAGTTAGTCTATTTTTTAAGGTGTTGTTTTCCTCAGTCAGGCTGTTGACCCTCATTTCGTACTTTTCCTGAATCCTTCTCATTTCTCTTCCCGATTTTTCCTCCACTTCTCTTATTTGATTTTTAAAGTCCTTCTTAATGTCCTCTATGGCCTGCATCCCACTCATGTTTTCCACTGGGACTTTTGTAGCAGGACTTCTGACCTCACAGTCCCCTTCCCATTCTAATCATGGATCCTTTTTGCCCCCAAAGTAGGAATCTAAGGTTGCATTTTTCTGTTTAATTTGTTTCCTTTGCCTTGGCATGTTGCCACTTAATTACTTGACTTTTGGGCTTGTTGCCACAGTATGGCTTTGCTGCCAGATAGGGGAATTTTCGTCCCGAACGTGTCGGGGGGCAACTTTCATTTCTGGCAAGCTGGAACCCCACCCATGACCTCCACCCCAGATCACAGTCCAGATCCAGGGAGGTTAAATCAAAAGCGATTACCCCCCCAAGACTGATTGCTGGATCTCCCTACAGTTCACAGGTCAGGAGCTGGAGCTGCCTCTGAGAACTACAAAATGATGTGTCTCCTCAGTGGCTACTAGCCCCCAGGGGAGGAAGCCGACGTGTTCCCCAAATACTGGTCCCAAAGTCCATAGGGCACTAACCTCTCACTTTGTCCTAGGCATGTCTATGTTGATAATTCTGGAATCTCCACAGCTGCTGGTGTTTTGGGGTCCCGCCAGCCAGCTGCTGGACCTGCCACCCTGGGACTAAAACCACGACTCAGGCTCCTCACACACTGCGCGCTGTGCTCTGCTGGCTTCCAGACTGCTGTGCTGGTCCTTCCTGCAGGGCTGCTGGGCTGTCCTCAGTGGGAGGTTAGCTTCTCTGTGTCGTTCTTTGTGTGCTGGGGCTCCAGAAGTTGTTTAGAGTCCCCTTTTACATAGTTTGGAGGTAATCTGGGGCAGAGAGTCTTGGACTGTCTGTTTCTACTCTGCCATCTTGGCTCTGCCCACTCTGGGTAAATTTTAAAGTTTTTTGTTTGTTGTCTTTGTCCTTCATTTCAAAAAGTCCCAGTGACACTCATGCTGTCTTGAGATGTCTGTAAATTGGGTTTAAGTGAGGAACGTTTGCACAAACTCATCACCTTCACTCTCTCTTCCTGTGTTGTCAAAGTCCAATACCAAGACAAAAGACAAATCAAGTGACAATGGCCCCAGATGTAGTAGATGACCTTGGCATCTTTGATTGCTGACCAAATTCCAAGGCATCCATGGCACCTGTTTAAGCCACCTTCATGTCCATGGGAACATACTCTTCTTATCCAACCATTGTGCCAGGGAAAATTTTCATATGTTTTGGGTAGACACCCTTCTAATTCAACAATAAGTTTGAGGTCTGTTAGTTACTATCATTTGGGAGTAGTTAATATGAGATTATCAATTGTGCTAACCAAACCCTGTATAGGGAGGATACATCCCTCCCTTCTCCCCCCGCTTCTCCTCCCCAACCTTCCCTTCCCTGCTCTACCCTTCCCACTGGGAACTAGAAAAGACTTCATCTTGAATCCCCAAATCAGATGCTTACTACTTGTGGGACTATAGGCAAATGACTTAAACTTTCTGAATTTTTAGTAGATGAAGATAAAATGAAGTGAAATGCTATTATGAATCCCTAGAACAGGAAAAGTCAGTATGATGGAAGCACAAGGGCTGAGGATAAGGACCCAACCAAATCTGCCAGCCTCTGAGCACTTCCATTCTTGGCTTGATATGGGACCCCACAGATATGGGGGTTCTTTTGCAGGAGTCAGAATGTAAATCTACATAGCCAGTTACTATAACTGGCCAGCCAATGTGATTGATGACTTCACTTAAAATATAAAGACCCAAGTTCCAAAGTGAGGCATCAATTTGAATGAACAACTGTTAAACCAAAGATGAAATCCTCTGAAGTTCTCTGGAATTAGTAGGAATTCCCTTTGTCACAATCCACCTTTTGTCCCTTAGATATTTTGTTTGTCAGCTTTTTTACAATCGGTTCCTCAATCTGGAGGCAAATTGTTGATAAGATCAGGAAAAAAACAAAATAAAATTTAAAAAAATAAACGAGATTCAAGTCCATAAGAGCACTCCCTCCCCTGATTCTGTTGTATTTCTTTTAAATCCACTGGATGTTTAAAGACATCGAGCAATGATTCCAATCAAGATGACCAAGGGGTGGCTAGGCGTTGTAGTAAATAGAGCACCAGCCATGGATTCAGGAGGACCTGGGTTCAATTCTGGCCTCAGACACTTGACACTTACTAGCTGTGTGCACGTCACTTGACCCCAATTGCCCTGCCTTTGGCCTTCCAAAAAAATTGAGATTACCAAGCAAACTGTAACAGGCCCCAGGTTCACCCTTTCCCATCTGCAGTAGGCTGTTTTCCCATAGGAATAAAACAGAAATTTCAGGGAGGAGCTGAGTTGCTGTTTGCCTCACCATTTAAAATTAGTGAATATTACATATTAGTGAACATTTCACTTTGCACTGAAAGTAAAGACAGGAAGAAAAGCCCAGACATATCTCCACAAATCTGTGCACCTACCGAGTATTTTAGTCAGGAGTGGAAGCATTAAGCGTTCTCAGAAAGCATCTAGAGAAGACTTCATTAGTAAATCCCAAGGCTTCTCTACATGAATATAACAAGCATGAAGTATACAGATCTAGTATGTTATGGAAATAGCAACTTGCTGCTCGGCTGCCAGGCCCTGGCAGCAGCTGCTGTGGCCATCCCCTTGCAGGTCTCCCATCTCCCTCCTGGGGTCATGAATTTCTGATTGGTCAGGATCCAGCATATCCAGATGCAGCCTAGTCTGACAAAGCCCTTTGCATAATGCTCATTCTCTCAGTAATTTTTAACCAGTAAGAGTTGATGGCCACCCTAAGGAGCACAACTCTTCCAAAAGGGCATATAAACCAAAAGACCATCACCATGATGGTCTTTAAGAAAAACAGCCAAATGATAATCATTTTATTAAAATGCTGGAATTATTAGCAAAAGGATTAAATTATCCAGAATGATATCCATCGAAAATTTTTTGAACACAATATCTTGAATGATTTCTGCTGTGAATCTCTTCATGTTTCTAATGATTTCCCCTTCCCTGGACATCATTGCCCTTTATAGCTTATTTCTGTTTATTAGAATGTAAGCTTTTCATGCCAGGGGCTATGTTGGCTTTCTACTTGTATTTCCAGTGTTTAGTATAGTGATTGGTTGTTAAAAACTACTTAATCAATGTCTTTTAATTAATTTATAAGAAGAAAGAGCAAATATGGCTATTTATGCAATGTGTCAAATTTCATCTCCCCAGGTGTGACTGATACATAAGCTCAGTCATGATCAGGATATGATTCCATAAGGTCATATCCTTAAAAGAAACAAGGCACATGCAGATATGGAGAGTGGGGTGTATATTTTATAAAAATAGACTATTGGGGCGGCTAGGTGGCGCAGTGAATAGAGCGCCGGCCCTGGAATCAGAAGGACCTGAGCTCGGAGCCGGCCTCCGACACTTAATCCGCACAAACAAAAACCTAGCCGTGTGACCTTGGGCAAGTTACTTAACCCCAATTGCCTTAAAGGGGCGGCTCGGTGGCGCAGTGAGTAAGAGCGCCGGCCTCGGAGTTGGGATGACCCGAGATCAAATCCAGCCTCAGAAAATGAGCACCCATGCATAAATCAAATGACTAGCCGTGTAACCTTGAGCAAGTTACTTAACCCCAATTGCTATTAAAAAAAAAAAATCGACTATTGTTATGTGAGTAAATCCAGGAGTTAAAGTATGGAAGTGTAGTAAAAGAGTATTTGCATCAAATTTAAGGGAGTCAGAGATAGAATTAAGTGAATTATTAAGGGAACAATTAGGAAACATGGAAAAAAATGAAGAGATGGCCATAGAGAAGCAGCAGAGGTTTATCACAAACATGTCTTATTGTAAGACCTATTTGCCATCTTCCTCCTTCCCTCCCTCCCTCCTTCCCTTCGTTCCTTTGTTCCTTCGTTCCTTCACTCCTTCCTTTTTTCCTTCCTTCCTTCTTCCTTCCCTCCCTTTCTTCATTCCCTCCATTTTAAACTTCACTTCCTCTCTCTCCTCTCTCTCCTCTTTATCTCCTGTCTCTGCCTTTTTCAGTCTGCTCTTGTCACCATCTTGATAGGCTATATATCTAGATCCTACAGATTTTAGCAAGATATTTAGCAAAATAGTCCATTTATTCTTTGCCTACCTCCACAGTTAGGGAGTGGGGACATGGATGAAGATTCAGAATATGAGATAGAGAAGGAGCAGCCAAAAAGGTAGAGGAGAACCAAAATGAAGCAACATTAGCCAAACCTAGAGGAAAAGGATACACCTGAGAAGACAAGGGCTGGTATTTTCAAGTGTGGTACAGAGCTTGATAAGGGTAAGGACTGGGAAGTAACCTTTAACTTTTCACACAAGATCGTCACTCTCACAAAATAAAAGTTGAGGATTTGTTCCCTGGGAGTCACCATTTTATTCACCCTGATTTAGAGGTCCATGATGAGTAACCTGTTTGGACATTGCTCACATCATATCAGTCGACATTGAAAAGAGAAGGGGACATTGTGAAATTCCTCAGCTGGCCATAGGCCCGTGCTGGCAGAGTACTACCTGGATTGGTCCAGAAATGCCACAAAATTATGCTGTTTTGAAGCAGTGGCCTGGGAAACTTCAGAATATTAGGGCCATTTGGGAACCTAAGTAAAACTGGTTCCTGTGCACTGATACCCCAATGTCTGCTGTGAGATAAGAAAAGAGAGGAAGTCATTTAAAAGGCTTTTTTTCCCTTTTTTGGACAATGCAAACCTCTTTTCAGCACTACTGTACTGGGGCTTTGTATGTACTCATTAAGTTAGAGGGTTGTCTTTACTAATTTTTGCTTCATTTTTAAGAACAGAACCTCAGAATTATTTCTTCCCTGTATTTTGAAACTT
The DNA here is from genome assembly GCA_011680675.1 of Gymnobelideus leadbeateri. NCBI lineage: Eukaryota > Metazoa > Chordata > Mammalia > Diprotodontia > Petauridae > Gymnobelideus > Gymnobelideus leadbeateri. The sequence goes on along the minus strand of WOXC01002503.1, from coordinate 42,349 downwards.
CGTTGTTGAAACACATGCCTTTAACATATAACTGAGTGTTTTGGAAATGAATTGGGTGGATGCATTTTCCCTCTCCTTCACACCCTCTGTTTCCTTTATACATTCTCATTTTCTTAGATTATTTCTTTCATAACACTCACCTCTGATGCTTTCTCTTAAGAGCAGAAAATGTTTCTTCTGTAATATTTTTTGTATCTATAATCCACGTTTTTTGGGGGTTGCTATTAGATATCCACAAATCCAATCCATAGACCCTTAATGACTTTGAAGGACGTGGAATGTTATTGAATTCCTAGGTAAGCTTAGAAGTCTGATTGTGAATAAGCATTGTCCAAAATAGATTTTTTTAAGTCCATTTGGTTTGCTGGAGTTTCTCATTCACAAGTTGTGCCACCTGAACTTTCACTAAAGTAGATGATAAAAAATACTCTTCTGTTGGTACTTGTTTGGGAGACTATCATGCATATGCATTTATGAAAGTATCTCTTCTGTTGGGGAGATTAGAATTTCAAGAATGCTCCTAACTGATATGGATTCCTCTTATTTCCTGCTCCTAAGTTCATTCATTGGATGTTCCCTGTGGGGAAAAGAATCTTAGAATTAATTTGTGCATAAGGTTAACATCCTAAAACAGATCTTATTTTGAATTAAGATTCCAATGCATATCAGAACTTCGGATCAATTCTAGTGTATTTCATTAGACATAAGATGAAAACACCATAATGTCATGGAGACAGGTAGAAAGATGAATCCCACTTAAATCATAGCCTGTCTAATGTACTCTACTAGAGCCATTAGATGCAAGCTTTTGAAATACATAATTTATCCATAATCCTTATGTGGCCAGAATAATTTGCTTATGTAAATGATATATAATTATCTCCTCCACTCATTTACTAAGGCACTCACTGTTGATTAGCTCTATGGAAATATTTTATTTTCCCTAACTGGTGGCCTTCAGTGTTGGATAGGATGTTCCAGGGCTGTCTGAGAAGTCTGGGGGCCACCTAGACCTCACAAGGGAGGTGATGAGCACTTGAGCAGAATTATCATGGGGAATTCATGGCCCAACATTCTTATAAGGATATGCCCTAAAACAATCACCAGCCACTGAGGACTAACTATGTAGTTTGCAAATAATTTGTTAGATAAATGAATGTGGATGCACATTTGGTTAATATGTATATATTATATGTGTGCCTATACATATATGTATAGATTATCTGCAGTGTGTGTATGTGTGTATAATGTACATGTAATCTGATGCTCATAAAAACCCCGTGACGTGGTAAGGGCTGCTTACTACCATCAACAGATGAGGAAATTCTAATGAGAAATCATTTGTGTTATACCTAGGGTCACACAGCACATGGGTATCTGAGTTGCTATTTGAACTTGGGCCTTTCCACATCTGCCATTCTAGTATATCCAATTGACCACTTCACTACAGAAGTTTAATATCATTTATCATGACTGTTCTTATTCTGAAGTTTTCTCAACGATAGATAAGCATTTATAAATACTATGCACCAAACACTGTTTGGTGTTTTGGAGACAAATATAAGGACAAAAAGAGAGGCCCTATCTTCACAGAGTTTACACTCAAATCAGGTAAGGAAACACCTGAACGGCAGCTAAAAGGAGGACAGGAGCAGCAGAGCTGCTTGTGTGGTGGTGGAAAAGCCAGTGCTTAAGTGAGAAGGTTCCAGGTCACCTCCTTAACTGGTGGTCTGGGTCAGGAACTCACTAATCAGGAGACCAAATCCTAGATTGAAGGCATCTCCAGGGAGAGAGGGCTGCTGGCAAGGAGGTCGGAATGTCAAGAGAGTTGGGAGAGGAGCCAGAGACAATTCAAAGATGACTCTCTTGGAGTTTTCAAAAGTCATGTAATGGAACCCAAGCTGTGAAGGGCCTTCAGCGCAGAAAGTCGGGCAAGAGCTTTGCATAGAAAGACTCCTCACCAGAACAGGGGAACTAAGTTGACATGGTTTTCTTGCTTTGTTATTGGTTTTTATCCAAAGTGATTCCTAAAATGAAAAATGACCCAAGTGCCTTCTGGATTCCCACCTTCCTTTTCTATAGTGTGGATTGCATTGGGTGTCCAAAGAGGGGGAAAGGTTTCAAGAATAGCACAATCTTTAGACTATCTACACATATTATCCTAGCTAGCAATGCTGTAAATGTGTATTCTTCCTTCAGGGACCAGATGAGTCCATTCCCTGTGGTAATAAGCAAATTCTATCTGGGTCAAAATTTTCACTTTACACAAAACTAGAAGGAAATTGCTGCTAAATGACTTTTTGTTGCAAAACAAAACATTGACTCCTTGCTGCTCCTTGGAAAAGAGCTCTAAATGTCATGAATTCCAATGGTTACAGGGCCTACCTGGCAAATTGCCCTACCGATGATCACAGCAACCATGAACAATCAGATTCTAAGAGAGATAAATATGGTCTAGGCCAACAGGTAGTGCAGTGGATGGATAAATGAAGTGATTCTAGGAAGCCCTTTGAAAATTTCCCTAAGGCAAATCAACATATATTAGATGACTTCCATGAAGTGGTGAGTGAATAGTGATAGGAGGATAAAGAAAACACTGTTAGAAAATATCATTTAAACCAACATAAATGGAAAGAACAACAACAGAGTTATTGAAACTTAAAGCTTTGAAATTGGAATGCCTAAGATCTTCCCCAAAGAAGAAGAAAAGCCTTTTAAGGTCAGTTAATAGCCATTGCTCAGAATATTGCACAGGCAGGTAGGACATCATATATTGCATAAGGGTTTGGGCAACACTAAGCCATGGCTAGATACTGCAGCACTATGTGCAAGAGACACCCATGTATTGTTACCTTCTTGTGGAAGGGGAATTAGAAGGCAGAATTAACTGCTTTGTCTAGGTAATAAACCATGGTATAGAATACTACATATAATGTGAAACTATTTTGATATCCTTCTTAATCATGTTGAATTACACACACCCCCTTTGTTTATGAGACGTTCCTCTGAGAGGGAAAGATGGGAAGGAAATTTTGGGAAAACAAATGTAGACTGTAAAAACAAACAGAAAAGACATCGCTAAATATGGAAAGGGATATCCACATCCAGAGAAGGAACTAGAGTCTAAATGCAGAGTGAAGCAAACTACTTGCTCTCTCAATTTTGCATTTAGTTTTGTTTCATCCCTTCTTTCTCATTGTTCACTCCATTGGTTATAGTCCTTCTTTATAACTTGACTAATGTTTAATGTGAAGGTATTTGTAGATCCTATATTTGATCACATGCTGCCATGGAAGGAAAGGGAAGTGAAGGAGGGGGAGGAAATTTGGAACTCAAGGGAATGTAGAAATGAATTTTGTAAATTTTATGTAAATAAATTTTAAAAAAGGAAAAAAATGTGGTTCAAGATGAAGTGGGAAAGGCACATGATAAGAGATAATTCAGAAGCTTTCTCTCCCTCTAGCACAGCTCTACTCTGGAGGGCACACAGAAGGGGAAGGACATTACAACCACATGAGAGCATAAATCAAAGAACTGAACATACTTTAAAGGACATGATCACCTGGATGCAGATGTGTGTTCCCTTTCAGCTACCTTTTGGCAGTATGACCATTAACTGATTGGAGTAAAAGTTAAATTCAATATCAAATTAGAAGGAAGGATGAAGACACAATATACACTTATTACAACAGAAATTAAAAAGGAATTGGTTCAAAGTAAAGATATTTACTCCTAAATATTTTTAAAGAAACTCAACAAATGTTATATTTAAAAAGATCATAAATTTTAAGTGAGGAAGCCAAAAGGTGTCCAGACAGCAACCTATTGGTCCTTTCCATAATAACCAGAGAGCTATGGCAACCAAGGGTATTGTCAATTAAACAAATGAGCACATACTTCAGTAATTTTTGGGAAAGAATGAGAAGATATTACATTCAGTATTGGCTCACAAAGTAATTTAAGTCCATTTGATGGAGGTGGGGTGGGAGGTAGGCATGAGGTGACAAGAATGCATTTTGATTTAAGCCTTAAAAAGGAATTTAAGAAATAGATACAACATGAAAAATTAGTGCTTCCCTCACATAAGTGAAAGACAGAATAACCATACTTGGACATTTTCTGATGAGTGTCCCCTTTTCTGTTTGATAAGGCAAAATTTTCTATGGTGATATTGAGTGGAGTAGAGGATGCCAACCAAGACCATACAAAAGAAATCCAGGCTACAAATTTCACATTTTTAGGCACTAACCATAAAGTCTCAAATTATCTAAAAGAAGGAAAAATTCTAGTACCTTGCCCCTAATGGACACATAAGAAATGTTCATTGATTTGATTTCCAGAGAAATGGAAAATATCACAGTGGGTGTTATCATGAACAAAGAAGAAAACCAAAACCAAAAACAAGTGCAGCCAAAAGCAAGAAGATTAGTCTTTGTTCCTGAACCTACATTCACATTTCTAGAAATCTTGAAGGGACTAGTCCAGGAGAGCAGACTGATGAGAGCCAGCTCTGGCCAGCAAATTCACCTACCCCATGGGCGATTTGAAGACATCTCACTGTGGAACAGAGGATCAGTCAGAACTTGGTAAGAGAAAGTGCAGGAGCCGCTTCTCCTGGGGCTATCAGCCCACAGTGTGGATGTCTAAAAATCCCCTACTGGAACCTCCAGGAGCCAAGATGGCAGAGTAAATGCTTTGTCCTCTAATCCCCCTCCCTGACTCTGAAAACCCAGAGATAAATGCCTCACCCACTGTAAAATCCTGAAACAGTGGAAAGAGCCTTAGGCTAGAGGTAGGGTGTAAGTGAAGAAGTATGGAGTCTGAACTGAAGGGCTGGAGGTGTTCCAACAAGCCCCAACTCAGCTGACCAGCAGGAGATCCCAAAACTAATGGGGGTGGAGCCAGCAAGCACTAACAACAGAAGCCCAAGTGTGCCTTAGCACCACCAGAGGAATCTGCAGACCCCGGTGCTGCTGACCACCAGCTGCTGAGCCTGCCTGAGCTGTAGCCCATGGGCACAGAGAAGAAAACCTGAACTGGCCAGACCACTCCTCCCCAATACGTTACTCTGTGAGCCTCAGGGTAACTCAGGGGAATCACTGAGAATCCTGGCCTTGGCCTAACTCTAGTCACACAGAGGCTACAGCACACAAAGTCAACAAACAGGCACCAACTCCCAGCCTGAGAAGCATGGTATATCTGTACCCCAGAAGCAGAAATCCACTCTAAAAATCCAGGACAAAGGTAATCACAATGGGCAAGAAGGAATCTGTGAAATCAAGAACTATCCTTTTATAGTGAGCAAGAACGACCTAATTCAGAGGACAACCTAGACTCTATACTCACACCTGAGACCACAGAATGAAATATGGACTGGTCTCAAGCACAAAAGTATTCTTGGAGGACGTCAAGAAAGATTTTAAAGCCAAATTAGGCAGGTAAAAGATACATTTAAATCTACATTGACCAATTTGGAAAAAAATTCACTGAAGAAAACAAATCCTTAAAAAGAAAAATTTGTGAACTGGGATAGGAGGTTCAAAATCTAACTGGAGAAAATGTCTCCCAAAAAAGGAGCTTCAAAAATTAACGGAGGAAAATAATTTAATAAAAATTAGCATTAGTCAAATTGAAGCTAAGGATTCTATGATGAATATTCAGTCAAACAAAACATAAAGATTGAAAAATTAGGGAAAAAGTGTAAAATAACTGACTGGAAAAACAACTGACCTGGAGAATACATCTAGGAGAGATAACCTAAGAATTATTGGACGACATCCTCCAAGAGATTGTCAAAGAAAACTGTCCTGAAGTCCTAGAATCAGAGGGTAAAATAGGTATTAAAAAATTCACCAGACCCTTCCTGAAAGAGATCTCAAATTGAAAACTCCAAGAAATATTGTAGCCAAATTCCAGAATTATAAGGTCAAGGAGAAAATACTGCAAGCAGCCAAAAGAAAACAATTTACATATCGTGGAACTACAGTCAGGATCACACAGGACCTATCAGCTTCTACATTAAAAGATAGGAGGGATTGGAAAATTAATTTAAAAAGAGAGAAAGAGAGAATAGTCTATGCAAATGCCCTGGAAATTCCTAAATTGTGAAAGAGTCAATTTCATAATGGTAGTTGTTTCTCTGTAGGTCCACAACATCAGAGGTTTATATGAAAAACCACGAAGTAGGTTTTTTACAAGACAGTCACAAAGGTCTCTTTAAACTTTGAGTCAGAAATATACATACACATAAATGGATGTTTCTATTTTCTCTCTATGTATCATGCTCTACAATATTGCTATCCTTGTGCTCTAGGCCTTTTAAGACCAGATAATAGCAATAGACCAGCATATTATGCATGCATTACTGAGCAGGAATTTGCATATTGTATATGGGTTTGATTAATCCTAACTGATGGGCTGTGTGTATTTTGGCTCTGTGTGCAAGAGATGCTGATGCATTATGATACTTAGTCATGGAAGGGGAATTAGAGTTCAGAAACCTGCAGAAGAAATGGTAGTGACTCTGCTTGGAATTTACATATAATTAGTGGCCCAAGTAATTTTGGTTCTGCTGCCCAACAAAAGTGTCCTATGAATATCACTGAGCATTGAACTATTGAATGTCAGAATGACAGAGTGTTTGCCAGATAGAAATGAGCCTCCATTTTTTTCCAGAGAGGTTTGAATGCTGTAATAAAGTTTCATCCATGAAAAAAGGAGACATAGTACAGCATCCTCATTAGGTTTTCATTTCTGTGCTCACTAAGTTCCAGAGTCATTGAACAGAGACTCTGCCAGTTGTGAGAAATGGTGCCAAGCAAGTTCATTTCGTTCAGAACTATCATCTGTTTTTAATGAACTGTAATCATGAGGATAATTTCAAACATATGTTCAGCATATTTTAAAAATGTACTATCATTTAAAATGTGGCAAATAATTCATGTACATTATATAATATGCACACATATATCCACACATACAATCATATATTTACATGCAGACATATGTACACATTCATAAACACTATATATAATACATATACACACATATATACACCTACACAGGTCCACATCTAGAAAGGTTTCATGGCCTAATGAGTAGAAGAAGCAGCCTCAGAGCCAGGATGAACTGGTTTAAATTTTTATCCATGACACTGGCTTTGTGATCCTGAGCAAGTTACTGAGCCTCTCAGTGTTCTCTAATACTATACATTGCAGAGAAGGTGCCAACCTGAATCTGTAGAGGGAGATTCCTTACCAAAGAGTTCCCTATACTAGTGAAATCAAACGTCTAGAACCTATACTTAAAATTCTACATTTATATATGTATGCATGTGAAACTTGGTTTAATGTATACATGCATATATATGTGGGTGTATCTATACATACATATATACATGTGAATGTACATATATGCATATATGTAGGCAAGGTTTTTCACATATATGTTCGTGTGTGTGTATATGTGTGTGTGTGTGTAGGCAAGGTTTCTTGTAGAGATTTTGCATTGATTCATTCCTAAGAGTTACAAACATTGTTTTTTCCCTGATCATAATGAAAGAGCTTTCATTCACCTGTGACTCTGAAGCCCCTAGATAAGTGAGCACATTCTGAAAGACTGTTTCTATATTGGATTGGTTCCATTTTCCTACACTAAGTTATCTGTTTATTGTGCCTCATGGATATAGATAGATACTTATCCATTTATTTCTATATATAACCAAAATGGCTGCACATGGTCAGAGTAAATGTATAAGGAAAGAAAGAAACATAGAAATCCTGTCAGTGTAAAAATGTGAGAAGAAGGCTAAAGGGTCTCTAGAAAATACTGCAATTAAGAAGGTAAAGGAAAATTATTATTAGAGCCTTCTCTGGGAAAGAAAGTGACTTCCTTCAGGAGATTCTAAGACCTTTTTATTGGGAAGGTCCCTTTAAAAGTAATATCTCTTAAATAATAGATGTCATTGCGGTTTTCTAAAAACAGTAAAGGATTTGGAATCCAATTTGGATCTAGATTGTGTCCCAGGGCTGGCAATTGGTTTCTCTTTTAATTTTATTTTATAAAAATGGGGAGGGTGCTTTAGACAATATGGTCATTAAAATCCCTTCCAGGATAATAGCCCATTATTCCTTCCCCTCTTCACCCCTCCCCCCATTCAGAAAACAAACTTTGAAACAGCTTCAGGATCTCCAATGTTTGGAGACAAGCAGTTAATTCACATTTGCATTTTGTTCCTTGATAAATAAACTAATTTTCCCACTATAATGTGATGGTGGTACAAATGGTATACAAGTGTGTACCATTTGTAGTTGTTCATGTGATCTGACATGTCGACACTCAAGGTCCTTATGTCTTACATTCTATTCAGAAGTTCATCCAACCTCATATTCATTGCTTCCATGACACTGTCCATCTCATACTCTGCTGTCCCCTTTTCCTTTTCCCATCAATCTTTCCCAACATCAGAGTCTTTTGCAATGAGTCCTCTCCGCATTATGTGACTAAAGGATTTAACTTAAGCTTCAGTGTTTGTCCTTCCAGTGAGTAGTCTGAGTAAATTTCTTTAAGTATTAACTGATTTGATCTCCTTGATGTCCAACGGATTCTCAGAAATATGCTCTAGCACCACAATTTGAAAGTATCAGTTCTACAGCACTCAATTTTTGGTATAGCCCAACTTGAATAGCCATACATTGCAATTTGAAAAAAAAACATAGCCTTAACTATGCAGACTTTTGCTGACAAGGTGATGTCTTTGCTTTATAACGTGTGTCCAGATTTGCCAAAGCTTTCCTTCCAAGGAGCGAGTGTCTTTTAAGTGAACTTTGAGCCCAAGAAAATAAAGCTGACACTCCTTCCATGTCTTCTCCCTGTATTTGCCAGTGAATGATGGCAGCAGTGGCCATGATCTTGGTTTTATTCATCTCAAACATCAAGCCAGCTTTCACACTCTCCTCTTTCACCCTTATCAAGCTTACTTTTTCTTCACTTTCTCAGTGGCGTCATCTGCGTATTTGAGATTGTTGATATTTCTCCCAGAAGCTTAATTCCAACTTTTGATCCCTGCAGCCTTTTTTGTCTTCATTAATCTGTTTGTTTACTTTTAGTCTACAAGATTCAATTCCATAATTCCTTGAGTTTCAAATTTACTTTCCCTCCCTCCCCTCCCCCCCACAATGGCATACAATCCAGTGTAGGATCTGCAAATATTTTCCATTATACATAAGTCAGGTTACAAAGGTGGATTGTACTAGATGGCATGAAAAATGGTAAAGAGGAAATGAAACCACACAATAAAAAGAAAAAGTTCAAGTAGTTTGCTTCAATCAGGATTCAAACTCAGTTCTTTCTAATTCTTTCTCTGGATTGATTCCCTCAGTCTTACATTTTACATGATGCACTCTTTATAGTAGTTTAATAATTACCTTTCCCAATTTTAAACCAGTCAGTCATTCCATGCTTGGTTTTAACTGCTGCTTCTTGACCCATGTACACTTACATTAGGAGACAAGAAAGATGATTTGGTATTCTCATATCTTTGAGGACTTGACACATTTTGTGGTGATCCACATAGTCAAAGGCTTTAAGTGTAGTTAATGAAACAGAAAAAGATGCTTGTCTGGAACTCCCTTGTTTTCTCTGTGATTCAGTAAATGTTGGCAATTTGGTCTCTAGCTCCTCTGCCTCTTCAAAAATTAGCCTGCTTGCCAAGTAGGTGAAACAGTGAATAGAGCACTGACCCTGGAGTCAGGAGGATCTGAGTTCAAATACGGCCTCAGACGCTTCACAGTTGTGTGACCATAGGTGTTGGGGCCCTTTAAGACTCTACCCGAACTCTGAGAACCCATGGAAACCTCAGGCAAAGGACAGAGCAACACAAGCAGGGTTAAAGGGGCACCTGGGTGTGTATTCTCCCCCGTGATTTTGGGGTATTGGGTATGCGCTGCTAACGGAAGCACTCCCCTGCCATGAGAAGCTTGTTACTGCTGAGGCACGTGGGAAAAGAGAGTCGAGGGAGGGGAAAGGAGCTAAAAGGAGGGAGGCAAGGTGAAAGGGGGAGGAGGGAGAGAAGAGGGGATCGTGAACAAGAAAGAGATTAAACGGCAAGACATTACATCTTGGTGTCAGGACTCCTTTGTCTGTTTGGGAGGAGCTGGCTCTTCCGAGGGGTTTGTGGGGCTGAACCGGGTTGTAGGGGCGACCAGAGTGACTAGAGCTGTGGTGGCAGCTGGAGAGAGGGTTGTAGAAGCAGCTCGGGTCGTAGGGGTGACCAGAGTGACCAGACTGTAGGGGCAGCTGGAGAAGGGTTTGTGGAGGCAAGCCGGGTCGTAGGGGCGACAGGAATCGTGGAAGGCAATTGGAGTGCTGTAGAGGCGGCAGGAGAGAGGAGTTTGACGACAGCCCTGTAAGGTGGGTCCTAACACATAGGCAAGTCAATTGCCCCAATTGCCTTGCTTTTCCCCCTCCAAAAAAATCAGCCTGCTTCTCTGGTAATTCTGGATTCACATATTGGTGAAGCTGAGCTTGCAGAATCTTAATTGTAACCTCGCTGCATGTGAAATGAATGCAGTTATTCAGTAATTTGAACATTTTTGGCATTGCTCTTTAGGACTAGGATGAAAACTGATGTTTTCTGATCCAGTAGCCACTGTTGAGTTTTCCAAATTTGTTGGCATATTGAGTGCAACTCTTTGATGGCATCATTATTTAAAATTTTAAATAGCTCAGGGGAATTCTGTCACTTCCACTAACCTTATTGTTTGCAATAATTTGTAAGACCCACTTTACTTCATTCTCTAGGGTCTCTGGCTCTAGATCAGTGACCACACCATCATCATTATTGGTAATTTTAAAATCTTTCTTTTAAAATTCTTCCATATATTCTTGTTGCCTCTTCTTAATCTCTTCTATTTCTCTTAACTGAAATCCCTATCATTTTTGGTTTTGATCATGCCCACTTTTTTGCATGAAATTTTCTCTTGATATCTCTAAATTTCTGGAAAAAATCTGCCTTTCTCATTGTCTTGTTTTCTTCCATTTCTTGTCATTAATAATTGCATAAAACATCTTCTTTCTCTTCACTATTCTAATTAAATCTGTATTCAATTAGGTATATATATATATTTCCTTTCTTTTTCCTTCATTCCTCAGTTTTTAAAATGTCTCACCAGGCAAAGATTTTGCTTTCTTAATCTTTCTTTGGGATTTTGTCATCATTATTGTTATTGCTGTCTCCTGTATCATATAATGAACCTCTGTCCATAGGTCTTTAGGCACCCTGCAAACAGATCTAGTCCCTTAAATCTATTCATCACTTCAACTTCGTGTGCACAAGGGATATCATTTAGTTCTGAGCCACACTCAGTTCCGGGTTTTATTCTAACTGGCTGTGGAGCTCCTCTACTTTTTGCTACAAAGTGTATGATCAATCTGATGCTGATCTTCACTATTAGGCAATTCCCACATGTAGAGTTGCCTTTTGGAAAAGAGTGTTTGCTATGAGGAGGGGGTTTTTCTTTGCTCTGCTTCCTTCTGTACTCCAAGGCCAAATGTGTCTGTTGTGCCAATTCTCTTTTGGTTCCCTTCTTTGGCCTTACAATCCCCTTTGATGGATGAGATAATTTATGTTCATATTAGAGGATGTCATAAGTCTTCATGGACCTGAGCAACTTTGGCCTCTTTGGCATCAGTTGTTGGAGCATAAACATGTGTTAATGGTGATGTTGAATGATTTGCCTGGGGTTTTAATAGATACCATCCTGTAGTTCTTGAGGTAATTACATTGCTTTTCCCACCCTTCTATTGACTATGAGGGGTACTCCATTTCTTCTAAGGGATCTTTATGCATAGTAGTAGCTGGAATGATCACCTTAATTAAACTCACCCGTTTCCATTCATTTGAGTTCACTGCTACCCAGGCTGTTGATGTTTAATTTTTCCATCTCTTATTTGACCACATCCAACTTATCTTGGCTCATAAATCTTACCTTCTAGGTTCATAGGTAATTTTGATCTTTTCAGGGTTGGACTGTCCTTTGGTCACCAGACCCATTCTTATCTGATATTCCTTTTAGCTTTGCAAAAGCCACGTCATTCTTTTTGGAGCTATTTGTAGTTGTTCCCTGCTTTTCCAGTATGGAAGTGTTCTAGTACAGTGTTTTGGACACCTTCTTACCCTAGGAGCTCTTCTTCCTGTGTTATATCTTTTATCATTTTGATACTGCCCCTGGGGTTTTCTTGGCAAGACATAGGAATGGTTTGTTCTTTCCTTGTCCAGTGGATCACCTTTTCTTTTTTAGAAATATGAATATCATAATACTGATTTTAGACAGGTGTCCCCTTCTGGGAGGTTCACGGAATTTAAGGTATTTATGCAAGGACTAATGACCAATAAGTAAATCAAGCAGAAATGGGACCCAGATCTTTAGATGTCACATTAATTGTTATCAACTAGGCCATATCTCACCACATAGGGCATTGAAACTTGGTCATTTACTTAATTGATTTCAAAGTACCTACTATGCTTACTGATCTAGTGACTGACCGAAACAATTTATTAAGTGATTACCGTTTTCTGTGTTAGGAACTAGGGACACAAAGTAGGAGGAAGTGAGTGAAAGCCCTTACTTTGAATCAGAGGATCCTTTTTTCAAATCCTGCTACTGATTTTTATTACCTGTGGGAACATGGGCAAGTAGCTTATCCTCTCTGAGTATTAATTTCGTCACCTGTAATGTGAAGAGGTTGAACTAGATGCCTTCTGAGGTCCCCTACATCTTTCAGTCTAAGAACCTCAGTTTATGATTGTTTATGCCTACATGACTGAGTTGTATCTGATTATATATAGAATTATATCATATCATATAATCAACAAAATATACCTGAGAGCAGGAATCCCTAAAACTGGAACTCGCCTCCCTCATTTTCTGTCTCCAGTGGATCTGTAATCAACCAATAAAGGATTAGAAGATAGGTCTCATCTCATTCTTCTTCTGATAGCTAATCATGAAGTGTATGTTGTGTCCACTACAACCATACCTTCATTTTCCCCATAACACTGAGACTCTGCCACCTTCCCTCACTGTACAAGTTGCCCACCTGTCCTGTTTTATACTGGGAACCAACTCCCAAAGTGAATTACCCTGGTACCAACAGCAGCAATTGCCCATATTCATTGGGATAACACATACCTTCCCACAGAGCATACCTACCACCCTGTACCCAGATCACTGCCATGTTGCGTACCCTTCCCCTAGAAGTTGAGTCTGTAGTATCTCCTCCTGAATCCTCATTACATGGCCTTTCAAGGAAACATGAGATTGAATTAACTTTCTTGTTGGTCTTATCACAAAAGCTGAATTTGAAATTCACCTTCTGAACTCAAGTGGAAGATAATATCTCTATCCCTATTGAATATTATTGTATGAAACTTGGCACAAGCTTCTAACATGTCAAAATCTTGTTTGACCCTGTTTATGTCGTACAATATGTTAAAGACCTTTCCTAGCCTCAGGCAATTTGCAAATTAATAAGTATGCTGAAGTAGGTCAGACCTGCCTGAGGCAGAAATAGTCCCTCAATTTCAGTTTCAAGACTAGAATAGAATGAGACACTTTCATTCTTTCTAGCAATTAAAAAAAAAAAGGAGGTACATCGCCTTAATAAGGAAAGGCGATTTGGTGAGGATGGAGTATTGTTTCAGGTGAGCACCATATTCTTGTGCCCTGGATGGGAATGCAATTAGTCTGTCACTCAGGTACCTCAGGAAAGAGCTAGAATTTTTCCTACTCAGTTGACTAGGAAACTACACGAATGACCTGAGCCTTGGTTCTCCAGTCTCAGTGATACTCTCCATGCATTTAAGGAAAAGAAGCGGCCTATCCAATGTCTCAGAGGGAAGGCATGAGCAGTGGAGGGGGGATCTAGACTTAGGAAATCTTCAGGAAGAATTTGATATTGGAACTGAATATTAGAGGAAGTCAAAGAAGCCAAATGGTGGAAGTGAAAAGGGTGATTGGGAAGATGGGGTGTCGTGTGAGGAATAACCAGAAAGCCAAGGGCTACTGAAATCCAAAGAAGGGAGTAAGAAGACTGGATATATACTAGGAGGTCACATTCTAAATGAATTTGCATCTAAAAGGTTTATTTGATCCTAGAAGTTATGGGGAGCCACTGGAGCTCATTGATAGAGGGTTTCCTCAAGCCACCATCTCACATTATTAGCTGGCTACTGGACATTTCACAATGGGTGTCCCAAAGCCATCTCAACCTTAACATGTCTAAAGGAGAAAGCCTGATCTTTCCCTGCAAAGCTTCCTTTCACCAAAATGTGTCCATTACTGCCAAGAGCATTTTTACATTCCCAGTCATCCAAAGATTGCAACACTGTTATTTTCCTCAGGTCATCACTCCCCCCTCACAATTCCAATCAGTTGACAAATATCATGATTTCCACAGTCAAAACATATCTTGATTACACCACCTTCTCACTCACACAAACATGAGTACACACACTCATTATGTCATGGTAGATCTAGTACAAGAGTTTCATCATTGTTTTCCTTTTCTTAAGTCTCTCCCCATTCCAGTTTATCTTCCACAAAACAAGGGTTCTTCCTAAATCTTAATTCTGCCAAAATTATTTTCTTAAACTTGTTAAATACAGGAGTTTCCCTATCATTTCATGATCGTATATATGTGTATATGCATATATAAACATAAACACATACACATATTTACACATACATACATGCCATCTATACATGTATGTGTATATGTGTATGTATATACGCCTTCTACAATCTGGCTTCTTCCTCACCTGACAGTTTGATTATGCTTTCCTTCCCTCTGTATACTCTATGAGCCATTCACCCCACCTAATTGTTTTTGTTTGAATCATTATTATTCCATCACTTTTCATGGCAACCATTCATTGACCACAATGATCAGAAGACCCTCATTTTCAGTACTTCTAGGTTTTTTTAGCTTTCTTCAAGGATCGATTCATGTTCTTTCATTGATAAAAACTGCCCTCTTCTCTTTCTCCCCACTTTTTCTCTTTCTCTTTTTTTCTCCTTTTTTTCTGTCTTTATCTCTGCCTCTCTGTGTCATTCTCTCTCTTTCTCATTCTCTATCTGTCTCTGCCTCTCTCTCTCTCTCTATCTGTCTCTGTCTCTCTCTGTTATACATGCATATACCACTCAAATTATCTTCAATTTAATTTATATCTGCATACTTTATTTTCCCAATATGATATATCTTTGAGGTCAGGGACTAATTTTGATTTTATCTGTCATATTCCCAGAGTACATTCCATATGGTAGGAATTGAATAAATGTTTGTAGTATAAATGAATAAATTAAATAATTTACAAAATGGCTTTCTCATGGCATTTAATCTATAGTCTACTTAGAGAAAAGGTAAAAAATCAGCACTGAATTAGAAGGAAGGGCACAGCAATAATGTATAGTGACTCCAATCTGACCTATTTTCGCAAGCTATTAACTTAGAAATTGTTAAGTGGATAAGGAAAAAGAAATTTATGACAATTTCCATAATTGCTTACAACAGTGTGATTGTTGTAAAAGAGTAGGTATAATGAGGAGGCCAAAAGATCCCAGAAAACACTGGGGCAAGAAAATGTTCCCCTGGGAAGAGGATTAGGAATGGTGTCATTATCAAATAGACACCTGAGAAGATCTCAACAACAGCTAAGCCCTAGCCCATCTTGTTCACATTTCCAGAACTCTTATAGGTATGTTCACATCTGTGGGGAATAGTCCACAAAACAAGCAGCCCTTTGGAGTATGTTATGGAGAGTGGGCCTCATCTTTATGATCACACCATAGGGTATGAGACAGACACAGAGAAGAGACAGAGAACTGTGCCTTAAGTGTATTGCTTGCCAATTGCATAAAAAGCATTGGAGCTCACAAATTAAATACAGCTTTAAAGGTTCTTCTCCTCCAAAGACATAACCAATGTGTATATTAAGGTGATGGAAGATCCCAAGTTTAGAGGCAACTGAAATGAGCTCTGTAGACAAATAAAATGGCAATTATAGATTTCAGGGTGGTGAAGAATAGGGAGGCACTTTCCCTTTACTGCCTTATTTTGCTAGTGAAGAAACTGGGTCCCAAAGATGTTGGGTGACTTGATCAGGATCACACAGGTAGGAAATGTCATAGACGGAGTTGAGTTCTTCTGACTGAAGAAACCCAGCTCTTTTCTACTGCATACTGCTGTCTCTCAAAAGAGTGACTGAATGACTGAAAGAATAAATGAATGATTAAATTAACTTCACAGTGTACATGCTACAACTCAGTATAGTACGTAGCATACAGTAGGTACTCAAGCAATGCCTGTCATCTTGGCTATGACTACTCTTTGATAACAGGTTCTCACTTTAAAAACCCTACAGTCTAGAGCTCCTTTGTCCTTCTGTGTGCGCACTACTATTGTTCTCTCAAATATCTTGAAGTGAGTGCTGCTGAAGAGCTGGACAGGGGCCACTTACGGCTGCTAAGTTTTCCTGCTCACATACCCATGTAGAGTGAGAAAACAGATGTTACCACTTGTTTTATTTGCTGTTTTTCATTTTACACACCTCGTCCAAAGATGTTTCCTTCTCTCCACTCTATTTGGATGGTCCCCGTGGCCTGTGATGATGTGGCATGAAGGACAAATCTGTGTGTGTGTGTGTGTGTGTGTGTGTGTGTGTGTGTGTATGCATGTGAATGCATTTGCACAATGAAGGGGAGGGAGCAGTGGGGATCTATTTGTCTAATCATAGAACTTTATCACTTTATATCATCAACTTTAAAATAAAAATAATGATGAAGGTGATGATGATGATTCAATACTCACATATATACATTGTTTTAATGTTGGAAAAGTGCCATTTACACACACACACACACACACACACACACACACACACACATTATCCCTTCAGCAATCCTGTGATGTAGGTGATATCATCAGCCCCATTTCAGGGACGAAGACATTTAGGCTGAGGTTTTAACCAACTTAGTGAGGTCACATAGTTAGCAATGTCCAATGCAAAAATCTGAAGTTAGGCATTACTAATCAAGAGAGCTGACTTTCCAGGGAAAATGGAATTCAGGAAATGAGAGGCAGGGGGGAGAATGAAGACAACTAAGAAAGTGGAGATACAGCCAGTAAATCTAACATGGCATAAAGCTTTCTTTTAGTGCACCAGGACAGCCTCCAATCCAATGAATGTAGATAGAACTGCTTTCCTGGAAAACTCCCCTTCTCACCTTTTTCTTCCCATTGTCCCTGCATTGGTTAAGATTCACAATCCCTAGTTTCTCAGGGAGCTGGTGAACAGAAATAAATTGAACTATTTCAAATGGTCCTTGAAGATTAAAGTGACAGGTCAGTGATTTGTATTTAGATTATTAACCTGGTCTTTTCATCCTGAAATCACCCATCCCATGTCTTCTCCTTGTCAGGTGGGTAAACTGGGATGAAATAGTAAATATTCTGGTGTAGTGGCCCTAATGACAGCATCCAGTGATGTTCTTTTCCACACAAAGTAAAGTTCTGGTGCCTTCCCTCTGAATGTGGTCCTAGCAGCCTGTGTGGCCACCCACTCTGCATATCTGGGAAGAGTTGTAGCTAGCACAGTGCCAGTGGCCTCAGGGATAAGATTTTAAATGGTTGTCCCATGGGCATAGAACTATACATACATCCCTTGGAGACAGGGGCTGCCAGACTTTAAGCGGCCTGGGACAGAAGTGGCAGTTTCCAGAGGGTGGGTTGCTTGCTTAGCTGTAAGGCTGCTCACATCCAGTCCACACAGAACTGGTTGCAAAGCTGATAGAAATATTAGTGACTGGCCTTAGAGAAACTCTCAGAATGGTGAATCCCTTCCCTCCTTCCCACCTAGGAGCAGAGGTGAGGACTTTATCATTATAATTTAGAAATGGGCATTTGTGGAGGATAGAGAAGCTTAGGTGGATGAGAATTTGTTTCTCCTGTCACCAAAGGAAAGCACTGAGATTCGGGGGTGGGGGGTTTAGTCTGTCATCTTCTTCCTTCATACCTACCTACTTTCTGTTTCTTTGCACATTCCCCATCCATGCTAGGAACTGATGTGCCCAGAATACCAGGGCCTGGTGAATTGTTTTCCTTATAATGCAAACAAATAATGCGTGAATAGAATTCCAACAGAGTAGTATTGGATTTGGTTTGGTCCTTTATTATTCATGAGTAAATGTACAAAGAAAGAAGAAAACACACACACTTGCTCCTGGCTCCCTGACTATTTCTTCCTTTCTCAGTTCATGAAAATATGAGGCATGGGCTCTCCCCAAATCCTGAGATATATCCCTATGTTTGCACCCCAAGGTAGTTGCCACACATGCAGTGGGTTCTGTTCTGTAAATATTTATCTACCTTGTCCTTTCATCATGACAGGTTCTACCCATACTGACCCAGATCCAACCCTTCCAGGACACGGGAGAGGCCTTTCAGAGCTTTTGTGGGCGAGTCATCTCCCTTTCCCATGCTGGCAACTTCCATGGCTAAACTGAAATACTCTAAATATGGCCAAGGGCAAAAGCATTGGGGCTTTGGAGTGAAAGCAAAGGGCAGTAGAAGGGGCCTGTCCTTTCCTGCCTGCCAGTCAGTCTAACAATAAGGGCAGTTGATTTGGAGTTAGAAGATCTGGGATCCAGCCCAGCTCTGGCACTTCTGAGCTTTGTTACTTGGAAAGTATCTTAACCTCAGTTGGTCTCTTTTATTCTCTCTGTAAAGTGAGGGGGGGTAGACTAAATCAGCTCTAAGGCTGATCCCATAAATGGTCAAAGGACATGAACGGGCTGTTTTCAGAGGAAGAAATAAAAGGCATCTATAACCATATGAAAAAATGCTCTAAATCGCTATTGATTAGAGAAATGCAAATCAAATCAATTCTGAGTTCTGAGGTACCACATCTCACCGGTCAGATTGGCTAAGATGACAAAAGAGGAAAATGACAAACGCTGGAGAGGATGTGGAGAAACTGGAGCCCTAGTGCATTGTTGGTGGAGTTGTACACTGATCCAACCATTCTGGAGAGCAATCTGGAACTATGCCCAGAGGGCTATAAATAAGTGCATACCCTTTTACCCAGCAATACCACTTCTAGGGTTGTATCCCAAAGAGACCATGGGAAGAGGACCCATATGTACAAAACTATTTATAGCAGCTCTTTTTTCTGGTGGCACAGAATTGGAAATCAAGGGGATATCTGTCAATTGGGGAATGGCTGAACAAGTCATGACATGGAATTGGAATACTACTTGTGCTATAAGAAATGAGGAGCAGATAGGCTTCTTAATAACCTGGAGACACTTATGTAAACTGATGTTGAGCAAGAAGAGCAGAAGCAGGAGAAATTTGTACACAATTACAGACATATGTATGCGTGTTGACTAACTTGGATAGACTGGGCTCCTCTTAGCAATGCAAGGCTATAAGACAACTCCTGAAGACTCGTGATGGAAAGGATGTCCATATCCAGAGAGAGAACTACAGTTTGAATGCAGATTGAAGCAAACTACCTGCTCTCTTTCTTTTTCCTGTTTTGCTTTGTTTCATCTTTCCCATTGTTCATCCCATTGGTTATAATCCTTCTTTACAACCTGACTAATGTTTAATGTGAACGTATTTGTAGATCTTATATATGATTGTATGCCACCATGGGGGAGGCGGGAGGTAAGGGAGGGGGAGAAAATTTGAAACTCAAGGGATTGTGGAACTGAATGTGTAAAATAAAAGTAAATGAATTAATTAATTTACAGAAAAAGAAGACTCATCTCCGGGATTTCAAATCTGACCTCATATACTTATTATCAGTGTGACCTTGGACAAGTCACTTAACACTGTTTGCTTCAGTTTCCTCATTTGCAAAATGAGCTGGAGAAGGAAATGACAAACCATCCTAGTATTTTTGCCAAGAAAACACAAATAGGATCACAGAGAGTTTGAAATGACTGAAAAATGTCTCAGTAAGAACAAAGGTCCCTTCCTGCTCTAGACCTTATGTTCCAATGATTAAATAAAACTTTGGACTAGAAAGATCTGTAGGGCCTTTCCACAGTCTGCATGTCATGGTCTATTAACCATATGATGGTGGCAGAGTAGGGAGCACTTTAATAGCCTTTCCACATGACATGTTCTATAATTCTCTTGCACAAGTAGTTGTGGTGACTTTGAAGGAAGATAATGTAAGTATTCTAGCCTTGGATTCATTCTGCAATTTCAAATTTGAAATTTCTAATGGGAATATACAGTGCTTGAAACTTGATTTCTCTCAGCACCTTAGAGGTGAGGGTGAGCTAACTCCCACACCACAGCACACACTCCCATACCACACCACACCACACCAACCTAAGCCTCCTGCTACAGGTTCAAAGATAGGACAGTCACTCTTCTCATGGCCATGAAAGCATTCTTTTGAACTAACCTATTGACCATCAGCCTTTGAGCACTCACCCATATTGTCCACATCCTTTGGAATTCCCTAAGCACACATCTGACCATATCACACACACCCCTTCACCCTTCATTAAGCTCAGTTGTCTTCATGTTGTCTCTAGAATCAAAGATAAAAGCCTTTGCCATGAAGGCTCTTTCCAGGTTGGCCCCAAACCCCCTTAGCAGAGTTGTCATATGCAATTGAGGAAGCCAGGATGCAGACAATACGATTCTTGCCTCCCTCATTGGATTGGGATGTCCTTGAGGCCAAGGACTGTCTTTTGCCTTTTTTTGTATCTTCATTGCTTAGCACAGTGCCTAACACATAGGTGGCACCTAATAAATGCTGATAGATGGATGAGTATGAAATTTAGAGTCAGAAGTTTCAAAGCCTTCTTCAGACACTATGACCTTTGGCAATTCATTTTATTGTTATCTCATCTATCAAATACAGATGATAGTAGTACCCAATTCACTGAGTTGTTGTGAGGATCACATGAGCTAAACTTTTAAGTGACATGAATATTAACTATTCATTGTTTAGTCCCTTCAGCCTTGTCTGTCTCTCTCTGATCCCATTTGGGATTTATTGGCTAAGATACTGGAGTGGTTAGCCATTTCCTTCTCCAGCTCATTTTATAGATGAGGAAGTTGAGGTAAACAGGGTTAAATGACTTGCCCAGGGGCGGCTAGGTGGCACAGTGAGTAAGAGCACCGGCCTTGGAGTTGGGATGACCCGGGATAGAAACCGGCCTCAGAAAATGAGCACCCACACATAAATAATGACTAGCCGTGTAACCTTGAGCAAGTTACTTAACCCCAATTGCTTTTAAAAATTTAAAAAAAATGACTTGCCCAGGGTCACACAGGTAGTTCACCTGAGACTGGATTTGAACTCAAATATTCCTGATTCCAGGCTCAGTGCCTACCCACTTTGTCACCTCCCTCTCCACTTTTCACTACCCTTGCACTTACGACTGAGCCAAATTGAGGTCTTTACAAGAGATCCCATTGTTCATATTTGTGCTTTTGCAAGGCTCTCCCCTGTGCTTCTAATGCTCTTACATAGCTGGGCTTCCCTAGCTTCCTCCAAGGTTTAGTGCCTCTTCCATGAGGTTTTTCTGACCACTTAATGGTTTTCATATTTCAGTCGTGCACACGATGTCTTTGTGGCATCAAGTTCAGAGGAGAGGAAGAATAGTACAGTGGATAGAAAAAAGATCACCACAAAGCTAGAAGGATTCAGCTTCCAGTCCCACCTTGGACACACGCTGGCTGTGTGAGGCCAAGTCATTTAACCTCTCTCTAAAATTAATCATGAGAGAAAAGCCACAACAAACCTGGTTGGATAGAAGATGGTTCTTCCCATCTGTCTCATTTACCAAAGACATCACATGTTGCTATTCCTATGCATATAACACAGGGGTAGAGGATCTGCCTACACATTCTCTCCTCCCATCAAACATCAGCCCCTTGGTGGCACGTTTTGTTTTTGTCATGGTGTTCCCAGTGCTTATCATATCAGCACATAGTAGGCACTTAATAAATGTTTGTTGATTTAGTAATTGACATCAAACCTCGTAGTTCATGGAAATAGCAAAGTTTTAGGGTACTCTAAACTGGCTCTATCCCCTAAACCCTCAAGGACACTCCTCAACTACCATGCCATGAGATATTCAGATATTTGGGACTTTAGCTCTCTTACACTTGAATCAATTTTGACTCAGCCCATGCTGGCCAGACCTTGCTTGTGACTCACTAATTCTGCTGTCTTAAAATTGATGTTCTCTTCTCCCTTGGTGTCATGCTTCCCTGTTCTGTGCCTTCAGAAAAAGAAAGAACTCACATGTTCCCCATATCCCTGACTTCAGGAAAGCTCAGATTTCTATATTTGATGAACTTATTCTCTTATGTTGTTTTGCAGTTGATTTTGTCTTATTTTGCATTTTTGATTTGTATGTGTTGAGGCCTCTTATCTTAGAAAAGCAGTGGATTTGAAGAAAAAGAGCTGAGATCTGAATGCTCACTTGGTTGTATAATATGCTGATGATCTTAGAAAAGTCTATTTTTCTAGGTACGAGAGTCCCCCATACCCCCACCCCTAGTGAACAGTCACTGGAAACTGTTTGTTCGGGCTACCCAACAAGTGCACATGGAAGAAACCAGTCCAGCTTTCCATGGACCAAGTGAAAAACCATCCTTATTTATAATGCAAGAGGAGACTTTATTGTTAAGCCTTTATTATTTTTTTCCATTGAGTAAATTAGGCAGTTTTGAAAATTGTGTAAGGTGTAAGGTTCTCATTTAGGGATGCTAAATAACCCCTCTGAAAGCGTGAAGGTAACTTTCAATGTTGCTTCAGAGATATATATTAACAAAATATTGAGGTTCAGGTCAACTTTTCCTTATTCTAATAAGGACGACAACTTAAGGAGCATTTATTAAATGCCTAATACATGCCATGTACTGTCCTAGGTTCAAAGTATACAAAGAAAGTCAGATAGTCCATGCTTTCAGGAGCTCACATTCTTTATTCAATCAACAAGCCATTTTTTTAAATTAAAAGTATTTATTAAGAACTTACTATGTTCCAGATAGCATGCTAAGTATTGATGGAACAAATTAAAAAGCAAAGACAATTCCTGTCCTCCAGGAGCTTGCATTCTAATGGTGGAAACAACATACAAAGGAAAATGGTGGTCAGACAGGGAGAGGCACTTGGTTCAGAACCTTGCGTGGTATGGTGAATGGGCCTAAATAGAAAAAAATGGACCAATTTAATTCAGGAGCCAACATGATCATGGCCTATGACTCTAGAACTGGAGAGAGGGAGGGGAAGGAAACAAAAGGTGTGCTAATGATAGTAAGGTACAGTTAGCTCTAGTATAACTGGAATTTCAAAAACGTGACCGTTTCAATGAGATTGCTACATTAGGGACATTTTTTTTCAGCATAACTAGGATTTCAACTTGACTTATATTCTATTTCTTATGCTGAAAACGGCACCACTAAACAATATTTCAGAAGTTGCAATCTTGCTCACACCCACTTCCACAAGAAAATTTCAGTTTTTTGTTTTTTTTTTACCCCCAAGGTAAAGGGGCATATTTCTTGTATAGCTTCTGGTACCTGGGAGTTGTAAGTGGAGGATAGCTGAGCCTCACCACCCAATCCCACACTCATCTCCATCCTCTCTTCTACGCCCAGAGTCATTCCCTTTCCCCTTAGCCTCTGGTCCAGAAGCCAAGAGTGACCAGACCAAATTCTACAGCAGTCTGGGGCATAGTCCAAGAAATAGCCTGAGGCAGCAGATGTGGTCACTATCTGTTGTAATATTTATGTATTTCTTTTTTTTTTCTAATTAAACAAATGCATTATTAACTTCTGGTCTACATCATTCATTTCCACCAGATTATGAGTTACATTTTTCCCCCATTTTCCCTACCCACCACCCCAGAATAGCAGTCCCACTAGATATCCCCTCATCCAATCTGCTCTCTCTCATATCTTCTCCCATACCCCCTTCGACTTTGCCATTAGGGCAAGGTGAATCTCTGAGCCCCACTGCCTGGACATCTTATGAAACATTTAATTTTAAAACTTCGATTTTCAGATTTCACATTTTTCACAATTACATATAAAACAAATTTTAATATACATTTACTTTTAAATTTTGAGTTTCAAATTCTCTCCCTCCCCAAGAAAATGAACAATTTGACATAGGTTATTCATGTGCAAGTGTGCAAAGTGTATTTCTATAGTAGTCATAATGTGAAAGAAACGGACCAAAAAAAGTGAAAATATAATTTTCATTCATTTTATTTTGAATTTGTGGAATAAAATGAGAATTTTCATAACATAATAAAGAAGATGATTGCACAAAGATGCAAATCCATTCTGTATCACTTACTATTCCATTAATATATATGATAAAATTATCATGTAATGCTTTTTTCTTCCCCCTACCGTAAAGAAGGCTACCATTAGAAACAAATATATGGATAGATGGATGTGTGTGTGCTTCTGTATGTGTGTTTGTCTGTATGTTTGTTTGTTTGTGTGTGTGTGTGTGTGTGTGTGTGTGTGTGTGTGTATGAAAGTATTCTATATATACTTCTATTTAGCAGTTCTTTCTCTGGATGCAAAGAACATCTTCCTTCATATGTCTTTTGTAGTTGATGTGCGTATTTAGTATAGTCAAAGTTATCCTTAAAACAATATTTTTGTTGGCATAAACAATGTTCTCTTCATTCTTCTCATTTCATTCTACATTATTAAGTCAGTCCATATTTTTCTAAGATTATTTAGCTCGTCATTTCTTTTTTTTTCTTTTTAAACTTGTTTATTTATAGCTTTCAACATTCATTTCCACAAGATTTTGAATTATACATTTTCCCCCATCTTTCCCCTACCCCCCACCTAAAGATAGTGGGCCTACTGAATACCCCTTCCCCCAATCTGCTCTCTCTTTTATCCTTCCCCTTCCACTCCCCCTAGCTTTCTAGTAAGACAAGATGGATTTCTATACCCCAGTGCCTGTATATCTTACTTCCCAGTTGCATGTAAAAAAGTAATTTTTTAACATTTGTTTTTAAAACTTTGATTTCCATATTATTTCTCTCATCCCCTCCTCACCTACCCTCACTGGAAAGACAAGCAATTCAATAAGGATTGAACATGTGTAGTTACCCAAATCATTTCCATAGTAGTTATACTGGGAAAGAATAATGATATTTCCCTCCATCCAAACCCAGCCCCCACTTATTATATTTTATACTTCGGCCCTGTCCCTTTTCAAAAGTGTTTCCTTGTAACAACCATCTCCCCCAATCTGCCCTCCCATTTATCATCTCCCTGTTATACATTTATCCCTTTCCCCGATATTTCCTATAGTGTACAATACCCAATTGAATGTGGATGTTATTCCCTCCTTAAGCCAAATTCAATGAGAATAAGGTTGTCCCATTCCCTTTCACCTTCCTGCTTTTGCTCTCCATTGTAACAGTTTTCTCTTGCCTCTTTTATATGAGATAATTTACCCTAATCTATCTCTCCCCTTCTCCTCCCAATAAATTCCACTCTTACCTCTTAATTTTATTTTTAGATATCATCCCTTCATATTCAACTCATTTTGTGCCCTCTATGTATACATGAACATACACATATGCCCACACTCATACATACATACACACACACACATACACCCTCACACACACACAGACATACACACACACACACACACACACACACACACACACACACACACATATATTCCCTTCACCTATCCTCATACTGAGAAAAGACTTATGAGTTACAATGATCATTTTTCCATGCATGAATATAAATAGCTCAACTTTAATAAGCTCCTTATCATTTCTTTTTCCTGTTTAACATCTCGTGATTCTCTTCTTGTATTTCAAAATTAATTTTTTTTTTTGGTTTTTGGAGGGCAATTGGGCTTAAGTAACTTTCCCAAGGCCACACAGCTAGGTTTTTATTTGTGTGTGCATTAAGTGTCTGAGGCCGGATCTGAACTCAGGTCCTTCTGACTCTAGGGCTGAAGCTCTACTCACTGTGCCACCTAGCCGCTCCCAAAGTTAAATTTTCTGTTAAGCTCTGGTGATTTCATCAAGAATACTTGAAAGTCCTCTATTTCATTGAATTATAATATTTTCTACTGAAGAACTATATTCAGTTTTGTTTGGTAGGGGATTCTTGGTTTTTTTTTTTTTTTTAAAAGCAATTGGGGTTAAGTAACTTGCTCAAGGTTACACGGCTAGTCATTATTTATGCGTGGGTGCTCATTTTCTGAGGCCGGATCTGATCTCGGGTCATCCAAACTCCGAGGCCGGCGCTCTTACTCACTGCGCCACCTAGCCGCCCCTTTAGGGCAATTGGGGTTAAGTAACTTGCCCAAGGTTACACGGCTAGGTTTTTGTTTGTATGAATTAAGTGTCAGAGGCCGGCTCCGAACTCAGGTCCTTCTGATTCCAGGGCCGGCGCTCTATTCACTGCGCCACCTAGCCGCCCTGGGATTCTTGGTTTTAATCCTAGGTCCTTTGACCTTCAGAATATCATATTCCAAGCCTTTCGATCTGTAAAGGGAACAGCTGCTAGATTTTGTGTTATCCTGATTGTGTTACACAGAACTCAAATTGTTTCTTCCTGACTGCTTTTAATATTTTCACCTTCACCTGGGAACTCTGAAACCTAGCTATAATATTCCTAGGAGTTTTCCTTTGGGGATTTTTTTCAAGAGGTAATTGGAGAATTCTTTCAATTTCTATTTTGCCCTCTGGTTCTAAAATATAAGGACACATTTTCTTGAGAATTTCTTTTTTTTTTAATTTTTTAGTTTACATCATTCATTTCCACAAGATTTTGAGTTACAGATTTTCTCCAGTTTTCCCCTACCCACCACCTCAAAAGAGAGATCCCACTGAATATCCCCTCCCCCACTCTGCTCTCTCCCATTTATTCCCCAACTTTCCAGTAGGGCATGGTGGATCTCTATGCCCCAGTTGCTGCATATCTTATTTCCCAGTTGCATGTCAAATGATAATAATAATAATAATAATATATGTGTATATGCATATACATATAAACATATATACATATAAATAAATACATATGTGTATCACACACACAGACACACACACACACACATATATATATATATATATATATATGTATATTTGATTTTAAAACTTTGAATTCTATATTCTTTCCCTTCCTCACTTGTCACCCACCCTCACTGGGAACATAAGCACTTCAATATAAGCTGTACCTGTGTAGCTATGCAGAATATTTCCATAGTGGATATACTGTGAAACACTGAATGTATTTACCTCCATCCTATCCCACACCCACTTATTCTATTATCTACTTTTATCCTGACCCTTTTCAAAAGTGGGTGTTTCCAAATTCCCTAACCCTCCATCTTACCTTGCCTTCCATCATCCCCCCTCTCATCTCCTCCCCCCCCTACTATCCTGTAGGGTGAGATATCCTATTTTGTGTGTATATCATTCCCTGTCTAAGCCAAATTCAATGAGAATAATGTTGACTCATTCCCTTTTGCCTTCCTGTTCTGCCCCTCCATTGTAACAGTTTTCCCTTGCCTCTTCTATATGAGATAATTTACCCCATTCTATCTCTCCCCATCTCTTCTCCATATATTCCTTTCACCTCTTAATTTTACATTTTAAGTATCATCCCTTCCTATTCAATTGGTCCTGTGCCCTCTATCTATGTATATCTGTAAACATATATACACACTTACATATGTATTCTTATGCCTATAAACCCTCAAATAAAGATTATATATATACATATATATATATACATATATACATACATACATACACACACACACATATATGTTTCTATTCCCTTCAACTATTTTCATACTGAGAAAAGTTTCATCAGTTACAATGGTCATTTTCCATACAGTAATGTAAAGATTTCAATTTTGATAAGTTCCTTATGATTTCTTTTCCCTGTTTACCTTCTCATGCTTCTGTTGGTTCTTGTGTCTGAATGTCAAATTTTCTACTCTAGTCTGGTTTTTTCATCAAGAATGCTTGAAAGTCCTCTAATGCACTGTATGACCATATTTTCCCCTGAAACAAGGTACTCAGTTTTGCTGGGTGGGTGATTCTTGGTTTACAGCTCCTTTGACCTGTAGCATATCATGTTCCAGGCCCTTCAATCCCTCGGTGTAGAAGCTGCCAGATCCTGGGTTATTCTGATTGTGTTTCCACAGTATTCAAATTGTTTCTTCCTGGCTTCTTGTCATAATCTCTCCTCCATCTGGTAATTCTGGGACCTGGCTATAATATTCCTAGGACTTTTCTTTTTGGGATCTTTTTTAGGAGGTGATCAGTAGATTCTTTCAACCTCTACTTTGCTCTCTGGTTCTAAAACATCAGAGCAGTTTTCCTTGAGAATTTCTTGGAGGGTGATTTCTTCAGGTATTCCAATAATTTTAAAATTCTCTCTCCTGGTTCTATTTTCCAGGTCAGTGGTTTTTCCCATGATATGTTCTGCATTGCCTTCTATTCTTTCATTTGTTTCAATCAGTTTAACAGTATCTTGATTTCTCACAAAGTCACTAGCTTCCCTTTGGTCCATTCTAAATCTGAAGGAAAGATGCTCCTCAATGAGCCTTTGAAATTCTTTTTCAATCTGGCAAATTTGGCTTTTTCAGGCATTATTCTCCTCATTACCTTTTTGAGCCTCTTTTGCCATGTGAGTTAGTATTTTTTTTGGAGGGCAATTGGGATTAAGTAACTTGCCCAAGGTCACGCAGCTAGGCCTTTTTTTGTTTGTTTGTGTGCGTTAAGTGTCTGAGGCCAGATCCGAACTCAGGTCTTTCTGACTCCAGGGCTGGCACTCTACTCACTGCACCACCTAGCCGCCCCCGAGTTAATGTATTTTTAGGGAGTCATTTTGCTCAGTCAGGCTG
This sequence comes from Gymnobelideus leadbeateri, assembly GCA_011680675.1. Taxonomy (NCBI): domain Eukaryota; kingdom Metazoa; phylum Chordata; class Mammalia; order Diprotodontia; family Petauridae; genus Gymnobelideus; species Gymnobelideus leadbeateri. Next base: position 13,395 of record WOXC01002503.1, on the reverse strand, counting down.
CTGACTCTCCTTTCATAATTTTCTTGCATCATTTTTATTTCTATTCCCAATTTTTCCTCCACTTTTCTTATCTTCTTCCAAAGGTCCTCTATAGTCTTTAAGCACCTTGTATTTTCATTTGTAGCTTTTGATGCAGGGTTCTGACCTCACAGTCTTCCTCCTGTTCCATACTTCGATCCTCTTTGCCCCCAAAATAGGAGTCTAATGTTGCATTTTTCTGTTTGTTTTGTTTCCTTTGCTTAGGCATGTTGTAATTACTTGACTTTTGGGCTTGTTGCCACAGTAGGACTCTGCCACCAGCCAGGGGAAGTTCCATCACAAATGCTGGGTTTTTCTCAGATGCCTGAGGTATTAGTTGGGTGCCCTCTCTGAAACCTCCACATGCTCTCACAAACTGGTCCCACACCCCATGATGTCTACCTCAGACCCCAATCCTTATCCAGGAAGGTTAAAGCAATAGCCCTTATCCCCTAGACTGGTCACCAGATCCCCCTATAGTTCGCAGGCCAGGAACTGAAGCTGCAATGTGTTGCTGTCTACACATAAGCATCTCATTGGCTTCTGCCTCTCTCCCCACTGTTCCCAAAGTTCACAGTGCATTGACCTCTAACTTTTTCCTTGCCATCTACATGTTGTTAATTCTAGAAATGCCACAGCTGATAATATTCTGAAGTCCCTCAAGCAGGATGCTGGTCAGCCTACCCTGGGGCTAAAACATCTGGCAAATGTAGGGCTGGGGTTGGCTCCTAGTGATCTGTGTTGGCTGCTGCTTGCCAGGTCGCAGGGCTGTCCTCAACGGGAAATTAGCTTCTCTGTGTCATTTTTGTGGGTTCTGTCTTGAGAATTTCTTCAACAATGGTGTCTAGACTCTTTTTATGATCATGGCTTTCAGGCCACCCAATAATTTTTAAATTATCTCTCTTGCATGTATTTTCCAGGTCAGTATTTTTTTCTGAGGATATATTTCACATTGCCTTCTATTTTTACATTGTTTGGATCTGTTTAATAGTATACTGATTTTTCATAAATTAATTAGCTTCCATTTACTCCAGTCCAATTCTGAAGTAATGATTCTCTTCAATGAGTTTTTGACATTACTTTTCTGTCTGACAGATATAGCTTTTTAAGGCATTCTTCTCATTGCCTTTTTTGTGCCTCTTTTGCCATTTGAGTTAGTCTATTTTTTAAGGTATTGTTTTCTTCAGTCAGGTTATTGAGTCACGTTTCATGATTTTCTTGCCTCATTCTCATTTCTCTTCCCAATTTTTCCTCCACTTCTCTTACTTGATTTTCATAATCCTTCTTGAGCTCCTCTAGGGCCTGTAACCAATTCATATTTTTATTGGAAGGTTTTGGTGCAAGAGTTCTGACTTCGTTGTCTTCTTCCTGTTCCATACTTTGATCCTTTTTGTCCCCAGAAAAGGAATCTTTTGGCTGCTGTGCCTACTTTTCTTGCTTTTTCTTGCTCATATTGCCACTCAATTACTTGACTTTTGAGCTGTTTGCCCCAGTAGACCTCTGCTTCCAGAGAGGAGAGCTTTGTCCCAAATCTTGGGGCTTTTTCAGCTGCTAGAGCTCTTAGTTGTTGCACTCTCTGAAGCTTCCACAGGCTCTGGCACCTGATCACACACCCAAGGACCACTACCTAGGATCATGATCCAGATCCAACCAGCTTACAGCAAAAGCAATTAACCTGTGAATGGTTGCTTTTTCCCTTACAGTCTGCAGGCCAGGAGTTCTGAAGCAGCCACATTTAAGTGGCTGCATGGCCGCTGTACCTCCACCACTGCTCACTCTGGGGGCAGGGTCTAGACCTGGTCCTCAGTCTCCCTCATTGCAACTGTATTTTACACTGAACTTTTACTTTGTTTTTGGCATTTATGGGTTTAGAATTATGGAAACTGCCACAGCTGCTGGTGACCCACTTTCCTGGAGTCCTCCCCAGCCACTGCTAGTCAGGGGCTCCATGAGGCTAAAACTGCCTTCTCACTTGGGGCTGGGCACAGCTCCTAAAACCCTGTGATAGACTCTTCCTATAGGCCTCCGAGCCTATATTCGGAGGGAGATTTGTTTCTCTTTGTCATTCTCTGCGTTCCGTAGCTCTAAAGTTTCTTTAGAGTCATATTTTATAGGTATATGAGGTGATTATGGGAGGAGCTTCTATGCCACCATCTTGGCTCCACCTCCGTAAAATGACATTTTCAATGTTGTTTTAATTTGCATTTCTCTAGTGAGTGTTAATTTAGAGCATTTTTATATGACTATAAATTGTTTTGATTAGAAAGCTACCTATTCCTACCCTTTGACCTCTTTTCAATTGGGGAATGACTTGTGTTCTCAAAGATTTGACAAAGTTTTTATACATTTAAGAAATAAGACCTTTATTTTAAAAACCTTACAAATTTCCCTCCAGATTTCCTGCTTTACTTCTGATGTTGGCTACGTTTGTTTTATTGAAACAAAACTTTTTTTTTTATTTAAAGAAATAGAAATTATCCATCTTATAGCTCATTCTGCTCTTTCTCTGTTTACTCATAAATTGTTTGCCAATCAATAAGTCTTATAAGTAATATGTTCCACATTCTTCAAATGTTCTTGCAATATTTCTATGTCTAGGTCATGTGTCCATTTTAACCATTTCTTAGTACATGGTATAAGATATTGATCTATGCCCAATTTCTGTCATACTGCTTTCCAGTTTTCCCAAGAGTTCTTACCAAATAATGAATTCTTATTCCAAAATTTAAGTCTTTAATATTCATTAAATGTAATGTTACTGTGTTTATTTGCTTCTGTAAATTATGTCTATCCTATTCCATTAATTTACCTTCCTATTTCTTACGCAGTACCAGATAGTTTTGATAATTTCTGTATTATAATATAGCTTAAGATCTGGTATGGCCAAACATTTTCACTTTTTTTTTTCATTAGTTCCTTGATATTTTTGACTTGGTTCATCCAAATGCATTTTGTTATTTTTTTCTAATTTGGTAATTTTTTGGCGGTAATTTAATTGGGATGACATAAAATATAAAATTAGTTTAGGGACATTTTTCATTTTAATTATATTGGTAAAATCTGCCCATGACCAATTTTATATTTCTCTAATTATTTTTATCTGATCTAAAATATTTTAAAAATAATTTTGTTTATATAATTCATGGATTTGTTTTGACAAATATACTCCCAGGATTTTATAGGGTTTAGCGTTATTTTAAATGGAATATCTCTTACTAACTTTTCTTGGAGGGCTTTGTGATTTATAGGAAAGCTGATGATTTATGTTGCTTTACCTTCTATTTTGCTACTTTGCTAAACTTATTAATTATTTCAAATAACTTTTTAGTTGAGTCTTTGGGATTTTCTAAAAGTATTTTAATAGAGTCTGCAAAAAGATAGTTTTATTACTTCTTCATTCCCTATTCTGATTCCTTCTATAATTATCTTTCTTCTCCTATTGTTATTTCTAGGATTGCCAAACAATAAATGAAAATTATTGTTGCCATTGGGCATCCTTGGTCACACCTGATCTTACTAGGAAGGATTCTATTTTATCCACATTACCAATAATGTTTACTGATAGTTTTAGGTAAAAGTTTTTAACCAATTTAAGAAAAAAAATCCACTTATACTTTCAAATGTTTTTAATAGAAGGGTGTTGCATTTTATCAAAAGCTTTTTCTGCATCTATTACCATAATCAGGTTTTTTTTTTACTTTTATTATTGACATAATCAATTATGTTAATAGTTTTCTTTCTATTAAATCATCCCCAAACTCCTGGCATGCATTCTACTTGCTTAGAATATATAATATCTGTAATATATTGTTGTAATCTTTTAGCTAGTGTTTTATTTAAGATTTTTGAAAAAAACAACAATACATGTTTCAGTCTGCATTCAGATTCTATCAGTTCTTTCTTTGGAGATGGATAGCATTTATCATTGCAGATTCATAGTAGTTAACATTCTTTGTGTGTTCATCAGTTTATGTGTTTTGTTGTCTTTATATTGTACAAGAGGCATTTTTGGTGTATGGAGGTCAAAGCTTTTTTCTATCAATTATTTGAATAAAATATAGTGAAATAAGGATTAGCATGGTTGGCCAAGCAGGATAGTAGACCATCCCATAGCAGTGGGTGATAGAGGAATTGTCATTTGAGGGTCTGCCTGCAACTGCAGAAAGAGAATTAACATCAGCTTATGTATTGTACTTACTGTTTAATCACTTTTTAGTCTTGTCTATTTCTTTGTCACCCCATCTGGGGCTTTCTTGGCAAAGATACTAGACTGATTGGCCATTTTCTTCTCCAGCTCATTTTATAGATAAGGAAACTGAGGCAAACAGGGTGAAGTGACTTGCCCAGGGTCACACAACTGATTAGTGTCTGAAGCTGGATTCAAACTCAGGAAGATAAGCCTTTCTGAATCCAAGCCTAGTGCTCCATCAATTATATCCTCTAGGTGACCTGTGGTATTGGACAGATCCAGATAATTGGGAACACTTCATCAAACTGTGTAGTGGAAAGCATGACCAAGAATGGCCCAGGATCAATGGAACACTGCGCACTGGGGGAGGTCCTGCATGGATAAGATTTTGTTTCCACTAGAATATGATAGTATTATGTAATCACAGGGAGAATTTTTGTTCGTTTTTTGAGGGGGGAAGGCAAGGCAATTGAGGTTAAGTTACTTGCCCAAGTCACTTACCAGCCCACACAACTAGCAAGAATGTCAAGTGTCTGAGGCTGGATTTGAACTTAGGTCCTCCTGATTCCTGTGCCAGTGCTCTATTCACTGTATCACCTAGCTGCCCGAAGAGGAAGAATTTTTTTAAAAAAGCTAACCTCTGTCAATGATTTGATTTGCAGGGGTAATTGGATCCCCAAGATGGTGTTTTTGGCGTTTAAAATGGTTTCAGTTTATGCCCTACACATTTGTTGCCCAGCTTCTCTGCTGACTCCCCAGCTGCTTCCATTGTTCTTAAAGAGAAGAAAGTCAGGCAAATGTGATTCCCCAGCACAGAAACCATCCTGATGTTATCTTTCCATCTATCAGATTTAGTGCCCATCAGCTTGTGGACCAGTCCATATGATCAGCTCTGCTCACATTCAGGGAGTCTCATTTCGGAAGGTGGAAATTTCTTCCACAGTAATGTGATTTTGCAAATACTTTATCATCAGCTCTGAGGACCCATGCTCTGCACATTAATATTTTTTCTAGCCATATAATTACATGACAGAAAAATGTATATGTATATGCATGTAGATGTGTATGTGTATGTATATATGTATGTCTATTTGAGCCCCCAGAGCACTGTGGTCAGCCTTTCACTGCCAACAACTTTCCATGCCTCCAACCCATCCAAAATCTGACTAAAAGCCTGACCCTTTAAAACTGTCTTTATTCAACACTGATGTATTTCCTTAACAGCTAGGTATGCTCAATTTCCCCCCAATATCCTTTGTCCCCTAGACCCAATTTTTTTCTTTTGTCTTTGCTCTGAAAATGCTGACTTTTTAAGATATGCTATTTTACATGTTCCTATCTCCTTATAAGGAGTTACTGTCACTCAAAGTCATTGATTCTCTTTGTTTATTTCTGCTTCTATTTCACATGGGCTTTTGAAGCTACTTTGAGGAAACCTGTGTTTTAAAGCCTATTGAGGCTTAGAATGATAAGTCAGCTTAGATCAGACTTCAACAAGTTCCTCTTAGGTTTCTCTATTCATCTCCATATACACCCCAAACTTATTTAACCTACTATATCTGTTTAAAAAACATTGCTCAGCACCCCCACCCCAGAAATCTACTTTCTTTAACTGTGTAATTTTTTTAAAATTTTCATCCTTTGAAACTACTTCCCCCACTGGATCGCTCCAGCACCCCTAGGGGGTGGTATCGCTCACTTTGTGAACTTATGATAGATCATTAGCAAGAATCCCATGACTGCATTACAGTGTTTTGCCAGGAACACCTAGTTTCTCATATGTTTACTACACATTTGCATTAAATATCTGTCAACATAAGTTGGACTTTAGTTGTTCATCATTCATACTGAATTTTAATTTTGTTCTATCTCCACTAAAGGAAACCAATATGGGCAGAGCCATTGATTAAGCACCTGTCATGCTCCAGGTAGTGTATAAAGCATTTTGCAAATATTTTTCATTTGATCCTCACAAGTAGCTGCTCAATAAGTACTAAATCTTTGTGAGACAGGGTTATCATCACCCATTTACAGTTGAGGAAACTGAGGCAGACTAAATGACTTATCTAGTGTCACACAAAGAGGAGATGCCTGAAGCAGGATTTAAACTCAGGTCTTCCTAACTCAAAGTCCAGCACTGCATCCATGTTATCCCCCTCTAAGGCCTTAATGAGATGGGCAAGACTTCTGTTTTCCCAAAGCCAATCTCAATGGATCCTCTGTCTCTTGTTGCCTTAACCTAGCTAAAAACAAAGACAATCTTTCAGGGTGGTCATAATCACATTGTTATTTTCTGTGGAAACAATTCTTACCAAAAGGTCTGCCAACCACTGATGATGATGATGATGATGATGATGATGATGATGATGATGATGATGATGATGATGATGATTTTGACCATAGCATCTGGGAATGAGGTCATTGGGCAAACACCAATGAACTACCTAGTGTCGAGAAGAGAGTTAGCAGGACAGAAAGGGTTTTGGCTACTTAGAGAAACTGGGTTGAGTTGGAGGGAGCCACAATTTACCATGAGGGTGAATATTATAGGTTTATTCAAGGAATTTAAAGCTTAGGAGGATTATGAAACTTGCTGTGCTCAGGACCACTGGAACATATGATTACAAGGATTATGTAGGAGTGGCAGCGTCAAATTGGCTTAATGGGAAAAAAAGACACAATTCCTATCAGTAAAACCTGTGTGAAAATAAAGGAATGTGATAACCAAGGAAGCTATTAGTTGCCTGTCCCTAAAAAGCTCCAATGAACAACAATGGATAATGTTTAACAATGCCTAAAATAATGTCTACTATGTGCCACTATGTATTACTCTAAATTTCTCAATTGATTCTTTCAACAATGCTGCAAGGTGGGTGCTATTATTATCTCCACTTTATAGATTAAACTTGGGCAAATAGAGCTGAAATGACTTGCCCAGGGTCGCATTTCTAGCAAGTGTCTGAGACCAAATTTGAACTCAGGTCTTCCTGATTCCATGCCCAGCACTCTATTCACTGTTCTGCCTACTTTGGCTAATTAAGTGCTAAGGCCATAGGAGGGACATTTCTATTCAGGTCTAGAACATAAGAGACCTTTGAGGTCCTTGTCCATTAGAAGAGCAGAGGATTCCATTTATGTTGAGAATGGTCTTAATTGACCTCAATTGGAACACTGCTGAGCCTGATGAAATACTTGTCCTGAAGCTTTCAAAGTGTGGACACCGTTCATTTTATAGTCGTTGCTTTATACTTTGAAGGATGGCATCCCCACCACTGACATCTTACTTACTACTTTAACATAATATAATTTCACTCAATGTTTTCTTTTTCCTGTTTCTCCTCCTCATCAAAACCTCATGAGTTTTTCAAGTTCAGTTACTAATCCTGATTGCTTAGCATTCTGATGAATGTAGATTGAGATGATCTTTCACCATGTTTCTTTTACTTCTATATTTCTTAATGGACATAAGAAAATGAATTTGCCTAGTTAGCATAGAGAGTGCCACCTAGAAAGCAGCCACCGACCTTCCTTTTTGAGTTTGATACACAGGCAAAGTTATCACTGCTGAACTTGCCATTAAACAAATTTAGTCATGGGGAGGGCACCACCACTAAGAAATGAGTCTTTGATTTCCTTCACTCTCTAGGATAAACAAACTACAGAGTGTATAATAAATATGAATTTACATGTACTATTTACTATAATTGCACCATGTCATTCAAAGACTAAAAATGTTGGCTGCCCCCAAAATGGCATAAAGTACGTGCCTTACTTTAAATCATAATCATGAGGTAGGACCACTTGCAGAATATCATCATTCCAAATAACACAGTATGTAAGTGTCTTGGCTTAGGACCATGAACTGATTGAGTATCGTATCTTTAGGCTTCAGAAGACCTTACAGAGGCTTTCTTAAACTTTTTCCATACATGGTGTATGTGTGTGTGTGTGTGTGCCTGCACATCTGCATGGATGTGCATGTATGTGCATATATGTAGACATGCACATGTGCACATGCTCATGTGTGTATGTGTGTGTCTGAGTGTGTCGGTGTGTGTTGGAGACCTTTGGCTCTCTAGTGAGACCTATGAACCAATTCTCAGAATATTGTTTGTTGCTTAGATTCATAATTGAAGAAAATACTAAATTTCAGATGGAGATGGGGCAGGTAGTCCATAAGCATTTATTAAGCATCTCTTATGTAGATAGTTTATATGCTTGGAGAGTGCTGGGGCACAGTTAGAGGATTTCTGAGTTCAAATCCTGCCTCAGGCCCTTAACTAGAAGAGTGAGTTTGGGTGGATTATTCAACCTCTGCCTGCCTCATTTCCTCATCTGTAAAATGGGAGAGTAATAAATAGTCTTTTTCCCAGGGTTCTTGTGGATATCAAGTGAGTTAATGTCTGTAAAGCATTTAGCACAGTGCCCAACACAGCCTATTCTTCCCTTCCTCCCTCCCTCCCTCCCTCCCTTCCTTCCTTCCTTCTACACCAGCCACTATAATAGGTGTTGCTTGATTAAAATAAAGATACATATTTTTCCCATCCAAATTTACACACTTTCAGTCTATTGATGTGTCATTCAGACATCCATTGACCTCAATATAATAACCCTTTTCATAAGAGAAAAAGAAAATCCACTGAGGCATTTTCCAAAATGCAGCTGCCACCTGCTTGTCTTAATGTCTTTCTTCTCAAAACACCTGCCTCTACTGGTTCAATCTGAGCCAATCCCAGAAGCACAGAGTCTCTCCCCATTTTGATGCTGTTCAGAGATGGTACCAGAGTGGAGATGCTGATTTGTGCCAACAATTTGGTTTTTGGGAACAGTTGTTTCATTCTTGACTCACCAAACTGTGTGCTGAGAACTGACGATGGTTTATAGACACTTCCTCCAGAAGTGGGGGAATCCTGGGTTATCATTTCTCCCATGCCTTTGCTGGAGCCTAGGAGGATACCTAATCATGCCATACATGCAAGCACAATATGGTCTTGTGCATATGGGATTGTGTGTATATGTATATGTATATGTGTGTGTATGTGTGTGTGTGTGTGTGTGTGTGTGTGTGTGTGTGTGTGTGTATTTAGTGATGGCCAGATGAGCTCTAAGATGATTTAGGAAAGCAATATGCATAATTTCAAAAACTGGGAAGATTTGAATGAGCAGATTATACACACATAAATTATATATAATATGTAAATATGCATATATACACACCCATGTGCACAGGCACATGCGCGCGCTCACGCACACACACACACACACACACACACACACACACACACACACACACAGAACTAAGGGGCCCAGTAGATGGTACACTGGGATTTGGAGTTAGAAAGATTCACCTTCCTGATTGGAAATATAACCCCAAACACTTGACTACTTGGCCAGTTCTCTTTAACAAGTTTTTGTGACATCTAACTTAAATTTGTTATTTTGCAGTCCACCCATTGACCTCTGGGGTCAAAGAGAGCAAGTGTGACAGTCTTTCCTCTTCCCCATTATGGCCTTTCAAATACTTGAAGACAAGTGTCACCCCCCAAAACTATGGCCAGCCACCCAACTCCTTGAGTCTTCTTGTTACCAGGTCAGTCACAGGAAGGACCTTCATGAGCTTAAGAGGAACAAGAGTCAAACAATGAGCCAAGAACAATAACAGGCAACATGGAATTCTGGGTCCTGTTATGGTCATTCCTGCCCTTTTACTTTGAAAAAAATAGGGAGTGACACACAAATTTCAAACAATGTAAAACGGGGCTCCGAACAACTTCTGGAGCCACAGCACCCACAGAATGGCACAGAGTAGCTAACCTCCTGCTGAGGACAGCCCAGCAGCCCTGCAGGGAGTGGCCAGGCCAGCGCAGCACTCTGAGAACAGGAAGCACAGCGCGCTGGGAACCCACAGCGCAGCACGCAGAGCTGAGCCCAGGTCCTCAGTTTTAGGCCCAGGGCGGCCAGGCCTTTAGCTGGCTGGAGAGACCCCAGAACACCAGCAGTTTTGGCGATTCCAGAATTGTCAGCACAGATAGGACTATGACAAAGTGAGAGGTTAGTGCTCTATGGATTTTGGGACCAGTATTTGGGGAACGTGTGGCTTCCTCCCCTGGGGGTGAAAAGCTGCTGAAGACACAGCTGCACAGAAGCCATTTTGCAGCGTCAGTAGTGGCTCTAGCTCCTGGTCTGTGAACTGTAGGGAGATCCAGGAATCAGTCTGGGGGTTACTCGCTCTTGCTTTAAACTGCCTGGATCTGGATTGTGATCTGGGGGGGAAGTTTGGGGTGGGTATCCAACTTGCCAGAGTGGGTGGAGGCTTTACAGAGGCCACCCAACTGGCGGAAGTTGTGAAGACCCCACGTTTGGGCGGAAGCTCCCCTCGTGGCAGAGTCCTACTGTGGCAACAAGCCCAAAAATCAAGTAATTAAGTGGCAATATGCCTAGGCAAACGAAACAAAATAAACAGAAAAGTTCAACATTGGACTCCTATTTTAGGGGCAAAGAGGCTCAAAGCATGGAGGAGGATTGTGAGGTCAGAACTCCTGCACCAAAAGCCCCAAATGAAAATACAAGCTGGCTACAAGCCATAGAGGACCTTAAGAAGCAGATAAGAGAAGTGGGGGAAAATTTGGGAAGAGAAATGAAAAAGATGCAAGAAAAGTATGAAATGACAGTCAACAGCCTGACTGAGGAAAACAACACCTTAAAAAATAGACTAACTCAAATGGCAAAAGAGGCTCAGAAAGGCAATGAGGAGAAGAATGCCTTAAAAAGTCAAATTTGCCAGATGGAAAAGAATCTCAAAAGCTCACTGAGGAGATTCATTCCTTCAGAGTTAGACTGGAGCAAATGGAAGCCAGTGACTTTATGAGAAATCAAGATACTATTAAACAGATCCAAACAAATGAAAGAATAGAAGGCAATGTGAAATATCTCATGGGAAAAACCACTGACCTGGAAAAATAGATCCAGGAGAGATAATTTAAAAATTATTGGACTACCTGAAAGCCATGATCAAAGAAAGAACCTAGAAATCATCCTTCAAGAAATTCTCAAGGAAAATTGCCCTGATGTTTTAGACCCAGTGGGGGAAATAGAGGTTTAAAGAATCCACTGATAGCCTCCTGAAAAAGATCCCAAAAAGAAAACTCCTAGGAATAATATAGGCAGGCTCCAGAACTCCCAGATCAAGGAGAAAATACTCCAAGCAGCCAGGAAGAAACAATTTCAATATTGTGGAAACACAATCAGAATAGCCCAGGACCTGGCAGCTTCTACACTGAGGGATCAAAGGGCATGGAATATTATATTCCAGAGGGAAAAGAACTGGGTATGAAGCCAAGGGTCACCTACCCAGCAAAAATGAGTATATTGTTTCAGGGGAAAATATGGTAATTCAGTGGAATAGAGGACTTTCAAGCATTTTTGATGAAAAAAAACCAGAGTTGAATAGAAAATTTGACATTCAGGCATAAGAAGCAAGAGATGCTTGAGAAGGTAACCAAGGAAAAGAAATCAAAAGGAACTTATCAAAGTTGGACTATTTACATTCCTACATGGAAAAACAATAAGGGGCAGAGCCAAGATGGCGGAGTAGAAACAGCTCCTCCAAGCCACTCTGCCCCCAGATTCCCCCAAAACTATGTAAAAGGGGACTCTGAACAACTTCTGGAGCCCCAGCACCCACAGAACGACACAGAGAAGCTAACCTCCCGCTGAGGACAGCCCAGCAGCCCTGCAGGAAGGACCAGTGCAGTGGTCTGGGACGTGGCAGCATGCAGCACGCAGAGTGCAGGAGCCGAGCCAAGGCCAGGTCTGCGTGAGCCGAGGCCAGGTCTGCGTGAGCCGAGGTTTTAGCCCCAGGGCGGCAGGGCCAGCAGCGGCTGGAGGAACCCCAGAACACCAGGAGCTGTGGCGACTCCAGAATTATCAACATAGACATGCCTAGGACAAAATAAGTGGTTAGTGTCCTATGGACTTTGGGACCAGTATTTGGGGAATGCGTCAGCTCCTTCCCCTGGGGGCTAGAAGCCACTGAGGAGACACGCCATTTTGCAGTTTTCAGAGGCAGCTCCAGCTCCAGGCCTGCAAATTGTAGGAAGATCCACCGATCTGTCTTGGGGGGTAGTCGCTCTTGCTTTAACCTCCCGAGATCTGGATTGTGATCTAGGGTGGAAGTTGTGAGTGGGTTTACAGCTTGCCAGAAAAGGAAGTTGCCCCCCACACTTTCGGGATGAAAATTCCCCTATCTGGCCTTACAGCCATAGTGTGGCAACAAGCCCAAAAGTCAAGCAATTAAGTGGCAACATGCAAAGGCAAAGGAAACAGAAAAATGCAACCCTAGACTCCTATTTGGGGGGCATAGAGCGGGAAAAGGACTGTGAGGTCCGAAGTCCTGCTCCAAAAGCCCCAGGGGAAGACATGAGCGGGTTGCAGGCCATAGAGGACCTTAAGAAGGACTTTAAAAATCAAATAAGAGAAGTGGAGGAAAAATTGGAAAGAGAAATGAGAAGGATGCAGGAAAAGTATGAAATGAGGGTCAACAGCCTGACTGAGGAAACAACACCTTAAAAAATAGACTGACTCAAATGGCAAAGGAGGCCCAAAAGGGCAATGAGGAGAAGAATGCCTTAAAAAGTCGAATTTGCCAGATGGAAAAAGAATCTCAAAAGTTCACTGAGGAGATTCATTCCTTCAGAGTTAGACTGGAGCTAATGGAAGCTAATGACTTTATGAGAAATCAAGATGCTGTTAAGCAGATCCAAACAAATGAAAGATTGGAAGGCAATGTGAAATATCTCATGGGAAAAACCACTGACCTGGAGAATAGATTCAGGAGAGACAATTTAAAAATTATGGGACTACCTGAAAGTCATGATCAAAGAAAGAACCTAGAAATCACCCTTCAAGAAATTCGCAAGGAAAACTGCCCTGATGTTTTAGATCCAGAAAGCAAAATAGAGGTTGAAATAATCCACCAATCACCTCCTGAACAAGATCCCAAAAAGAAAACTCCCAGGAATATTATAGCCAGGTTCCAGAATCCCCAGATCAAGCAGAAAATACCCCAAGCAGCCCGGAAGAAACAATTTCAATATTGTGGAAACACAATCAGAATAGCACAGGACCTGGCAGCTTCTACACTGAGGGATTGAAGGGCATGGAATATGATATTCCAGAGGGCAAAAGAA